>JADHKQ010000051.1:0-213676 GCA_019925375.1 Sporothrix euskadiensis
TTTTTTTTTTTTTTTTGTTTTTTTTTTTTTTTTTTTTTTTTTTTTTTTTTTTTTTTTTTTTTTTTTTTTTTTTTTTTTTTTTTTTTTTTTTTTTTTTTTTTTTTTTTTTTTCTTTTTTTCCCCCCCCCCCCCCCCCCCCCCGGGCGCGCCAGAGAAAAGAGAGAGAGAGAAAAGAAGTGCGGTCGCACGACAGGACCAGCTCCACAGGCCGAACAAACAAAAGAGCCAGAAATCGTAGCTTCTCATCACCCTACCATGGCCGAGACCTCTTGTCATTCTACCTACCACTCTGCTATTCTGACTCTGGAACTATGTCGTTGTATACCGTGTGGACAATACGTGGGGGAGGCGAAACAAAAAAGGAGGCGGCGGCGGAGCCCGGAGCGGGATATGAGGCAAACGAGCCTGACTTGTATGTCACGAGGCCTGAAAAAATTGTCGAGAAAAGCTGGGTCAGGCACGCAACATCGTGAGATGGACAATAAAAGGGGGCAAATATAAACCTACACTTGTTCATAGCTCATAAGTATTCGATAAATGGATTTACTGTCAAGAGGAACATAATGGAGAATCACCTCCGAGTAAAATTTGAGAGGAGCAGCTATGCATACATACCTACTTCACCGGCGTTGCTTTTGCTGTATTCCCACCCCTTGTCATATTATTTCTGCATCCTTTTCCAGCGATTGCATTCGTTCTTACGAGATGCATTATCCTATTATCTCATATCGACCCCTCTCAGACGACTGCATCTTTTGGGAGTACAAGGAATTTCTGGACTGGTTTGCTCCGTAACAGGAAAATTCTAGAGAGATGATGTGATGGCGGTTTTTATCAAGGAAACTCCCGAGTGAGCCGTTTGCCGTTTGCCGTTTGCCGCTCCCCCGTCCCCTATTCATTAGGTTCTCGGAGTAGGCCTCGTTATAAAAATGGACGAATAGGGGCTCGCGGCTCTTGGGGTTTGGGTTGTCCCTTTGTGCTTTCTTGTTGTGACGCTGCCTTGCTGTCAATTTGCACATTCGGTATTTCGTCGGGCCTGGAAAGCAGAAATACTACCCAATGCCAAATGGAGGCAGAGTCACAAAAATAAAAAAGGAAAAGAAAAAGGAGGGGAGCCCTTCCCGGATGGACTCCCGAGAGGTTTGCCGAGAGGGATAGACATCAACTTGAGTGATGATGGTCCAGCCCAAAGACAGCTCGCTGCAGCCTTGCCGAATCGTTGCGTGGGAGATTTCGGGCACCAGCGGATTTTCGTTGATGTGCTCCTTGAAGTTTCTTCTTGCTGCTTTTTACCTCTACTTTGGAGCAAGGAGATGCGAGAGGCTCAATGCCCGTGAAAACCCTAACGGTGCATTCTCATAGATGGCAAAAATAAATTGCATGCGTATGATAATTTCTCTGCCCCTCATCCCACCACCACCGCAACTGCCTATGATTCGCCATGGCCATCTTGACCAACGAGATAGCAAAAGATGGCATCGCCCAGGGAGGTAGGTGAAGCACCAAACTATTGCATCCCACTGTCCTTTTCCACGTGCAAATTATGTTAGCATGCATCGCCTTCATCCTTGGGATAATACCGCTACCAGGTCCCGAGGAAAGGGGAGATAGAGAGACTGCATAGCCGCCCAGAAAGTGGGCATAGACAGACTGGGAACTGCAAGTATGGGGCTCTGGCCCGTCTTTGGCTCTGCATAGATACTCCTCACCCCGTGGCAATGCAAAGCTTTCTCTCTCATGGCGCTCTTTGCGGAACGGCAGAGCGAGCACGGAGGAATCCAAAACCTGGTTGTGCATTATGTTTTGCTGTCTATCATCGCCCTTTTTCTTCTTCTTCTCCTTCCTTTTCGCTCTCCACTTTGCTGCTTCTCACCTACCCAGACTGCATCGCCTGTTTTGAGAGGAGGCGAGGCATCAGGAGAGATCCAAGAAAGGACTTGAAGAGAGGGCTTGGATGAAAGAGCGGGTCGATGGGATTGTCGATAGCGTGTTTATGTGCATGGCCGCCCGACGGATGTTTGTTTATCAACAAATGGCCATTTATTCGTTAGCAATATCCAACTTGGCCAGCCTCTCAAGTCAACTGAGTTGGTGCTTCTTGTGGCGGTGTCGTCAACAGGCCGCAGGATTGTCTCCGTACTTGATACTGCCCTTGCATTATGTTGCAGTGTTGTTCCGATAAAAAAGGACAAACCCACCCGTGTTCCGTTCTCCATATAGAGGGGCAGAGGGGCAAGATAGGACTCAATGACCAGCCGCCTTTGTGCCGTGTGCTCTTGCGCCATGATGTTGCTGTTCTTGTTGGGATGGCCCTTCTCAAGGCAAGGCCAGCCTGTCAGAATTCTCTGCAATCTGTTTTGATACAAAATCAAAATCAAAGGGAGGTAGACGAGTTTCTCCTTGGTCAAATACACCGCCACCTGTGCCTTCTCACCTGGGAACACATGCAGAAGAAATGTGCGAGTCTCGGCCTGTGTAATGCATTCCGCACTCTGTCCTCCGTTTCTTCATTCTCAGAGATAGACCATGGGCGAGCCAATCGCACAATTTCTTGGCGTCTGCGTCGTAAAGTGATTGTGGGCAGCCATTCATACTGAGTAGTATTCCATACGTCGTACGACGTACTTTTTCGCTCTTTTGCCCTTCTGCCCTGGCCCCTTCGTAGAGACCCTGAAAAGAAAGCATCCCACCTGGTCCTGAAGGAGCAAACCCCGGCGTCCAGAGCGCAAAGTACGTCGTAATGTCTAGTCAATGTCCACCTTTTGCATTGGATGGACCAAAAAAGCAGGAAATGTGATCACCCGCAACGGTCGCATTAGGCCATTCCTGGTTAGCAAGACACGGGAAGGAAAGACGCAAAAAGCAAATTCGACGCAAAGACTCCAAAGAAGAATCCTCTCTTGTTTTTGGTGTCATGTCAAACTTGGTCAAGGCGCCTCGTAGGCCGCAAGTTCGCCTGCCCTCCTGCCCCCCAGCTATTTCGAGGTCAACTTGTCTTTCGTTCGAAGAAAAGGCGCAATACGGAGGACTAGTAAGTAAATGTACTCCATATTTTGGCAGCACAACGCGCTTCAAAGTGGCAAGTGACAAGAAAAGGAACTGATATTGTCCCTCCTATTGTTGGTACCACCACTGCAGGTAATATGTGTAATATGTCTGCCCGGAGACATTTCACATTGCAATGCCTAGCCTGGCCGGCTGATCCCTTTACCCCTGGGCCTTGGGGCCGGAGACGAGAGAGTTGATAACTGTGATGTGTGTGGTGGTCTCGCTTGTCCTGGCAGGAAGAGGAGGAGGGAACCATGGCAGAGAAAGTGTGCTGCATCCTAACTTGTCATTGCGTGTGCGTGTTCTGTGCTTGATAAGACCCGAAATGGCGACACTGACTGCCAAATCGCATCGCAAGTGCACCACGATAGGCAAGTGATGACCACTGGCGAGCGACGAGCAATGCATCGAACGCGAGATGGAAGGCTTCTCGAGCGCAGGTCGGTACCTCGCCGCTGCAACCGAGCCCGCCCCCTTTCATATCGCCATCCTCTTTCGTTTTCCTTATTTTTCGTTTCTTTTCCCTTTTCTTTTCTTTTTTGTCCGCTCATCTCTCGGACCTAGCAACAATGTCACAACAATGCCGCTTTCAATCTGAGGACTGCGAATTTGTTGATGCTCGACAGACGATCGGGGAATATGGTCGTTGTCTTGCCACTTGCAAATAAATGTCCGATGCCTTGCTCGAGGACAACGACAACGGCTATTTCCCTTATCTGGAACACAGAAGAACACGAGCACAAAGCACAAGCACAAGTGCAAGCACAAACTCCTGTCTCAGTCCAACGTGCGTGCATGTTTAATTCAAAACCGTTGAATACCCCGAGGCCCCGTCCTTGGACGCTGCTGGCTACTATAGCGTCCGGAGCAGCAGCTAGCAACAACTAGCGTGCGCACACACCTGGCATGTTGACGGGCTGTCTTGACTAGTGTCGTATCAAGTACGGGGTAGATGATGCTAGCGCGTGCCGTGGAAACCTTTGCCGAGTTCCATGCAGCTTCTTTTTGTTTTCCGTATTGTACGATCCCAACAGCCCAGCATCGCCATCGTTTTTTGTGTCTTGAGTCTTGCCGTATGCATCTTGTACATAGTCTTGTGAGAGGTAGATAGTATGGAGGCGGGGCTGGACTCTGGATCGAGATGGCTGGGCCGCCGAATTCCGTGCAGATGTTATCAGATTGTGTTTGCTGTTGTTGTTGGTGCTGCTGGAGTGGTCGGTGTGGAGGACGGCAAGCTGGAAAGTCGAGAAGAGCAGGCAAGCAGGGCGAGGGAGGAGAGGACAAAAACTGAATAGCCAAGGGCCGAAAGGATGGCTGCTTCCTGTGGTTATTAGAGCCATTGGTTGGACCTGTCCACCATTCTCGTTAGCTTTCCATCCATCGTCGCGTCAGAACCAAGAACAAAAACATGAGAACTGACAGCTCGTGGCTGTTCTGGCTGCACCTACGGAGTAATACGTCGTACTTGCCGGCGTCTTGCACAACGTGCAATCTTGGCGTCGTTTCTCCACTCCATCATCACCGCCGTTGTTTTCACACTTTCTTTGCCTCTGTCGTGCTTTGTTGTCTTCTGATTCCCTTCGTCAAATTCAGTCTCGCCCCTGCGCGTTGCCGTCATTCCCTCGTCTCGGCCCCTCTCCGCTCCATCTGTCTCCCCTGCTTTGGCCGTGACATAATGACCTTGTAATCATCGCCAGGCTGGCCAGGGCCCTCGTCTGTCCCCATAATTGCTCCCATATTGGCGCCCGTTGTTACTTGTCGTTCGGTACACTATCGCGCGCTATCGCCAATTGGGCATATGGCTGGCAGCCTCTTGTTGCCTCATGCCATGCTGCAAAACAGCCACTCGTCCACCTTGTGTCGCTGCTGGTGCAAAGCGTGTGCGTGTGTGAGGAGCCGTTGAATGGCGCGACTTCTTCTGTGCGGTTCTTGTGCGCGTAGGTTCTGGCTGTCGTCGCAGTCGTGTTCATGGTTGTTGGAGAAATCTCGCTTCTGGCCTTTGGGTTTGGACTTTGGCTTTCTCTCTGGATTTCTCCATTTCCGCTGCTTCCCCCTTTCGATTGATCTTTTGAGTCGCAGTTTCCTGCTTTGCGTTGCCATCGTACTGTCGTTCTTCTGTGCTTCTTCGCTCCTTCTTTCTCTTTTGCTCTTCTTGTCCTTTTTGCCCTCTTGCCATTGTTCATTGTTTCCCACGATTGCACCACGCTTGCTAATCGCTCTTTCCCTCTCTTTTCACATTACATTTCCCATCGCTCCTTCCCTCCATTAACCTTCCTCTTTCGCATTCTCTCCCATCTTTTCCCATCTTTTCCCACCCGTCCCACCTGATCAAATAACCACACCCCCTCTTCCCCCCGTCGCTCCTTCTCGCCCCGTCTTTTCTGTACCTTTGCTCTTGCATCACGTCCATAATACGTCCCCGTTGCGCCTTCTCTCAGCGAGTGGTCTTTCCTTGTTCCCCCCGCCCGCACCGGTGAGCTCTGTCTACGGCAAAAGAGGGACCACCGCCACGTCCAACACGACCGACATCCTCGCACTTTCTCGCTTCCCTCCGTCTTTTCGCCCTATTTTCGTACTTACACGATCCTCGTCGTCTGCACATTTTTCTTCACCGAGATCTGTAGTCCTTGCAGCTCAATCATATTCTGCTCGTCTTGCTGCCGCTGCCACACCTCCCACACCCCTGTCGACTGCGGCCAGCCAGCTCCCACACACCCCTTTACTGCCGGTGGCTCTCTCATCGGTCTGGAGCAAAGAGAGTAACTTGTCACCTCTTGTTGCCCGACTGCTCAGCAGTCAACAATCGTCAGCAGCCGGCAGCCATCCTGCAGTCGGCACGCGCAGCAGCAGCTTCAGCAACAGCCTCATCTCTCTTCTGCCGTCTTGGTCTTGTCGTTCACCTTTTTTTGCCAGGTACACCAGCAAGCATCGTCGACGGCGAAGTGCCTCTCATCGCCGCTCTTCCGGCCTGCGCCGACGACTGGGCGTCTTCTTTTCGCCCATTATCGCTTATCATCGCCCATCATCGCCACCTCGATTTGTTCGCGCATCGCCTCACCGGCACCCAGCGACGCGCCCACCGGTCTGGCTGCGCAGCCAAGGGACCAATCTCACCGCGTCGTGCAGTGGGTCGTGAAGCACAAAGACGTTGTGTTGTGAACGCAACCCGGCCAGCAACCCAACCGTCTTATTCTCGCCGGTTTCGCCGTCTTCATCGTTCTCGCCATTCTCGATCACGATTTCGGCGACTCGAAATCGCGACAACAAACGACGGCCGCTTGACGCCCACGGAAACAGCACTCTTGGCCGGCGACCTTTAACCAGCATCATTCAACGCCCGACACAAACAGCGGCACTTCTGGGGCGGTATCGAGCCGGCCGCCGATCGAATCTTTACGGCACACATTCCCAGTGGTCTAGGTTCTACTCGAAATCAAGGCCGCTCTGTGTACCTTTTTCTCGGCAACGGCCTGTGTACCTTTTTCTCCGCCCGCCGCCCGCCTTCTTTACGCCTGATCTCTTGGCAGCCTTCCATCCTCTTTTTCCAGCAAACCGGGCCCCTTTCGCCTGGTCCTCTCAGACGTCTGTAGTCGTCTATTTTCTGGCCCTTTGTCTCCCTTTGTATCCCTTTCTCTCCTATCTCAGAACGGTCCCCTTATTTGATACTACATACGGAGTATTGCACCCATCCACCGGTCCCCCACTTACTGCCTCCCGTTTGACTTACACACTCCTCCCCCTTTACTCTGCGCACTCTGCACACTCTGCACTCCCTCCAAGGGACTGCTTCTCGTATCCAGCAGCATTAGGTCGAAAAGCCTCGACCGGGGCGGGACATCAGAGACGGCTCGAGCTCCAGTCCGCTTTCGACAAGGGTATCACGAGGTCCCAAGTTGACGTCGTAGTTACGGCGGGCAGCTTTGGTGTTGATCACTCTGTGCTCTGTTTTTTCTTTGATTTTTATTCTGTCAACCCTTCCTCTCTTGGCTTGGCTTTTCTTGCAGTCTATTTTTGCAGAATTCTCCTATGCCCCCATTATTTCCTACACCTGCATCGCCATCCCATCCTCATCGGCTTACCGGTCCCCCCTTTTAGCCCCCCTTTACGATCTTCCATTATTCTTGTTGACTGATGGGACAAGTCTGAGAAACTTTGGGTCGGGTCCATCGAAACCGCTGTCTTCCTCGCCATTCCCCACCCTTGTTGCGTTCATTGATACTCCCCCCTTGTATTGCCGTCCTGCTGTGCTACACGCCAGGCAACATTAGCTGTACTTCCTCCTACACCCTCTCCTTTTCTCTCGTCTCGCCTACCTGGTTTCGGTTCTTTCTATTCTTCCTGCTGCTTGCTGTGGACAACCATCTCAGCTTTCTTGCTTGGATTTTCCACTGCCTGTCACTACACGAAGTATATCGATCAGCAAAATTTCTACACACCCTCCCGGTGTTTGTTGCCAATATGGTAAGTGACTATTGTCTGGGTTTTTGTTTTCTTTTCTCTCTACGCCCCCCAAAACTTTATACCATACACCTCCCCAACAGGATATAATCACCATCCCTATCACACCGGCTCCTGATCTATCTTTGATGTTGGACTCTCTCATCAGAGCTTAAGACAATATCATATTCAGCCGCAGCCTTCCACTCCCACCCTCCAACTCGTATCCTTCTGATATATTATACAGCCTCTGCACTTCCTTCACTTTGACATATATCTTGCTTACCGTCCATCCCATTTTCTTCTTCAATCATATTCGTTTGCTCTCGCATACATCCCTCTTACAGTCTTTTTGATACACTCCCTCCCATATCGTGCCGCCGTCCCTCACGACGGCAAGCCCTTTGAGCTCAGATCGAGTCAGTCGATATTGACAGTATAAAGGACGGCATATCAACACTCAAGAGGCGTAGGCCTCACTCGTTCACCGACGACTCATACAGCTCTTACAGCCACACGGAGCTTGTGTATCCCTCGCCTGTCCCTCTTTTGACTGACCACCAACGAATCGTCATAAACGAGGCAGCGTCTATCATCCAGGTCCCGCCGGGAGAGCTGCTGTGCTTTGGCCCTCAACAGTTCAATGCATATGTCCTCGACCGGGCAGCACATATTCTTGGCACCTCCCCTCAAACACTGATAGAGACCAGCTACACGTCACGGCCACATCAAAAGCGGCCACGCCACAGTGTTGACATATCTTTACCAAATATGTCTCCCAAATACCGGTTCTCCTATTCTGACCAGGGACCCGAGAAGGGCCCCTTTTCGCAGAATCTGATTGCACAAGGGAACGTGCAAGAGGAGCGGCGGTCATTCTTTTCTATGCCATTGACAGATGGCACCTCTTTTCTTGGGTCTACAGCGTCTGGTGTAGCAGAGTGTCTGGCTAGCTTGTCTTCCTGTCAGCCTTCTTCAAGCCGTGATGCCCCTATAGGTATGGTCCTCATCCTGCTAACTGATCTTTTTTTTGGTGTGTATTGTCTAGCTTGATGGCTCTTCTAACAAATCTTCACAGAGTACGAGGCCGTTTTGACTACCGTCTCGAGAACACCGACGATCCAATCAGAAACCAACCAGTATGTCGAGAGCAGACCTTTTCAAGGAGACGGTGTGGCAGTCAACACGGCCCCAGTCACCGAGGCATACCACGATGGCTTCCACGCGCAGCCTGAAAACTGGCTATCGGACGAAACTACGGGAGCGACATTCATGCAGAGTTATCCAGCTCTACAGCCCACTCTCCCGACTTCAGCAGGACCCACCCAAAACCCGCCACTTACGAGAGTTCAGCCAAACACACACTTGGTCAACATGTTCTATCCAAACGAGAAAATACCAACAAATAGCTTTCCAAAGAACGAAGCCGACGACATGGTGCCGATAAATTCTATTCCACCGACAGCACTCCCTGTGGAAATGGCTCATGTACCGGGACCACAACTTCAAGGGTACCTCGGGGATGTACATGGCGGTGCCGGCTTTCCCCAAAGCCCGAACACGGTTGTCACGGAAGTCCAATACACAATGGCACCGCCCAAATTGATGCCCACCACCGTTCCATTTGAACCGTCCAACACTGTTCGCCCACCACAGGCGCATCGAAGTGTCCCGATACCCACTACCTTGTTGGAAGTTGGCATTCCTCATTCAGTGGAAGTTGTCCCATATCCGACAAGTGTGGTCCCGCAATACACGACTCCTATCCCAATTGCCGCCGCCGAGCACCGAGCTTCTCACCACGAACAGAGCCAGGTGGCAATCACACCATATATAGGGGAAACCAACTTCGATGTGTCGGTTCGACCACACCAGCGACCGCCAGCGGCACGGCGCGGACCGTTCAAGGACGAGGCCGATCGCAGGAAGACTGCACAGACGAGAAGAGACGGATGTTGTATTCGATGCCGCATGCAACGTATAAGGGTAAGTGCTTGCTATTTGCCTGCCTCACATTGATATGTATAACACTGACATTGCTCCGTAAAGTGCGTTGCACAGGAAATCGACACCAAAGGAGAGTGCATGTCTTGCATGAATAAGACGAATCGCACATGGCGCTTGCCTTGCTTGCGCCTGAAGGTCGTTGATGTGATCCTTTCGAAAACGACGCAAGTAAAGGGGCACGAATGGACCCTTCGCTGGAAAGAAAACACCGTCCTAGACGATGTCGGCCATTGGGCGTCGTCCGAGACCAGGATTGTCCGTATCTCGGAAGGCTATACACACGAGTTTGTCGAACTTCGGGTGCGCAAATTCGTGCCACAAGACGGCGACAGTCTCGAACGTTCGTGGGTCGCACCAAACGGAGAGACGCGTTCAGTGCAGATCCCTCCTTATGCCGTCATCGAACCGGAAGCCATTGCACCGCAGTACAGTGCCTACATCAAGAGGGGACTGGTTGCATGCTGCGAGAATGTGCTAGCTGACAAGAAAGACACGATTCTATGGCCGACGTATTGGGTCGCGCTCAACTTGACCCATAAACAGAATCACCTGTCGGAAAATCAACTCAGGCTCCTCACCAAGACATTGGATTTGTGGATGACGGTTCGCCTAACGACACGGTCGTTTGAAATCGTCGGCGACGAAACCCTTGATATGCCTGCTAACATCCTGGACGAGACAAGCCCATCTCACGGGAAAATTCCCATCCCTCCCGTCATGGGAGCCCAGCTCGACTCTGTCCTGATCCATGAAATTCAGCACACTCTGCGGCACGGTGTTCTGCAAGGCCTTGATGAACTAATTAAAGACAACAAGACAATGAACTGGTTCACCCTTTACCTCGTTATGTTCATCCTACTACACAACGCCGCGCTTGTTATCAAGCACGATGCAAGCTATGCGAGGAAACACGGCTTGAAGGTTCGTCGCTGTCCCTGCAACTGACTGTGATGGGAATAGGTGGAGAAGCGAAATGAAACCAAAAAATTACTAACTGCCGACCGCAACGATGATAGAGACGCTTTGCACGTGAGGACAAGGTTCAGCAGTACTACACGGGTAAGGACTCTCGGCAGCACCATCCTTTGTAGATAGATTCTTTCTCATCTCCTTTGTGGGCAAATGAAGGCTAATCAATTTAGGGGCCATTACAATTCTTGCATACTTCCACTACTGCAACAAGGGTGTCTTCCCGTTCACTGAGTCGGCACGCGAACAAGACATTCGCATCCTTGCCAACCTCGATGAAAACACTATGGGATTCGTACAGTACACCCGCCGGTATGCCATCGCCAACAGTATGTAGCTTCGCTTCTTTTCCCCCCCTCTCTCTATTGCACCCAGATGCTAACAACAGCTCAGAAGCGAGGTGGCAGGCCATGCGGGATGCAAATGACTACGAGGACGAGTTTTATTTTATCAGCCAACTTTACGAAGTCAACTGGCTGCCCAGGAAAATGATCCTCTAGGGAGGCAGCCGGCCGGTCCCCTAGCCCGCCGTGCGACTGCCTTCTCCGCCTGCTACCCTTCCTGCCATTCTAAAACCATCGTTTTCTCTTTCGGGATTTTTTTTCTGACTTTCTCATGCAGTGTCTTCTTGCGCCGGGGCACAGGAGACACTGCATGAGAAAGTCAGTAAAACTCACGAGTTCAAACGGGGCTATTTAACTCATTGCAACAGGATGATACAACACATGTAGGCAGCCATCCAGAAAGAGATGTACGGCGCATGTCACGGGTGCAACGCAACTTTTTTTTTCCTGTCTGTTTTTTTCCTGGGAGGGGAGCAGGGCTCACACTGCAGGCGGGGCTCTTCTCCTATGGACAAGGACCAGGCCTGGCCAGGCCAGGTGCTCCAGCTGCCGAATACATGGCTGCCATATGGGAGAGGACGCGACAGCATTGTCTATTGCGGAGCCAGGCCTTGGTTCATTAGGATCAGTGAAGCTGCAGCCACTCGTCAAACAGGCTCCGCGGGTTAGCAGCGTTACACTGACAGATGGGAACAAGGAACAGGCCTCTCAGGCCCTCCTCGGGTCTCAGGTGCCTTTTGTGGCTGGCGACTCGCTCACCTCCGTCTGCTTGGCAAGTGTGTTGCCTTATCCTACTTGCGCGGGAATATATGGCGGAGGTATGTCGACGGGGCATTATCACGGCCTTACATATACATCTTCTTCAACGCATGCCGGTCCATTGATCGACACTAAGCTGGACCTCCTTGAGAAAAGAGCCGGCGCATCCACGTTTCTCTTACGTCGTGCTTCATACCCGTCTTTCCTCACATCTCATCACCCCAAGCGCATCCCTCTTTTTTTTCAGCTCCTTTACACGTCCCACCGGGAGCGTCGAGTTGAACTTATACTGTTCTGTTAAGTTGCTGTCATTTTTGTTGTTGGACTTTCATAGTTTATGGAGATACCGAAGGGGCATGAAACGAATGAATGAATTACGAATACGAGACTGGAAAAACTACCATGAAGAGACAGCCAAATACGCCTTTACGGCGTACCGAGTTGTGCAAACAAGTATTGCAACTTCTATAGGAGCAAACTGTTGCTCTTCCATTTTCACATACATGAAGAGCAGCATGGGAATGGCAGTACCCCTGCTTGAGGATACCAATATATGTCAGATTTATACTTTTATGGTACAAGTCCTTGTCAATACAGAAGAACAATGATGGGGACTAGATGGTTCGCGGATAGTCTCCCGTAAAGGCGCGTTTTCATGTCGGCACGAACCCAATACTATCGCTGATGTTAAACAAAGACAACATTGGAGTAGAGGTTTGTGACAAGGGTGTTGTCATTGAGTGCCATTAATACCTTCCCACAAGTGTGGGTGTGCACGATTATTGCTGTCACTGATGCTAAATAGGACTGTTTGATATGAATTACGAGAAGGCAAGAACGATGCAGAGTATTACTCCGTACGGCATATTATTGCCACTGTACAAATACACATTGGCAGGCACGAGTGAGAGTGAGAAGCCCCGAACTTGCCATTTTGTTCATTTAACACGCGCGACGCAGTACGACGCACACAGCATGCGACACGGCGGCTCTACATATACACCGCGGTCGTAACTTTTCTGTGTAAGACTTGAAAATAATGTTGGCTGGCACAAAGGGGGGTGATGCGCTCACCGACATGGACTCTTGGCCACTTGACCTGGCCGTCACAGCGCGGGATGGCTCCTTCCCAGAACCAGGGGACATCGTGTGCCTCCCTCCTTCCACCTTTGCTCGTTTGCTCTTTCCTTTCTTTTTCCCACACCGTTCTTTCCAATTCATGGAATCGCATCGCGCCTGCCATTCCCGTGGACGCCTTGTCCGCTCCTTCCCCCTTTTTTCCATTCCCGCCCAAGTCATTCCGCTTCCCGCCCCGACGCGATAGGAGCGTCAGCGGCACCAGAGGCAAAAAAGACGTCGTCTCTTCCTGAGAATCCATACAAACAGATCAACCACAGCTCGGCTGCCGCTCTGTCCGCAACATGCATGCAGGCGCCCAGCACAAAGGCAGGAAGTCTGTATACTTTTTGCACAACAACACCTCATCGGCACACAACAACGGCCTCTCGTGCCTGTGGAGTCTGCACTGCGTGAAAGGCTCCTGCAGCGCCTTGCAGCATCTGCAGCAACAACTCAATTTCCTTCCCGTGCCAGGCCGTCTTTTTGTGTGTTTTCGTCTTTCTCGCCCCCTATCATCACTTCGCTTCTCCCTCCACCGCAGACTTGCAGCTGCACGTCAGCTCACCGATTTCCCTTGCTTGCTTGTGTTGTGTTGTCGACACGGTGAGCGAAATTGGCTGCAATCCGAGAAAAGCGGCCACAACTGCGCGAGATATCCATTGTGACAACCTAGAGTGGTTTCCTATGTCCATGCGTTTGCCATTGGATGCCATTCTTTTTTTGTTGCCCTCACCTGCACTATATGTCGAGAAACAAGGCTGTATCCCAACCCATAGAGGTGCTGTCTATCGCACAGACAATAACGGAGCACGCCGAGACTTCCTTTTCATCCTCCTCCACTCCTCCACTCCTCCTTTCCATCCTACATCCTCTCACATACTTTCAACGTCCTTTCCAAAAACGCCCATATATTATTACATCTCTACCGGTTTCGCCTCTGTTTTTAACGCTTGTCACTCGACATCGCCAGTTCTGATTTTGTTCTCGCCAGCTGCAGCTCGTGATTTGACAAAGCCAATACTGCCAGCACAGAAACCGACGTTTCCGCTACATCATAGACACACTTTGTACATCGTCACGCAGCATCGACAGCAAATCCTCGTTCAAACTCAGCGGCAAAGCAAGTGGCCGGGGTGACAGGCCAGCTTTTGTTCACAGCTCTCCTCGACAATGACCTCCGGGCAATCGTATCTCCTACCGGCATCGGCGGCTCCAGTCTTTGGCTTCCTTTTGTGCTCCCATATCGGCACGCCTGTCGTTCTTTTGTGTCGCCAAGGCCCGTCGTTCTGGGAAGCCATCAGCGCCGTCCAGTACAGAGGGCGGTGCCATTGCCGCCTGGCCTTTCCTGTCGAGGCCTAACTCTGCATCGATATCACAATTTACGCCCTCTCTTCCCCTGATCACCAGTTCGTTTGTCGGTGACACAAGAACAGGCGAGGCCTGTCAAGATAGTGCAACGGGTGTGTGCATCGCAACCCAAGAAATAGCAGGAAAGGGCAAGCAACGGGGCAGCGAGAGTCTGTCCGTTCTGACCGTGGCCGAACACGACAGCAACGCACTCGATCACATACATACACACAACACGTTCCACAGACTCGGAAGCATGTCGGTTTCCTTCTGCACTAATTCAAAGACACTCGTCTCCCTGCAACAGTTCCGTCGCCATCACAGCCTCGTTCACGCACTCCTCTAAGCTTCACATCCGTCGTCCTCCAGCGAGAAACCAGACCCTTGTCAGATCTCTCTCGTTCCCAGAACTACGCCCTTTGATATCCACCTACGCCCAACACATATTTTTTCTACTTCACATAGTCGCGATTTTGTGAGGCCCTGGACCTCTTGCGGCCCACTCTCACGCCTTCGGATCCGTCTCCTCCAAAGTGCGGCGTACGGCCGACGGCGGCCTGCCTTTGTATCCCTTCCTTTTGCATACCGGTAAAAGTGTACCTGGATGTGCTCGTATCGGTACTTTACTGGGATTATTGCACATATTGTACATGCTATTAATACTTATCCTGTGTACACTCATACTGTAACATATGCATACAATTAACAATTCTCTACATACGTTTTCTCCTCCCCGCTGATTGCTCTCCACCTCTCTCGAAGTTGTTTTTGTGCACTTTCCTTACACGCCCTCGCACCTTCCCATTCTCTCATTCACACAGTCGCCGCTACCCGCCAACAATGCAGTGTTTATCCTTGCTGTCCGGCTGTTGTGCCCCCTTTACACAGCGTCCATCACTCCTTCTTCATCCGATCCAGCCTTTGATCATGGTGGTGCCGTTCTTGTAGTGCTGTTTTGTTTCTTGTTTGCTACTTTTCAATCTTCTCGAGAAAGTTTTTGGCGAGAGAGAGAGGTGCTCTGTTTTTCGCTGCTTTACCGCTTGCGCCTTCCCTGTTGTCTGGCATTTGTCTCCGTTTTGCGGACCTGCCCAACAGAAAAAAAGGGTGTGAGGAGAGTTGACGAAGAGGGAAAGAGCACACCACGAGAATGATCGAGGAAAGAACCTCAAAGACACCAAGGTAAGAGCGACAGAGTAGGAGAGGTGATTATAATGAAGCCCTTTTCTCCTTTTCTTCAGATTTGTTTTCCTTTCTTCCCTCCTTTCTTTCTTTCTTCTCTTCTTCTTGTTTTCCATCCCCATCTTTGTCCAAAATCCTGACTTTGAGCTTCCAATCCGCAATTTTTCCAAGTACAGCCATCGACTTGTCTTGAATTTATTCTATTCAAGTTCGTATCCCCTCTTCTTCTTCTTCACACGCATTCACCTGCTTAAATCTGTATAGTCACTCCTCCCCGGTCTCTTCTTTTGTCTTTTGCTTTGTTTTTAGAACTTCCGTCTGATTTTGTTCCTCTTCTAGTTTTGTCCACTTTGCTCTCATCAGCCAAGCAATCGTTTTTGATACCAAGACTGTCCAGTCTCTGTCATCCTCTTTTCGACATATTTCCCACCATACCAAGTCGTCTCTCATTCAGGTCTGCTCATCATTCATATTTTTCTTCGAACATTCACAACACTCATCTCTTGTTCATATTTTGACATACCCAACATGCTGACCTTGCATTTCCAACAGACTCACGCCCTCATTCACAATGTCCTCGCTGAGCACTGGTCCCGTCATCGGAGCTGCACGTGTTCTCGCCGTGCCTGACCTTGGTGGAGCCAGCCTTGCCTCGCAGCAGGTCGACGCTCTGCCCAAGGGTTTCCCCGCCAAGCTTGACACCAAGCTTGCTTGGGTTGGAAGTGACTTCAAGGACTCGGAGATATACATCCACCAGCTCACCCAGGCTGACCTAGCTGAGATCTCCCAGGCCATCGCTCATTTCAAGGGTAAGTCATCAACCGTATCACTTGCACATTCACCCACTTTCATCTCTATTTCATTTCATCCGTCATCCAACAAACACTCACTCTCATCTAGGTCTCGGGCTTGACGGCGAGCATGTCTCGCGTGACACCTTCCCCCTTCCGCAGCTTGGGGCCAAGCTTGACGAGCTCAGCACTGAGGTCCACGAAGGCCGTGGCTTCTGTCTCGTTCGTGGCGTCAATCCGGCCGACTACTCGGTCGAGGATCTGACCCTCGTCTACCTTGGTGTCCAGACACATATTGCCGACCAACGTGCCCACCAGGATAGCCGTGGCAACATGCTGGGTAGGTTTTCTTTTCTCTTATTTTTTCCCTCTTCACATGCAGCATCCCGCCTCTATCTTCTCACTAACACTTGCAGTCCACATCATCGCGGACAAGTCGTCCAAGACCAGCACGGAGCACCACCGGCACTCGAACAAGTCGATTGTAAGTGATCTGAGAAGAATGTGACAGCAAGGTGACCGTTTGAACTTCAGTGTACTGACCCATTGCGTTTCACTGTCTAGACCTTCCATACAGAGGAGACTGGCGACGTCGTCAGCTGGCTGACGCGCAGCACTGCCTCGTCAGGTGGCCGTTGCATCATTTCGTCTGCCCACACGGTTTACAATGCGCTGGCTGCCAGTCGTCCTGACTTGCTGCGTCTTCTCGCACGGGCTGACTGGCCCTTTGTCTTGTGGGTTTAAATAATCCTCCCTCCATCATAATCTCCTGTTTCTTTTTCCTCAGTTTCTCATCGCTCTTCTTTTTTTTTCTGCTCGCACTCGCCAACTAACACTATTGTCACCCTCACAGCCCTCATTTCCAATGCCGCCCTATTATTTTCAGCAATGGCTCGCAGATGATCATGAACTTTGGTCGCACGCCGCTGATCGGCAACAGCATTCACCCTCGTCCAGCACGCTTCCCAAGCGTCACAGCCCGTCAGATTGAGGCCCTGGATGCTGTTGAGGCGATTGCAAAGGCAGCTCAGCTCGAGATTCGCACCCAAGCGGGCGACATGCACTTTATCAACAATCTTGCAATCCTCCACCGCCGCGAGAGCTTCGAGGATGGAGCTGAGGCACTGGAGAAGCGGCATCTGGTCCGCATGCGCCTCCGCAGCACTCAGCACGGCTGGACACTCCCCAAGGAGCTGGAGGCTGAGTGGGACAATGACTTTGACGAGGGCCATCGTCGCGTATGGCACATCGAGCCGATGCCTGCGTCGTTCTTCCCCCTGCGCAAGTATCCTAACTAATCGACCACTCGCTTGAGCACAGCTCCCCCCTCAGCACCACCACCGCCGCCAATTCTTCCTGCATAGCTAGAATGGTGCATGTCAAGGGAGGAGGGCAGCAAGAACAGCACGGGCTACCAGTTAGCCAACCGGGATATGTTTTATGCAGGAGGACTACAGCATTAAAAAGGGGAGACCGCAGAACGAAGAAGCAGCAGTTTTTATGAGTCGTACGTGGCAAGCGCAATATCATTATCCTAGCAGTGAACGAGAAAGTGGCTGTCACAGGCCATGCAGTATAATTTTGGGATGTTGATACAGTTTTACCCCCCCCCCCCCTCACCTATTAATACCTAAAATGATACATGTTTCCGCTTCACTCATTTTTTTTGTCTTTTTGTCTTTTGTGAGATACAGTGACTCGTCGAATAGAGAAGATGCTCCGACTGAAGAGGTGGTGCGACAAAGAGTGGAAAGTGGAACTGCACTCGGCACTCGACACTCGATACTGGATGTTTGCTTTTGATCAAGACTCGGCCTGGATAGAGTTGAGTTTGGGTTTGGGAGGTCGGGTTCAACTGAACGGCCCGCTTAGCAAGTGCAAACCGAGTTGGTCACGCCCGTGGTGCTGGGCCGGAAGCACAGCATCTGTTTTCCTGTTGCACGGGAAGCATACCCTTTGTGGCTTCGAGGGCTAATGGTGGTATCAATGTCGTATTGGAAAGAAGGCGTGCTTTTGGAAGGAAACAAAACCCAAAATATATTACAGCTATTTTTAAGGAGCTTTTTTATATCAGTCACTAATTGTTTTCTTTGTTTTTATTTCTTGTTTAGAACAGTAGACAAGATGGGTCCATATGTTCTTCATGGTCTCTTGAATTTTATTTTGTTTTGTTTCTCCCTCGTATCGTGACCGGCCAATAGACGCATAGACATGCCGGCCGGGGCTGTGGCCGATGCTCCTGTTGGTTGCGGGAAGGAGCTGCAGTATTCCATTATCTAATAGATGCGGTGTCGTTTGCAACTAGCATTCGGGCGGCCCGTCACCCAGTACAGCTGCATAGATGTAAAAGTGCAGAAAAAATGGATGGAGAGGAGAAAGGAGTGACGCTCATCAACGCCATCGGTGCCCGTTTGTTTTCTTTTTGATGCAAGTATTCTCGCGAGAATGTTCGCTCTAAATAAACGAGGAAGATGCACGTGCAGGATACAACAGAAAAGTAATTATGTGCGATGACAGCATGTCGCCGGCTGTTCCCTTGCCTTCTGTCCTTCTCACGAGCCCACTTCCCGAAGACTTGAGCACCATCGGCAACGATTGTGGTTGGTTTTGACTTTTGAGGCTGTACTTCTTCGTCTCCGGCCGTTTGTCCACACTTTGTGTGCCTTTTCTCCCCCTTCTTGCTTCTGCATTGCATGGTGCATGGCTGCATTACATCCTGCCCTCTGCAACGGTTTCTTCTATCGCATGCTTGCATGCCTGCTTTGCATTTACGTATATGCATGTATGTTTCTCGCGACGCTGTGTCGCTCCGCCCCTCCCTCTTTGCCCTGTGTCTATTGTTCTGTCTTTCTTTACCGTCACTCTTTCATCACTCTTCCGTCACTGGTATCGCACCTTTTGTCAACATGTCCTCTTCCTTCTGCCGCCTCTGCTTCTATCAGAAGCACGCAACCGTACTACAGGAGGCACAAAGGAAAACACTTAGTATCTCAAAAGACACAGTAGCAGCAGCAGCCCCAGAACACAAACATAGGTACATTTGAAGGGAAAGATGAAGCGAGGACTAACAATGCGGAGCAACGGGAAGAGCACCGAAATGGAGTATCACGGCGATGCCGTTGCTTAACATGGACATTGTGGATGGCATTGAAGACGGCAGCAACGGTATGTCTTGAGCAACACATTTCTCGAAGGTGACACCTAGAACATGCCATACAGTACGATGTCTAGTGCTTCCGCCATCTCTTCGGTGACCCTCAACGAGAGCCCGGCAGTTCTATGGCCTTGCGTGAGCCCATATCATGATCGTATGCCCGGTGTCATTGCTTTTGCTATAGATCCAAAAACGCATTGCTCGCCTCCAGACAGACGCGGTATGCCCTGGACAACGAAGCCAGCGAAACGAGAGACGAGAGTGACGAGTTTTCGTTTTGAGGCAAGTGACATCCCTCGCAGGTTTGTTTTTCTTTCCTCATCAAGTCGAGCACATTTGGGCAACTGCTAACGACACCTGACGACGACAGCCTCCGGGCCCATGACATGGCCATCTCACAGCAATCCGTTCACCTCCATGGCACTTGCCACGGTAGAATGGCATCGAACGACAACAATAAACAGCATCTGGCCATGGTCATGAGCAGCAACTGATGCTGTCGTGGAGGCGCTATATCGACTTACACAAACGCTGGGGACACACTTGCCTCCCCAGTTCGTGGCCCCTTCCTCGTTTGCCGGGGCTGCCAAGTGCTCATGCCTCTTGTCACGATGTTCGCATCGTTCCTTCCTTCTCTCGATTATTTGTCCTCTCGACGTCCTGAAAGACGACAGGCAAGGTGGCGTGATGCAGCCAGGTCGCGGAGCCTGGCAAGGCACGACGGCTGTGACTTGTCGGGAGGACTTGGTCGAACGTCTCCCAACAATATTGTTGAGCATTGTTGAGCATTGTTGTTTTGTTCGAGGCTGTTTCGATCGTACAACGTTCTCGTCCGCCTCCTATTATCTCCCTCGTCCCCTCCCAAGATTGTCACCGGCGGGCATCGTCTCTTATCGCTCCTGTCGCTCTTGCCTTCCTTTTTCTCTTCAAGGCTCCTTCCAATGCACCACCTGCCGGAGGAATCCTTGCCGCTGCTGATCTTGTCTTGAGCGGGTAGGCGTGCCTACCTAAGGGCCGGGCTCCTCTCGATGTCCAGGGGGAAAAGAACGTCGGCGAAGAAGAAATGGAAGGCGCGCAGGCGAGGGCAAGCGATGCAGGCCAGCGGAGGCAGGAAAGAGCCCCAAAGGTCAAGTGGAAGAAGGCGCGATGGAGAGTTTTCGCCGCGGGGGGGGGGCTTGAGAATTCCCAAACTCGCTAATTCGCAGCATCGCTAGCGAGAAGACACTAGAGCCGGGGCGGGACCTGACGTCGATCTTCAAGGGGAAGGTGCGACTTTAGCTCACTTTGTCGCTATTCTTTCCTTCTTAAGTTCTTTGCGCCGCCGGTATCCTCTTTCCCCTTTTTGGGACATTGCACATCACTTCCCTCTTTCTCTCGCCTTCTGTTTATCAACGTTCTCCACGTCGCACGGCGTTGGGCGCGGCGTGGCATGGCAGGAGGAAGGAGGCAGGACGTCCCCTTCTCCCCTTTCCCTTTCCTTTCCCTCACCCTCTTTTTTCCACTTTGCTCTTCTGGCGACCTTCTTTCTTTGTCTCCATCTTCTTCTTTCTTCTTTCTTCTTTCTTGCCTGTCGCCGTCCCCAACCTCCCCTGATGCCTGTCTGGCCTGCCTTTTCGGGTCATTGTCATCGCCAGCTGTCAATCAAACCGGGAATTGCGACGCGCGACCAAATACAACAGTATCCCCTAAGTGAAAGGCTAAAGGAAGCCAGAGAAGTATCTCAACAGTCCGACTGAGTCCGACGCAAGTATGTCGTATATCTCACCACAACAAAGATGCTCCCACAGGCACTAACAAGAACCTCAATGCGACTTTGTCTGCCCTCCCGTTTCCTCCAACGGGGACGACACCCTGTTGTCTACGGCCACACAATCCCGGGATATCGGGGACAGGGCCTGCACATGGCATCATCGCGTCTCTTTGGGGGGTTGTTTGCTGACTGTAACATTTGCAAGGTGACAAGAACGACATGCTTCTTTGTCGCCGCGTCCGTTGACTCCTATCCTTGTGCGCCGGCGCGCATTCTCTCCTTTTCTTCTTCTTTTCTTCTTCTTTTCTTCTTCTTTTCTTCTTCTTTCCTTCTTCTTCACCGTTAGCCCCCGGCTTTGCTCTCTGCCGGCCCTAAAATGGGCTCCGCTGGCACTATCTCTGAGAGGCAGGAGAGATGACAAAAACTTCAAGGGCAATGCTAAAGGCGAATACGAGCAAGGTTCTCGACGGCTGAGATGACCGGCGAACCTTTCTGCCAAGGAAGCGTGTGGAGGAAAAAGAAGCCGATCAACGATGGGGGAAGTATCTAACAAGCTGAAGATTGTCGATGAGGACCAAGACATTGACGCGATTCCGCTCGCAAGATGCCTGCGGTGTTTGGTCTGGGCAGATTGGGCTCGACTGAATTTTTTTCAAAAAAAAAATTCCTCAGGGGAATTGTTCCCTTGTCCACTTTTGACAGATTTCCCCTCTTTCCACATGTCAGAAGCCATGTCAGCACCAAGCCAAAAGGAAGCGACCGACTCATCGTTGAGGGCCTCACATCCACGCCTTTCCTTTTCCTTCCCCAGACAAAGTTGTCCTGCATGTCTCTGTTGACGCTTTTCCTCAAAGAGTGAATAAGCACGCTGTCCTCTGCAGCAGTGTCTGCAAGTCCATTCCATTTTAACATGTGCATCTACACGAATACACGGACTGATATCGTCCCATCATCCCCCAACTTTGACAAGTTAGACGGGAAAGTGCTACTCTTTACTAGCGCAGAGGAGTGCAGGAGGCTATTTCGTTAATGGCAAATATGGGGTAGCAATGGAAGAGCAAAAAGGAGAAGACAGAAAGACCTAAGAAGTTGAAATGAGACATGTGTAATCCTGTGAACGTGTCTATTCAGTCACATGAAGAGACTGAAGACATAGACGTTGCAGAGAAACATAACACGACCACAAAAGTTCATGTGTCCGTGTGGCCATATGGCCATGTGCTTGCAAAGATCACGATGCCGACATGTCAAGCTGTTGACATGCACAATACTCTCCTCTCCGGCTGAGAATACTCAGTACAGAGAAGCTCCTCCAACATGAATGTGGTCCCCGGATTTCTCTTGTGCCTATTTAAGCGAAGCGACGAAGCGGACGATCGTCGCTTCGCTACGAACAAATTTTCTTGATGCTGAGAGGAACTAGAGAACTAAGAGGGCCCAGAGACCGTTCCCCAGGCCCCGCTCCGGTGAAGCAACAAGGAAAGAGTTCCCGGAAAACAAGAAACAGGAAAATGCTTGAAAAAAAAAAAGGAAACCGCTGTGGAGACGTCGTGAGAATGAGATTGGCACAGAACGGGACACCTGGAACGGATTCAACGGCAGATGACAAGCCGCACAGGGATCGTGGTAGTCGAAGCATGTCATTTCCTGAGCAAGTTGCCATCTTTAGTTGGTATATACTGAGGCATTCTCGACAGTCATTGTTTGTTGATGTCGTCTCCTGCACATCACTTCGGGTCACTGCCTATTCAGTATTTAGGCATATTACGCGCCCCGGTGGATGGCGATCGTCGTTCCTTTTCGCGGGGATGGAAAGTTCCGTACTTGTACTTTTGTACTTTTGTACTTTGCTTGCTCTTTTGCCGTTGGACTTCAACGGACATTGAAAGACGTTTGAGAAACGTTGAAAGAACGGCGGAACCCACATTAGTTGACGTGTCGTCAGCTTTTATCAACTTTCACCAAAAAGTCGAGTTTGACAGACAATACGACTTGCAACGGCTGCCCTGTTGGCTGGGTTGAATCGTGCTGTGGAGAGAGTGGGCATTGCAAGTGCTGTCAAGTCGAGTCTTAACACGGCTGATATTGGTAGTAAGTCGGGATGCACAGGATACATCGTCTCGAGTGCTGCCACGCCGATAAGTCGTACTCACAAGTCGCACTGGGACAAGTCGCTGGGACGAACAGTTGGTACGCACATGCGGGTAAAATGGTAAAAAAGGTCCTTTTCCAGACTCTTGTGCATTCTGTTTCCGCCGTGTCGAGTTTGATCGACGAAAGCGAACTCCAGGCTACATAAGGCAAAGGCGGAAGTAGGCACAAGAGATGCCAGAGAGGGCGGTGGGTTTCCGGCGTGTTTCTCGGTGCGTGCCAGGATCGTTTCGGTCTGTTGTCTTTTTTCGTCGAGTCTTTTTTTTGTCGAGTCTTTTTTTTGTCGAGTCTTTTTTTTGTCGAGTCTTTTTTTTGTCGAGTCTTTTTTTTGTCGAGTCTTTTTGCTTCCTTTTCCCTTCCGAATAACCGGTAGCGAGGAGACCCGGTTTGACACGTTTTGTCCCTTCTCCCTTCATCGTGTCCCCCTCTCTCTTTACGACGAGTATCTTTCTGTCACTTTTTCAAGAAAATACTTCTACTCCAATGTTGAAGAAACCCCGGAAACACGAGATCCTGACACATACCTGGTTTTGAAATAAGGACGACAGCATATCGAGTATTTCCCCGTATGGTGAGATCCAAACGTTGATACTGCAGAAAGTCACTGAGAGATTCCGAGCAACGGGAAACGGGGAAGATGAGAGACGCTGATTGTTTTGCCTGATCAATCGACGACCTTGATATAGTCAATGTCCTTTTGGTGGAGTGATGCTTTTCAAAATCGGCGTGTTTTGTGTCAATGGACTCTGATACATATACAGATACGTCGTACACAATGCGAATATGTACATACGTCGCCGTACCTTGACCAATGAGGTCGTACATTGTCCAACACACCCTCTTGTGTTTCTGTTTGTTCTCCCACGGATTCCGTGCGTCCCCGCTGCAGAAGCGTGGCACAGTTGGCCGGGGACACGCCGAGTCCATATGTATACGACGTATGTATGGATGAAACACGGCCGTTGACGAGGGTGGTGACGACGTACATACGGAGTATGGAGCAGACCCGTGCCACGATATCAATTGGAGACAATTGACAACACCCAAAACAGGCAGAAAGATACCGGTAGACAATTAGGTATTGAGATATCTACAAACGTACGACGTATATTCACATCTAGTTGTATCCATTTGGGGCTCCATTTGCCGGGAACAACGTCCAACTTGCCAAGTCATCCCCAAGGAGTCCAAGTCCCACACAGCTACCCTTTCTTACCCTGCTCATCTCTCCATCGGCTATCAACATCGATATCTTTGTCGAAGCAAAGGGATGAAATATGCGCATTTGCATAAGTCGTCATCTCGAAAAAGTATCCGTCTTCTTGGTCTTGGGGGCAGAATACCCTGGCCTTTATCCTGGTCGTCTTCCTTCGTTCTTGTTGGAGACAAGGTAAAGCATTCAACAGATGACATTCTGTTCTCCATAACACAGATATTCAGGCCTTGGATTCAGGCCTGGCCTTGCCATCAGGGCCTCTACGGCAGATACATCGCTTATACGGAGTATATTATGGGCCATCTGCGCTGCGCCAGAGGGAAAAGCCTCGATTGTGTGGGTTGAAGAGCTCTCTCTGCGCCGCGCAGAACCACTTTACACAGCATTTTCAAATGACGAATAAAGAACACACCCCCTCCCCTGGCACTTACACAGTAGTACGTCGTATGTAACTTACCATCTCCCCTCCTTCTTGCATTTTTCTCCCCTCTCGCCGTTTTATCCCTGCTTTTTTGGGGGCCCTGACGGTCCGATTCCTCATTCTTTTTTCACCAGGGGTAGGAGCCCCGGGACAAGGACCCAAGGAGATAGGGGGGCAAGTCATACCCTGGTCGGATGCAACTCCAAGTCTTGAGAGGGCACTCCTTCCGTGGAAGATGGCGTAGGAGGCCCATAAGGCCCAGTTTGGGCAGGCTGGCCCGTGCTGGGCATTGCTGATGGACGCTCATCTTCAGTGCATAAGAGGGCACTGTAAAGCCCATTCTTAGTGGGACATCTTTGGTCGTGGTCGACTCTTGGGACAGCCCAGAACTTTGAGGGACAAGGGTCCTCCCGGCAAAAGATGGGTGATTTATGGGGGGTCACTGCTTTGCTCGGAGATGGAATCTCAACAGCGTTAGCCTGCTCCGCCAGTCGATGGGGCCCTTTTCCGACAAGACCCCTGTAACACTATTGTTACTGTTTTTTGGGGTCCCGTCTTTCTTTTCTTCTTTTTCAAGTGTCTTTTGATGCCCATTCTACGAACGTACTACGGAGTAAATACTAAACGTATGTATTTTCTTGACCTTCCTACCCGACTCTGAGTGACGTTGACGGAGTTTTATCCTCATTCTACGCCGTAATCAGTCACATCAACAGACGGACAATAACGAGGGCGAGACCGTCTTGGCGGACAAGGACAATGTCAATAGGGGGAAGGGGTTTGTTGTACTCCGTATTTTGCGCATGGCAGTTGCAGGGTTTTGCTGAGAGTGCCATCGAAGAGACATGCTGAAGAGCTTGCAGGCCCGAATCGACCCATGCAGGCTTCCGCAACTCGAACAACCACGTTACAATGGTGCCAGTTTGCACAGAGTTTGGTTCTCTTGTCATCTCATCGTCTCGTCTCGTTGGTGGTTCTTTCCTCATTCTGTCTTCAATGGTCCAACGCGACCTGTTCACCCGGGAGAAGGAGACAGGCCGGCCATATAAAGCTCTGGGCTGGCTGCATCCACGGAGCCGCAGCCATCACACCGCAATGACCCTTTATGGCTTGGTGATTGATAGTTGATAGTTGATGGATGACAAAAAGGCGTCATCGTGGAGGTCCGCTCGCGGTCGGTGTCAATGGCAATTGTCGTCGTTCGCTCTTGCCTGACCACCGGCTGTCACCGCAGCTCTTGCCGAAAAGCAAGTACTATTAATAATACTGTGTACGGAGTACACACGTCGTTGACCAAAACGTGGGGATTTAACAAAAAGGACCAAGGATCGTTCTTGCCCCAATACGGCAAAGTTCATGAGACTAACACGGACGTTTGCACCACTAAACTCGACCTCACTGACCGTAACCGACCGCAAACTGCCGGCAATGACGGCCGACGCCTCAACGCCCACGCCACCGCCAACAGAAAAAGACTCGTACTCCGTAGCGGGCCGGTGTCTGAAACGCACTATGAGCGCACACTGCGGAAAAAGATAGTGTCGCGCAAAACCGTTGTGGGCTTGTCGTGGGCGGGCGTTCAAAGACTGTGCATCGCTCTTGTGTTATCTTCTCCCTTCCTATTGCGCACGAGGCATTACTTCCTCAAGTCGTTCAAGACCGTTGAAAAGTGCTCGCATCGCTCGCGTTATTGCTTGAACGTATTTCTTCTTTTGTCCTTTCTGGGCTTTCTTTTCTTCTTTTTTTCTGCGTTTCGTTTAATGTGTCGCCATGGCCATCTGTTTCACGCTTTTGTTTCTTTTGAGTGCAAGTGTCTTACTTGCTTTTTCTTTTTCTTCTTCTTGCCTCGTTCTCGTCTTTAACGTCGCCACTTGGCTGCATATTTACTTTTATATCACGGCACCATGAAATAGGAATTTGTCGCGAGCAAACAACGACCGTGCCCTTCTCGGTCGATAAAGTTGCAGAGTATGTACTCCGTAGATTTTGCAAACTTTTGCAAACTTTTCCAATTACGGCGTCACCGCGGAACCTTGGCCGGCCCAGGAAATAGACAGTAAAGTCTGAGAGCACACAGAGGCAAATAAACAGGGTGGCTCGGGTGGTAGCGAGAGGCAAGGACGAACGCAAGGACGTAAAAGACGCAAATACGACGGCGGAGTGCAACGTCGGAAAGGGAGCAAAAAGGCACAGGAGGGAACAGAAGACGGGAGGAACAAGGGAGAAGGCTCGAATGGCTCGAATGGCTCGAACACGAAGGGCACGAATGGCTCTATTTCGGTGTGTCAGTGCGGCGAGAAATCCCTGTCCCAAAGAAGTCTCTTGGGAGTCGACGCGTCCCAGCCTCTTGGCTTGTTTCTGCGTTTCCTTCCTTTTTGATCGTCTTCTGAACATTGCAGATTAACATATCGTACGGAGTACGTCGTACTATTTATGTATATCGTACATCTTACATAAAGGAAAAGGCACGACTGTGCGCACCCGATGGGAGCAAATCTTGCACATTTCCGCGTTGCAGAGTGCAGACAGACCTCAAAGAAGGCAAGAAATATGTTTATATTGTCTCGTCCCGGGTTAAGGAACACGGGCCCTGAAAATAAATGACAAGCCCTGCGGCGCGATCGCAATATCGCGAGAACTACAGGGTACGACGTATTACCAGCAACAATGGGGGTGACATCCAGAAAGACAACTCAGCACCAACAAAAACGTGTTGCGCTGCCTCTTGGCAGACTTCGGCTCTTCTTTTTCCATCTGTCCTGCCCTGTCCTTCCATGCAATTTTCTAGAACGGCCGGTCGCGTTCGAGCCCGTCAACAAGAAGCGAGATTGGATATGCACGATGTCTGCAGTGCGTCCAATTTTAAATCACAATATCTTTTGATTTTCATAGAGCAGTTGCCAAGGCGCCGTTGAATGTCTTTGGTAGTTGCACAAGAGGCACTTGCCCTCACCTGGTCCTCTGTGTCTTTTACTTTTTTACTTTTACATATTCCCGCGTGGCATGGCTGACATGCTTTCACTGTCAAAAAGGCACTGCCGTTAGTCTTGCCAGAATACAAACGTACCTTGTTCACAAACCTTGCACGGTCAACACTTGTTCTCTCTTTCTTGATAAGCAAAATACCATTGCGGCTCCTGCGGCGTATTTTCTCTCCTTGACAATGCATTGCCGATCGCACTCTTTGCACTCTTATTGCCTCTTTTTTCTCCATCGCCGTCGTGTTCTTTGTATGCTGGTGAAGACGACGCCGAAAACCCTCGTAACTTGCACCTTGCAACTTGACGTCGCATTGCTACCGAGCAATATTTTCGAACATCCCTTGTCGCCCTGGAAGGTGTTGTTTAAGCTCAAATACGACGTAATTATTCCGTACTCAATAATGATTCCTCAGCGTTATCGCTGTGAATGCTCCCTCAGGGTCTCCCAATGCTGCCTACTGAAGGAACGTTGTCAACGTTTTTGGTGCCATTTGGTGCTAATACACGCCATATAAGGAAATGATTTTCAACCCTCATTTTCCTTGTCAAGACTTCGCTGGGCTTGTCTGTGTGGAAATACCACCGTATCTTGCTGTGTAGTATATATACGACGTACTCTGTAAGGATACAGACAAGGTCACTTCACTTCACTTTTTGGGCACAACTTCCACCAATGTCATTGATGTTGCACTCTCTTTCTTGAGGATGCATGTCAGCCTGCATAAACACCGACCGTTGTCTTGATGAAGCGTCCGGGGGCAGGCTGACAGAGAACTGGTTCTCCATCAAATCTCAAATCGAACCAGCGGACAAGTGCTGAGTGAAAAAGAGCGGGACGTCACCCTCTCTTTTCCTGGCTTACTGTGTATGCTGGCACATTGTAGGACCGTCACATCTTCAGTCTTTAGAAATACGAACTACATGAGACGGAACGGCCACTCTTTTCCGAGAGAATGAGCACACGAGCACCGGAGCACTTTTGATGGAGCACAACTGTATCTTACATGCACACTGCAGTTTGCTGTACGAAACCAAGGCCGTACCTTGCGCTAAATTCTCACAGGTACGACTACCCCGTACAACGTCGAGAAGAAAAAGAAGTGGGGACGACGAAGAGGATGGACGAGCCAGAGGGACAGAAAACAGCCAACTCCGTCACAGCGCCTGCAGCGGTTGTGACCAGTTCTGAACCAGTTGCGAGCAAACCAATTATGAGTCTCAATTGACTCTCGAGAGCGCACCAAAACACTAAGGAAGCAGCCTCTCACAATTCTGCCCTCTTTCATCGCATCTCCAGCCTCCCGCCACATCTTCAACACCATCAAACCCCCGGCAGCGTCATCTCAGTGGCTGGCCCGCGAGGGTGCCACCACCAGTCCCCAAACACCTTGTAACGCCCACGAGCGCCCCCAACTGCTTCAAGCCAGTCATGTCACTGAACAGGGGTCTGAAGAGGCCGGCAATACGTCGTACTCCCTGCCCTCGAGCGGGAAGCAAAAAGAAAAGAAAAATGGAAAAGTTCTGGGCGCCACTGCGTTTTCCGTGATTCCATTGCGCAGTAGAGAAGAGACACTCTCAGGGGTATCTTACTCTGTCTCCTCGTAAGAGACGTCGTAAAATGTCGTACTGTATCAGCCACTCGAACTTGGACCATGAGCGAGGTGAGTCGGCAGGACGAATAAGCGTGCTGTGTACTCCGTGCGCTACGACGTACGGAACTCGCACACAAAAGACAGTAAAGGGCCGCCAAGAAGGCCCAGGCCATTGTTGCCCCATGGACCGGCGAACAGTTTTTGATCAGGGGTCAACCGCCAACGCGTGGCCAGGGCGAGGACAAGGGCCAGGGAGCCAAGATAGAACTGCACGGCTCGTAAGCCACATTCATGCGGTATCAACCGTCCACTGAAGCTCTGAAGAATAAGGGGACGAAACACTTTTTGCTCCCAGGTTTTTTCATTCACTGAGTGCGTGTCCCTGTGGCGCAAGGCTTTATGCCGCGAACGCGTCGCGTACTCTTTCGTCCTCAGTATTGAGACCCTCAGTATTGAGCGGATTGAGAGGATTGAGAATTGCAGTCTTTGGCCTCTCTTTAGTCCTCCATGCCCTTTTTGTCCCAATGCCCGTGTCTGTGCAGGAACACCGGCCTGTGTAGTGCTCATTGCACTCAAAAGAGCCAAATGTAAAGTGCAGGTGCGATATGGGATACAGCAAAAGACACACAAGAAACCTATTCTGTTGGCCGAGCTTGCTTGTGATCGTTCTGGACTTCCCCTACGAAATTGGGCACATCTTTCGCAACGGCTACCAGAAAGGATTCTGGGGAAGGCGGGCGAGGCGGGCTGATTAGTATCGGGCAAGACAAAAAAGAGAAAAAGCAAATCAAATCAAAGCAGAACCAAGGAATCAGAAAACGAATACGGAGTAGAGGCGGAAAAAAAAATTGAAAAAAGAAGAAGAAAAAAAGGACTTAACGTGCCTAGAATCAACAAAGTCAATAAAAAAACCTTGCTGTTCCTTGAAAAAGAGTCCGGGGAAAAGAGGGGCCGGTGTGGGAAGAGATGAACTGTCACAAGCAAAAAAACGTGTTGTGAAAGGCGGAAATGGCGAGGCTTGCCGAGAAATGACTCGAAGGAGTTTGGCGGCGGCGACCAATATCGCAGGTCCGCGGGAGGGAAGAACGATCATTGTATCATTGTATCATTGTATTCTCCATACTTCACATGCAGACCGGCCGACGATAATTTGAGGAGAAACAATCCCTGCTTTTCGTATGTACAAGTACGGAGTAGTCTATGCCTTACGAGTCCAATACTCTGGGCGCGCGCCATGCGATAAATCATGGGGAAGCGAGAGAGAAGGAGAAAGAAGGCCCATCCCGCCGTCGCCTTTGTTCTGCATGACAGGCGGAGGCGGGGAAAAGACGACGATACTCGAGAGTCGAGAGTCTGGGGTTTCTGGTTTCCTGGGACGGCCAACGTAACTGACGACGCACTTCGGTTTCGGTATACCGAGTTTTGCAAGCCTAAAAGTCTGGAAATCTGGAAGCATACGACGTACGTCACTTCATACGTGATTTATGGACAGTCACGAGGTGTTTCGTCGTGCCTTTGGAAACAAAGCAATCCTCTGTCTCGTCTGTGCGTTGTAGTCCTTGCATCGTCTTTACGACCGCTTTTGGTCGTTTTGGGTGTTCTTTGCCGTTCTTTCTCCCTTTCGTCACGACATTCATCCCTAGTTGCTGATTTTCGTTTGTTCGCCAACACACCATCTTCCTCCTCTCCGACATACACAAGCTCGCAAGCTTTCTTCCACACCTCTTTTCCACACCACACTTTTTTACCGCCTGGTCGGCATCGGCATGGATGTGCTTTTCTTTTCGTCGGGAGATTTTCAAACGCTTTGAGCAAAGGAAGCAAAGGGAGCACGAGCCAAAAAGCACACACCGCATGATATGCACCATAGACACCCATATCCGACCGCATAAACAGTGTGGGTGGGTGTGTGCAGCCCTGCAGGTCAAAGAGGGTGCATCTTGCATTACGTGTGTTCTGTTTCCAGCCACCAGCAGCCGTAGTGCTTTGCACATCCTGTGTGAGAAGAAGAAAAACCCGGTAAAACAGTAAAACAACCTTTGTTGAGAGACAACACCGACGTAAAAGATAACACGGACTCGACAGACAAGTTCAACGGCGACAAGAAATAACCGGGAAGTTGGTCTTGGAGGTGGACAATGCGCTGTACACAGTAAACTGCCGATGACGATCCCGCGCGGTCGTTTTCTTGGGAGTTTTCTAAAGTCTCTTGAAATTGAGTTTTTTTCTGACGACATTTTGTCTCTCTCGTCGCTCATGTCTCTCCTTGCCCTTTGCTGGCCCTTGGGCCTTTTCTTCTCAGCTTGCACTGTCGATGCCCCCCGTCTGTCAATTGCCCGTTTTGTTTTGGAGCGTTTGTCTGCGTGTCTGCGTGTCTCGTTTGTCTTTTGCTCTTTTTTTTTGCTCTTTTTTGCCCTCGTTTATCGGCCATCATGGTTCATGGGTCTTGTCTCAGAAGGAAGAAGTGTCTTGAGGGCTCGCCTTTCTCCAGATTTCCGAGGGTGGCTTGTCTCCATGTTTGTTGTTCTGTTTTGTGACGGACAAATGCCGTCTGCCGTAAAAACGTCTAAGAATTGGGGACCTTTCCACTGCTTGTCAAGTCCTTTGGAATCCAAGTAGTGGCCGTCGAAGCCACCGTAAGCCACTGGACAGAGGTGAGACAATAGGCGGCTGGGAAAAGCTAGATACGTTCCCTTGTTCCCTCGCCGGTTGTCGATCCAGGGAGGACAATGTGTTAGATACAGTGGAGCCAATGGTTGACTTTTAGGGCTCTTGAGGCTTTCCATTGAATCATTGACTTTCAACAGTTCAGCATACTTTAGGAATGTTCGGGTGATGTTCAGGGAGGCTCAAAGAGTCTTTGAGGATCGAAAGGGACGTTGGGTCAGAACTTCTCGAGGTCGATCCAGGGAGTATGAGACTGTTTAACTGTTTAGTTGTTGACCTAAAGAAAGACTCGACAGTACATAGCTTATTAGCCCCAAAATACGCCAGTTGAACTTTGCGGCACATCGCTTTGACAGTCTCTCCAACGGATGATCGCTTTGCGCCATAACAGCGACAGAACGACAGACAATGCACCAGAACGGGTAAAATCTTGCGCCAGAAACTCCGTCAAGAGCTCCGCCAGCGGTCAAGACTGGATTGCGACGGTGCCTTTTTCAAAGAGGATACTCAGTATCTTACCCAGTAGTTCGTACAATAGAGAGTAGCTCGCGACTGCGACAGTTTCCCCGTCCGGGCCGTCGATCGCTGGGTCCTGAAGAGGCCTCGTCAGCACGAACCGGGTCAAAGTGTCCAGAGTTGCATTGATAGCCGGCAGAGGTCAGAGTGTCGTTTGTCAAGACTCAGTCGTGTCAAAGCTGTCAATATCAATGTCAATGTCGTCGTCGATATTCAATTTTGGCTTGTCCTGTCAACTCGCCAGGGAAAAGGATCAGGCCTTCCTAACTGAACTCACGATAGCTCACCTGCATTTCTGCTCGGCACGGATATCACAAGCAAATATGCTCTGCTTCGCGTATTGTTTATTTTCGACGGTCTTGAGCCAAGTTGACTTGCAAGTCGAAAAACTGCACCCAATCACGCTTCAGCACTATCAACACTATCGACAAAACAGGCAAGGGGCAGACGTGAAAAATCGACTGGGCGGGGGAGCGAGCCGGGGGGCTGCAAGGGGGAAAGAGGGGGGAGGCGATATTGGGAAGAAAATAAAGTAAAGAGACAGACTCGACACTCTTTAACGGTGATAATGGCGCCCGCCGATTCGAAGTCTTGAGCGCCATTAAGCCCTCGTCTTGTGTTTTTGTGTCGCCTTCGCTCCTTCCTTGTGTGTCTCTGGGCATCTTTGAATTTCTTAATCTTTGTAACTCCGTATCTCTGTTGCTCTTGCTGTTTTGTGAGTGCCTTCCTCTTTCGTACGAGGGCTCTTTCCTCTTTGCTTCTTGTCTTTCCCCTCGGACCCACTTTCCCAGTCCCATCTTGCACCCTTGTTCTTTCCCTCTTCTCTGCATTTTGTGCCTTCTCCTGCCTCGCTCCTTCCCTTGTTTTTGGCGACTCTCCCGATCTGACTGGTCAAGACTTTAAATCGGTACTTGCCTGGGCGTCCTGGGGCTTGTAGCCATTTGCCCCAATCAGCGCGCCGAGGTACACCACCCACTTCCCGTTCTCACGTACTTTTCATACCAGGGGAAGCCTCCCCGGCGCATGTCTCTGTCGTGCCTGCCGAGCTGTGTAGCCACTGCAGCGTATCATCGTAAGAAAATAGTCTTTTGCCTCTCACCGTCTCACGCACGCTCTTTCCCAGTCTGCCAGTGAAGGGCCAGGCTGGTTCCAGGCTCGCGGTCGCTCCTCCCGTCCTGCCCTTCTGCCCCTATTCGATTTTTTTTCGCCGTCTCTCCCGTCTCCCGTAATTATTCTGCAGTGTCGCCTCCAATTTCTGCCACCAGCAAAAACCCAAGAAAACAACAGCCACTCACGACGACGATCGACATCCCAAGCACTTTGCGCGTACCTGTGCGCGACTGCTCGCGCGCCTCTTCTGCGCGTACTGGGCAAATCTCGACCTATGACCTACCTGAGCGCAATGGCTTCCTGCGATATACGAAATGTACGATATTAAACGGCAATGGCAACTGCCGCTCACCTGTCCACTAATATGGCGTCTCCTCGTCTCTTCGTCTCCCCTGTTTCTCCACGGACGGCAAAAGTGACGGAGTCACTCTCCCCTTTCATCACAGCTGCCCCTCTGCTTTCAGTTTACTGACTTGCTCTGACTCTTGTCAATCGTTTTTGCGCCAGCGCCCGAACTCTGATCTGCTCTGAAATCTGAGAAGAAAAAAAGAAGAAAAAAAAGAAAACGAAAAAAAGAAGAGAAAGAAAGAGAGAGAGAGAGAGGACAGAGAAAAGTGGAGGAGCCGATAGAAAAACAGCATCCAGGGGCCAGGGGTAAGTAACTAAACAGTTCCGATGCTAGCGAGAGGGCACTAACAAGACGAAGACCAGTAACACCGGTGCAAGAGGAGCTCGTTGACAGTCTCGACAGTGATGGGCAAAACAACGGGCAAAAAGAAAGAAGCCCAAAAAGGCAGTTGTCGCCAACGGTCGACGCTGCTATTCGTCCAAATTCCATCTCTGGTGCCCACCAAGGGGCTTCTCCTTGCTCTTGGTGGCCGGTGTCTGGTGGATACCCTTTTGTGGGTTGTTGGACCCCCTCTGTCTCTCAGTCTCAAGAGAGAAGTCGGCTCTCTCCTTTCTCTCGACAACAAGGGCAGGTCCTGTCCCTTTCCTCGTTCTCGAGTCCCGTCTGGTCCCTGCTCTTGATACCTGATACGGGGTTCCTAAACAGACGATACCAGTACGTTCGTATCTGCCAATATCTACAGAGTATGGGTGTATGTCCATATATCTTGAAAGATGTCCGGATACAACAACCCCGGAACACACAGAAAGGCCCTCGACGTTGGCCGTTTGCAACTGCTCATTACCTACCTCGGGCGACAGGCAACGGAGCACAAACACAAAACAATGCCGTGGTCTGTGACCAGCTTCTTTTTCTTCTTGTATTCAACTGCTCGCAACCTATTCCTCCCTTGGGGAACGGCTCTCAGTCATGAAAAGTCCCGTCCACAGGGATGTGTGCCGTCAACAAAATACTTTCGTCAAGACCAGAAGCAGAAAAAGTGAAGACACTCTGGAGAAATCGACAAACTCAAGACACTGTACGGAGTAGACTCATTGAACACTGATCACTGAAAACTGAACACAAAAGAGTGACAGAGGCTAGGGAACCCACACAGAGTGTGATCTGGGACGGGGACGGGGAAAGTGAACCGACAGGGGGGTCAGAGAGACCTATCCACAGAAAGAGGGGAGGGGGGGTGAGAAAAAAGATGAGGCGATCTTTTTTCTTTTTCTCTTTTATTTTCTCTTTTTTATTGTCTTTTTTGTCTTTATTTTTTATCCTCTCCTGCGCTCTCTCCATGTCCCTGGCAGGGTGTGTCCCGTTCACACAGAACCCTTTCCACAGACACTTTCTCATTGTTTCCCTTCCGCTGCTCTTGGCCCCCTCCCCCTTCTCCTTCAACCCACACACGCCACTCTCACGCTCACACACCCAGTTATCCACCACCCTGCCCCAGTCCCAGAGTCCCCTTCTGTCTCCTTCGCGAAGGATACAAATGATTCTGGTCCGCCACCACCACCACCTCCGCTTGGACTCCCGTTTACGACGTATATTCTTTCCTTTCTTCCCTTCTGATATTTCGTTATTCTTTTCTCTCCCGAAAATAACACAAGACGCGTTGTATCGTCGGGCCTCACCTTCTTCTTTCTTTTCTTCATTGTTGTTATACCCTCTATTACATCCTCTTAATACTCTCCTTTGTTGTCTACGACTCCTCAACGCCGCGCCCCCCTCGATCTTGTATTTTCCTCTTTCGGCGAAAAACATCCACCTTACATCACAACTGCAGCAACAACAGAAAGAAAAAATTGCAGACGACTAGGCACCCACCGGTGACCAAAGACAGAAATCCCAGACAACACACACGATCGGACGCACAATGGCTACGACAGCTTAAGCCGCAAACGAATCGACAACACTTTTACTGCCCTCCAGTATTTTCTTTGGAACGACGACCAACCCGGCGACCACCTTTGTGCAACACGTCTCGTCCTCCTTACCTTGGTTCCTCCAGCGTCCGGATGACAGCTTCGAGCAACACTCGGTTGCGGACGCAGGCCTTTTTCTCTCGTGCCGCTTTGTACACAATCTTGCACACTTCTCCTCGCTAAGCCTTCTTCACTGAAGGGCTGCCACGTTCTTTTACGACTCGTCTCGTTTTCTTTCTCTCGACGACCATCTTCTTTCCTTTCCGTGGACGGACTACGCCGGTCAGCTGGAACAAGAAGGAAAGAAAAAAAAAGCAGAAGAATCCTTCAGAGGGAGCCTACAGAAAGTCGAGCGCAAAATACGATACCTTTGTGAAGTCGTGTTGCACAACCTCACTTTTTTCTCACTCTGAGCTCACTCGACCCGCGCAACCTGAGAGGATCGCACGACAGACGGGCAGTGTCCTCTTAGATCCGAAGCCGATTTAAGGGATTTCCACTTCCCTCTCTTTTTTTTCCTTCTCCCGTCGCAAACAAAACAACAACAACTCTTCCCCGAGTGCTTCACAGCAAGACCACTCGCCCACTATGTCTTGCATCGCGCCGTTTCTGCCGGCGATCGACTACAACAACTCGAAAGGATGTAAGTAGATTATGAGCACGAATTCGATTTACGCACGCGTCGACCGCGAACAGCAAAAACTAACTCGCTCTTCCTAGTCATTGACGGCCGGTTTTGTTCGAACTTGACTGGCACAACATGCTGCCTGCCGTGTCCGCTCACCGACTGGGTCTACCCGGATAGCTTCAAGACCCTTGGCCTCGCCGCCGACTGGATCGCCGTTATCAGCATGATTTGCTGTGTTGCCCTTCTGCTCTCCTGGGCTTTCTTGCCCGTCGACAAGACACACCGCCACTACCTCAGTATCTGCCTGACTGCCAGTGTTGGCCTCCTCAGTCTCGGTTTCGTTGTCCCACTCGCCGCCCGGCCACAGCAATGCGCCGACGCCATTACTCCCAACGGCATGCAGTCCAGCAGCGTCTGTGGTGCTTCCGGCACGCTCCTGATTCTCGGTGGCTACTCTGCAATTATGTGGGTGTTTCTGCGATCGCTGTCTCTGCACCTGCAAATTTGCTGGCAGGTGGTCGTTGGCCGCAGCTTCATGTGGGTGTCGCACGCCACCGGCTGGGGCATTCCCATTCTCGGCACCACTCTGGCCCTTGTCTTCAGCGGTCTCTCGTTCCGTTTCGGTACGACTTGCCACATCAACCACGCAAACAGCTTGGCGGATCTGTGGATTCCGCTGCTCGTCTTTGCCGGCATGTCCATTGTCGTGCAGCTCGTGACCTTTGGCTACTGCATCAAGGTCTACCTGGCCTCGATCAACGATAACACCGCTTCGACCGAGAACTCGGGTTTGCCCTCGTACAGCAACAGCATCCGCACCATGACCCCCAGGCAGGCCTACCGCCGTGTGCGCCGTGTCATTCAGCTGCAGTGGCGTGGTATCGCCATTGTGCTGATTATCGTCACGGACGTCATCTTTTTCAGCATTGTCTTCGTGTTCCAGGACAACACCGTTGCCGCCATCTCTGCCGACCCTACCAAGGCCACCACCTGGCTGATCTGCCTGGCCACCCACAACGGAGACAAGAACTCGTGCCTCAACGACGCCGCCGCCTTTACCGTTAAAGAAGCTACGGTTGGTGCAGTGCTCGTACTTTTCTCGGTAGGTCCTCACTCTCCTGATAGATGATTTTAATTTGAATTGTAGACATGCACTGACACCCCCTAGATGAACGGCCTTTGGCTCGTATTCCTCCTCGGCCGCTGGTCCATGATCCACGGCTGGATTGATCTTCTCACGCCCGCGTCGCGGCGCACCGCCAAACGCGAGTTCGTCTCCGTCGACGCACGGCTGGACGATCTCAAAAAAGATACACGTTCGTACGAGATGCTCTCGCGGGATGCCTCATCAGTGATGGAGGCGGGTGGTGGCGGTGGTCACAGTGGCATCGGTATGGATGCCGCCATGGCCATGGCCTCTGCCGGGAACAAGGACGACGACATAGTAACCAGCTTTTCATCACCAACAGGCGTCGCATCTCGAGCGATCATGTCTCCCTCCATGACGACGGGCAGCCGGGGCCTCAGCGCGTCCCCCGGGTCGATTCATGAGTCGACGCCCATCGAGTCGCCCCCTCCGGTCGCTATTATGGACATGAGCCAAGCAGCAGGCCTCGGCCTCCGCAGCAACAGCATCAGCAGCAATGCCAACAACAACCGCGGCAGCAGCGGTGGTGACACCATCACCGGCATGGGCTACACTGGTAGCAACAGCATGACCCAGCACGGCCGCTATGGCAGCCACAGCAGCAACGTGACTTCTGGTGGCAACGGCAATAACGGCACATCCGGCGGCCGCCGCACACCCGACTACTTTGGACAGACGGCGCGCTACAACCCGCCTGCGCGGTCCTTTTCCAACCCTCGCCCACCCACCGCCAACTCCATGAACGGCCCCACTGGTGCGGGCTCCTTTGGCAGCCCCGCCGGCAGCAGCCGCACATGGGACGCCAGCCAGACGTACACACGCGCGACGTCACCACCGACCTCCCCACTAGCAGGCGGTCGCTCGGAGCCTATCCGCAGCCACAGCCGGTTCAGTAGCCGCGGCGAGAGCCGGGGCGGCAACGACTACGATATCGAGAACCGTCACCCGCTGGGCATGAATCGGATATGAGAAGGTCAGCCCAAGCAGCTGACTCTTCTCTCCCGGCTCACGGCGACAGGTACTGGTACTTTACACAGGAAAAAGGCCGCGCCCTCACTCTCCTTTGACTTGCAGCCGCCATCATATATTGGCAGGCCGTCACACAAACCGCACCCAGGCACAACGTATCCTGGAGTGTGAATCAACAAAAAAGGGCTCCTCACTACCCTTTCACTACCCAGCAAATCATACTCTTCGCTTTTTTTTACTCTTCTTTTGTTTTTGTCCTGTTCATACCCCATACTTCTTTTTCTGCTTTCAGCGACAAATCTTTTTCTCCTTTTTTATATTACTACCATCCCTTTTTCTCATCTTACCACCGCCGACGACTTTGGAGGTCGAGGACGCGTGTGTATGTGTTGTACTCTTTTTTTGTCTCTATATTTATTGTTGTATATATGGGAAACAGAAAAAAAACCATGGAAAGCGGAAAGTGGACTACCGGCTATCAACAGTCGGACCACACACACCAGCGACGCAATATCTTTACGTTTCGAGGCGTCTTTACTTCCTTTTCTCTTGTTGTTTTTATTTTATCAGGTCTTAACGAGGGAAGGGCAACCAAATAATGGGATGGAAGGACGATTCCGGGATGGAGAACGACGATGGACTGGGATCAATATCATCTCAAGTCCTCCTTCTCCGGCGTGCATATATATTATTACAGCCACAATAAAAACAAAAGCAAAATACTGTCAAACAATCCACAGCCTCTGCAAAATCAAAAGTGAAATCAAATAAGAAGTGGCCAATTCCAACGACTGTACTCCGTAATCAGATTAGATACAGGCTCGTATGATTCATGATCACGTAAATGCCTTGTTAAGGTAGGAGCGCACACGACCAGACGTCTGGCACACACTTGTCAGCACACTACGCGTTTCTTGGAGCCGGCATAAGAAGTGGTTTTTGGAATAGAAGGGTTCAGTTTGCGCCTACCTAGTAGCTATGATTCGGCTTGGACCGTCGGTATCGCGGGACTTGTGGTGCCCGCGCACTGCACTGCATCACTGGTATCTAGTTTCAACGGACATTCAATACGTGACTACTTTCTCCTCACCGTTATAACTTTATTCACGTATTTACCTTTTTACTGCAGTTTAGATTGACGGCCATCCACATCATGGCATTCCTGCGAGAGACGTCTGACCTCACGGTGCGTGATCTGGCAGAATGCTTTGAGACTCACTTGCGACTGCAGGTGAGAGGTCTGGAAACGAAGAAAACCAAAAGGCCAATTGTTGTGTGCTGCGTCGAGCACAGACAGGCCAAATTATGGTTTGCCAATGAAGCGCACACGCAAGCCCTCACATTGACGAAACACAAAGTACGTCGTAGACACAGAGGCCACAGCGAGGCCGACCGATTCAATTCTAGAATACCGTGTCAAGGGCAAAAGACGCGAAAAGGCAACGATGAAAAAAGAGAGTGAAAAAAGAGAGTGAAAAAAGAGAGTGAAAAAAGAGAGTAAAAAAAGAGAGTAAGAAAAGAGAGCAAGTCAGAAAAAGAAAATAAGAAAACCCAGGGCCTACCCAAGACCAGCCAACCAAAACAGCAGGCGCCACAGCGGTAGGGTTGTATCCCCGAAGCTTCCGCTGCAGGTGCGAACCGCAAATCAGCAATCGCGTTCCCGACCACGCCGAAGCACCGCCCTAGTGTCTTGATGACGTCTCGTTTTCTTTAAGTTTGAACCAGCGGGCCGTTCCTTTCAATCTTTGACTTTGTTTTGCGGTCGTTTCTCTCTCTCTCTCTTCTTTTCATCTTCTTCTTTGTTACCATCTTCAGTACCACCATGGCGTAGCAGAATTGGCCTTTGTGAAACAAGAAAGACGCATCGACTCGAAACGAAACGAAACGAAACATTGAAACCCCAGCAGAGACCCACTGCGCTGGTCGCTGTCACCTCAACGTCGTCAGCCTCGCTCCTCAGCCTCTTTCAACTTTTGTCGCTTTCCTTCGTGTCGCCCAGTTTCTCGGATCGACTGGTCTATATCGAAACTCACCTTGCTCCTTCCTCTTTCATCTGCCGGCATTGATTTAGGACGCTCCTTCCATATCCGTCCCGTTTGCGCCTTCTCCGAATTGAAAGGACGACGCCACCGGCATTTCGTGCTCTTTCCCATCTCACCCCCACTTCTCGCTTCTCGTCGCACCGTTGTAACTCTTGCTGCTTCACAAAGCTGCCGCCATGTTGGCAAGGTTCCAGTCCAACACGGCCCGCATGCTTCTCATACTGGGCATCCTCCTCGTCGGAGGCTTCCTCCACTATCTGTGGAAGAACGAGGCCGCGCTCTCTGCGCCATGGATTCCCGATGCCGGTGCCCGCCTTTTTGCCCAACGACCGCTCGGCAGTCCCCATGCCGAAAGCTGCATCAACCGCTACAAGCTGCCGCTGCGCACCCACGGGCGCAACATTGTCGACGCTGCCGGCCGCCGCTTCAAGCTGCAGTCGGTCAATTGGTACGGCGCCAGCGACGAGCACTATATCCCCGGCGGCCTCGATGTGCAGCACCGCGACACCATTGCCAAGACGATCCGCAAGCTGGGCTTTAACTCGGTGCGCCTGCCGTACGCCGACGAGATTGTTATGCGCAACTCTCAGCTCGAGATCCCAGCCGAGCGCGTGGCCGCCAACCCAGACCTTGTGGGACTACCGCCTCTCGACGTCTTTGCAGCTGTCGTCAAAGCCCTGACCGACGCCGGCATCGCCGTCATCATCAACAACCACATTACGAGTGCCACCTGGTGCTGCGGCGCCGACCCATGCGATGCCGGCTGGGCCAATGACCACCTGCCTGCCGCGCTGTGCCGTGTTCGCCAGACCGAGGACGACTGGATCGCGCACTGGGAGACGGTCATGGCGCGCTTCGTCGACAACCCTTTTGTCGTGGGTGTCGACCTTCGCAACGAAGTCCGTGGTCTCTGGGGCACCATGAGCTGGGACCGCTGGGCCACCGCCGCCGAACGCTGCGGCAACCGACTTTTGAAGCTAAACAGGGACTGGCTCGTCGTTGTCGGCGGTACCGAATCCGGCAACGACCTGTCGGGCGTCACCCACCGCCCTGTGCGCCTCGACCTCGACCACCGCGTCGTCTACTCGGCCCACGTCTACAGCTGGTCGGGCTGGGGCAGCCGTGAGGGCCGCTACGCCCAGCGTGGCTACGCCTCCTTTGTCGCGTCGATGCGCCGCAACTGGGCCTACCTGGTCGAGGGCAATCTGGACCCCGTCTGGGTCGGCGAGTTTGGCGCACCGCACGAGCCGTCCGTCGGTGATGCCAACTACTGGCAGAACCTGCTGCGCTTCCTCAAGTCGGTCGATGCCGACTTTGGCTATTGGGCCATCAACCCGCGCAAACCCGCGGGCAACACCGCAGAGACCTACAGCCTGGTCGACGACGACTGGCTGACGCCGGTGCTCGACTACCGCATGCGCGACATGGCCGAGCTGATGCAGCTGCACACGGACGAGTTGTAGGGGTGGGTAGAGAGTAGACGGGCTGCACCGTTGTTGGGTTTACATTTTTGTTTATTTACTGGTGTTTGTTCTTTTGGGCGTGCCATCTCCTTCCATGATACCAGGCACCGGTCTTCCGATATTTTTTTAGAGATCTCTTTTTAGATCTGCTCTAAATCTACTTACCATATATTGTACTTTATTTACTTTTAGCACACTCAATCTGTGTTTTCGTACAAAGGCCACCTACATACGTCGTACAGCTTGGCAGAAGAAAGCCTGGTTGAGCCTGGTTGAGCCTGGTCGACCGGGGTTCAACCGTCTGGTCAATGCAGGCAGGGACGTCCCGCGTTTAGTTGAGGCGCATTGGTCAAAGTCCAGCCTTGGGTGGGGGAATAGAGCATAAGGATAGCAAGGCAGCAAGGATCTGTCCTGGCTGGGCATTCCCCGAAAGACGAACAAAAGGACATGGGGAAGGATCGACCAATTACCTCGTACTCAGTAGAGAACAGTGTCGTAGATCGAGAACCACAGGAAAGTGCATGTAGTTACGAAGAAAGAAGAGAGGGCGACCCAAGAGCATCCTGCTGTTTCGGTATACCCGTTCTGGCAAGAACACAAGGGTTGCGCCTGCGCTTTCACGTTTGGGCTCAGTTGGGAAGGAAGGCGCATATTGTCTGCATCTCATCACATTGTGAAAACAAGTAAAGACTACTCAAAGACTCCTCAAAGACGCCCAGGTCGAGCTGTGTTGGCACTAGTGAAGCTCTCCAAATGCCCAGGCCAGGCCCCCTCGGCCTTTCGCTCCTTCCCCACTGAAATGACAGGTTATGAGCAGTCACTCTGGATATACGACGTAATAGACGGCAGGAACAATCGTATTCACTCAACTCGCTCTTGCCTCGAGAAACAATGAATGGCAGGGATATGACTCTTTTCGTAATATACTTCTTTCCAACATTATTTGCATTGTTTTGCATCCTCCCTTCTTTACTCACGACAGCCAACATGTTTTCGTTATTCGTCAGCCTCGCGCTCTATTTACGTCACCACCAGGCTACAGCGAGCTTCCAACACGCCCCTAGCTCTTTGTTATCTTCAACAGCCCTGGAACGGGGCCCTTTATCAGTTCAAGTTGCTCGGCAAGCCAACTGCTTCCCCGCCTTCTTCCGAATTGTCTCGTTCTTTCCCCCAAAAACCTGACAGAAAGAAAAGCGGCTCCCTTTTCATTCACTTTCTCTTTACTTTCTCTTTACTTTCTCCTTCTTGAGCGGCAGCAGCCACTCGAGCGCACGCGCGCTGTTACCATATATATTGCACTCTATTAACGGAACGAAAAGCCAAGGGACGAGTATATACTCCGTATTGGCGATCCTCTCTCCCCACGTTGACAGAATACAGTCTAACTTTTTCCGCTGGCCCAGCCTAGCCCGGCCCGGTCCCTCACTCGTGCGCACCACGCAATCCACCATTCATCGATTATTCATTGAGCTCGCGGTTTGCGCCTATGTACTTTTTCCCCACGTTTGCACGCCACTCGTCATTTTCTTTCTCTCTTCTTCTCCTCTTCTCTTCTGCAAACATACCTGCGATGCTTTAACATTCTTCATCCTCCTCCTCTCCTCAATTTTGATGAGGACCCCGACGACAACTACCTCGGTCCACCTACTACGACCGCTTCCCCCGATGCTGCGACGCCGACGCTTCAGACTCACGCCCAACGTTTTGCCTTGATCAGTTAACTCAAGCGACAACACCACGTCTCTTTCTCCTCATCTCGATCTCTCGGCCTCTTCCATCCCGGGCATCTATACTAGCCTCGTCTGCTTCCTATCTTGAGCTTCCCTACTCCAAGAAGGGTGCGCAAGACATCCCGGGTCGCCTAAATGGCCGACAACCAGCCAGCTGCGCTCCCGCCCGATGACGACGACAACAATCACCTGCCACAGCTCCAGGTTATATTCGGCCCTCTTACTGCTGCTCCGGTGGCTGGGAATATGGCGGCAGAGCAGTGGCAAAACCCAGCCGGCATAGATTTCACGTCAAACAATGTGACGCCGACGCCCTCGTCTTCCGGTCGACCATATTCTGTCGCCTTGCGGCCATGGACCTACCGTACCCGGTACTCGACCCAGGACGTGCGCAGTGTCTGGGTGAAACCGGTCTCGGGCTACCAGAGTATCGAACAACGGGTATGTGCTTCTTTGCACTATTCGACATTCAAAGAGTTCCCCAAGCTAACATATGTAGTTCGGCCCTGATGCGCGGAAGCTGATATACGAGAACCTGCAAGGCTACTCATTCGACGGCGACCAAGACTTCTTTACCGAACAGGATACCTTTGACAACTACAGCAGCGACGACGGCGACGACGATGACGGCATCGGACATGGCAATACCAACGGCGAAGGCTCGAGCGCAACCTTCGACCATGAAAACGACAATGACGATGACGAAGAAATGCAAGATCACGACTATCAAGGCCAAGATGAAGAGGTCTCCGAGGCCAGCACCACAATCGATACACCGTCCAACGACACGCCTCAATCCATGAGCGATGCCGAAGCTTTGGCGAATGCTTTTCTCTCTTTGAACGGCGGCCCTCTCCACGCCACGGAGGGACAAGCAATAGCCCCAAATCCGCACGCTCAGCAGCCACCGCCCGCACAAACCGCCCAAACCGCACAGCCCGCGCAGCAAGCAGGGCCTGGTTGGAATAGAACTCGTACCAAGCGCCCGTTCCCGATTGTTGCCCGTGCCCGCCTAAACTTGACTGCTTTGTCGCAGCGGTACAATGTGAGTCAACCACGAACCACGAGCTTCTGGCCCTTCTGACCTGCTAACGCTCCGACTCAGCTCTACTTTGCCGTATACCAGGCCGAGATCCACGTCTTCCGCCCGCAACCCGCTCCGGAGATCCTTCATGGCCCTTTGCTTGTCCTCAAACCTCCGCCGACCGCAGCAGGTCGCCAATTGGGAGGACACATGAGTAAAACCTTCCCGCACCAGGCCAACCATGTTATTATTGGCGATCTCGGCGGCATCGAAATTCTCTTGCTCGCATACGATGATGGTGATGTTGTCGCCTACTATACGCACCACATCTTGGCACACATCGAGTACAAGCTCAAACCCCGCCAAGACCAGCAGCCGAGCAAACGAGTACCGCAACCGTTCTTCCGCGAGACTGTCGGAGCGACCGCCTGGGGTCTGGCCGTTCACTCGCAGTCGCGCTTGATTGCTGTTAGCTCCAACCTCAGAGAAGTAAATGTCTTTGCGTTTGCGCTCCAGCCGCCACGAGCAGACGACCCTTTGCAGCATAAGACTCAGCCTCTGGTTGTGCCGAACGACGACCTCTCGCCAACCACGTACTCCGGAGCCAGTGCACTAGAGCTCGAGTCGCTGCTCCGGCTGCGCGACCGGTACTGGCGCATTCTTCTTCCGATAGGGCTGTCGGGCCACAACATTCCCAGCATCGATTTCATCAGTGACCCCGACGGCCTTGCCGAGAAGGTCGCGGCGGCCGACATCCTGGGCAACATTCACATTATGGACATTTGGAAGGTTGGCAGCCGGCCTCTCAAAATCAGCTCTCCTTCTAAGTCGGGGTGAGTTTTTTTTTTTTTTTTTTCTTTTTCTTTTTTTTGGTTTGGTCATACATATTGTATCATTGTTTGCATCTTCTGTGAAGCTCTACTAACAACCGTGACTATAGGATGAACACTGCTTGGGGCGTCATGGTTCTCCCCATCAAGATGTGCCTTCCCACGAGCAGAATGGCCGCGCTGTCGGACAAAAATGTGTTTAACCGCTACAATTTCCCCAACATTGACGGCACCTTTTATTTCTCGTACCTAAACGACCCGGCTCGGAAGAAGCCAAAGCACGTGCCCGACGCCTACGACATAACAGAAATGGAGTCTGGCGAGGATGACTCAGACGGCTCGGACAGCGACGACAACATGGACCATAACATTGAGGACCCTTCTTTGTACGAAAGCGGCTATGAGACTGAAAGGTCTAGTGACGAAGACGAAGATGGTCGTGGCCATGGCCGTCGCAACCACGGGCAACACGAAGACGGCGAGTACATCTACTTTAGCGAGGACGATGACGACGATAGTATCGACGACACGCACGCACGGACCGAGAGCACCCATAGCTCGTTTACTTACGACCCGGCCACCATGTCAAGGCACTGGGACGCGCTGGTAAGGATGAAGCGCGTCATGCCGCCCGGCGCCCACGAATCGCTCGACCTAAAAAAGGACGCAGATTCGCCCTTCCATCTTGGCATGATTATCTGTCCCAGCATCGGTGTGACTTGGGACAACAATAACTTGCAAGCCCTGATCCGGACGCTTAAAAACTCGGCCTGGCGTTCGGAGTACCTCCAGGAGGAGAATTTCTACCAGTTCAAAGTACCGCAAAGCAAGGAAGTTCTCGACATGGCCCGCCGATTCTTAATCATCCGCACCTACTCGCAGACCGTCGAGCTGCTGCGGACCGACCGCACAACGGCGCCCTTTTACATCCAAAACGTCGTGAAGCCGCCCTCACGCCTCCCCTTTACGCTGTGGGACATGAACCACGATTTCTATCGCTGTAGCCTGCTGCACTGCATCCCCGAGATCAGCTTGGTGTTGATTGGTAACATGTTTGGCCGCGTGATATTGTTGCGCCCCCTCCGAAACCAACCGACAGCCAGGTCGTCGGGTCCCGCCGGTGCACCGCCGTACGCCTTCCGAGTCGAATGGACTTTGCCTTTGGCTAATGACGAACGGCTAGGGCTGCGGCCGCCGTGCTGTCTGCTGGGAATGGCCGTCTCTCCCGTCCCGGAGCCTGGGTCTGGTCGGTTTGGCATGAAGAAAACCCGGAAGCCGGGCAGCCAGACCAACCGTACTCGGCGCTGGCGTCTCATCCTGCACTACATGGATCACACAATCTTCCAGTACTACATTGAGGAGACCAAGCCGGGTGTTCAGAAGGTGAATGTGCGGGCCTACTAGGCAATGCCGTCGGCTTCACGCTGCTGATCTCATTTTCTATTTCATTTTCCTTTATACCCCCTTCCTTCTATCTTCTGGCATGAGCATACTTTACAATTGGTGTTAAGGGGAGGTTCTGTCTACGTTCTTATTTGTATTTTGCTTTTCCGTTTCTATACCTAGGTCGTTTTGAAAATTTGGGAGCATTACAGGATGGCGGGATACAAAATGGTCTGCCCGTCTCTTTTACTATTGTCATCACTATTTATTTCGAAGTCAATATATTTCGTGTCAAACAAAGGGCTGCCCCTGATTGTTATGCTGCCAGACGAACAAACTAGGTAAGATGCAGATGAAAACTGAAAAGAGATCTAACTGGGGGACAAACCCAAAAACCAAACGAAAAAAGAAGAAAGAAGAAAGAAGAAAAAAAAGCCACTACCACCGCCCCTACCTCACCTCATCCTTTTGGGCCGCCGCTCTGTCGGCGTGTTTGTGTTGGAACCGTGCCGTTTGGAGCCGGCTGTTGGTGGAGGCACAAGCAGAGGCGCTTCCCCAGACTTCTCCTTCTCGGCCGCCGCATTCATCAACCCCAAAATCTCTCCCAGCCTCTTCATATACGGCTCCCGATACCCATTGACCTGGATGCGCCGTCGGATCCGCTGGAGCTGACTGCGGAGGTGTGTTTGGTCGTGCAGTGGGGCCAGTACGTCCAGCAAAAAGAAGCCTTTGCCGCCTGGCGAAGACAAGGACGAGCCGGGGGCAGTACCATCTGAGTTGCCAACCAGCCGCTGGTACAGGTTGCGGTCGTCCTGCGTGGCGCCAGCATGGGCATCCCGGTTGTGGTAGAATACCAGGGCGTGTAGGATCCAGACCAAGGCACGGCCGGCGCTGCGGCGTGCCCACGCTCCTGGCGGTCTGGGCAGCTGGCGCAGCAACAGGAGGTGGATCTGGTGGACGGCGTGTTGAACGTGTTGAGCAGCCCAGGCGACGGTGACGCCGGCACTTTTGCTTTTTTTCCCACTTTCAATGTCTGGAGCAGCGGCTGTGACTGTGATGGTAGGCGTTGTCGGTGTACTAGTTGCCTTTGTTGTCCTTGGATCGGGCGGTGGCATCAGCAGTCTGGATTGCTGCTGCTGTTGCTGCTGTTGCTGCGTCGACGGCTTGACGGCCAACAGAGCATCAAGAACAGCCTCCACGCGCTGCTGAATCTTGCGGAACGGGTCGCGGGCCTTGTCACTCGGCGCCAACAGCTTCAAGAACATGGCAAAGAACTCGTCGTTGGATACCAAGAGGCGCAGAACGGTCCTCTGCAAATCGCCTCGCTCGACAAGGTCACGAACAATCTGGGCTGGCTGGTCGGTATCTCGGCCAGTGTTTTTGGATCTTTGGCTCTTCCGTTGCTGTTTCTGTGCCTCATCGTCTTTGGCATCACCACCTTTGGTTCTCTCCGTTCTTGGAGCCTCGCCATCATGATCCTCGTCCATGTGGTCACCATCGTCGCTCGTGTCTTGGTCCTCGCTCTCATTATCGTCTCGCCTTTCGCTGCCCCACAGGAGACTTTCGAGGTCGGCCTTGCTCTGGTCAAAGATCTCGGGAGCATACTTGTCAACGCCCTCGTCGTCCTGCACACCATCCAGTCCTGCCAGGATTTCCCGAGCTTCGCGCACCCGGTGCAGATTCGGTCGCCCTGAGACCGGTGGACCAGCGCCACAGTGCAGTGTATTCGCCAGAATGTCAATATGGAAGTCGGAAATGTTGCTGTATGCATTGGGCAGCTCTCTTGGAAAGGCCGTTGCCCCGTCGAGCACCAAAGGCACATCCGGATGGTGGCCGTGCAGTGTCTGCTTGGCAATCTGGTCCATGAGCCAGACCAAGTGGCGGCAGGGCGTATTGGCCGTGCCTGTGCAGTTGCAGCTTGGCCGTGGAATGCGGCTGGTAGGCGAGCCAATACGAATGGTCCGCGGAACGGCTTCTTGAAGCTGAAACGCGTAGACGTCCGGGTCATTGCTGATGCCGCACCACTCAATGACCATTGGCGGTGTCTCTTCGGGAGCGGGTGGACGGAACAGCTCGCGAACGAGCTCTTGGGTCTCATCGTCGAGGTTGTCGACATTGTACAAGAGATTGGTCAGAGGAGAGCGGACAGGGCCGTCGTCTTCCTCTTCATCTTCCTCGTCGTCGTCGTCGTCGTCATCCGTGCTGCCGCTGTCCTCACCGCTGTCGTCTTCATTGCCTTTGGTGTCGGTCTGTTGATTGCGTCTCTCCTCGGGGAGGGATTGTGAGGGGCCGCCAAGTGTGCTTCCGGTAGCATCGCCCCCGCTGTGGTCGTGGGATCGAGTAATGGGCGTCATGCCTGGTCTGTTCAGCGAGAGTTTGCTGAACTTGCCAGTTGGGGGATGCATCGAGTTTGTAAAAAAGTAAAACTTGAGGAGCTAGGGGCAGGCCCTATGAGATTTTGTTGATAGTCTGCACTTTTGGACAGATAGCGAAAGCTGAAGGGGATATCGAGTACTTTTGTGCACCCTACTTGAATTTCTTTTCCTCTTCTTTTCTTGTCTCGGTTTGGCCTCAGTTTTGGCCTCCCGTGATGATATTCTTCCAATCAGCCTCACTGATTGCCGTCTTTCATACATTTCAAGAAATCAAGGCCGCTCGAATATTTAAAAGAAAATGCACTTTACAAATCGTCCGTATAAGCCTCCATATCTCCGCATGCAGCAGAGGCTTAGTCGATGGGCCCTCCATCGCGTCCAACGGCGTCCAACGGTTTGACCAAGGAAGTCCATCCGAGCTAGATTTTGAAAGCTACTTTCCCGTTCTGGTACGTATTGCCGTCTGCAAAAAAAAAAAAAAAATTGCAACGAGCTTATGCTTTCTTACCCCCTTTGATCCTCTCGGGACACCCATCAGAAAAAGAACTGCGCCAACGAGGATTTTCAAAAAGAGCCGTAGGAGGGACCCGAGAAGGCGGCCGGAATCCTGTTGTTGATGGATTGGTCTTTCCATCAGGTGCGTGTGGGGAGAGAAAAGAAGCCCCAATCTGGATTTGCTGTAAGTGCATACACCAAGTCCCAATTCTGTTTCATTCTTCTGTCAATGCTGATAAATTTCTTGCTCTTTATTGTAGCCCTTCTCTCGGCCTATTGCACGCTAAAGAGCTTTCAGCAGATACTAACTTTTCCAGTGGTTTCCTAAAAGTGCACTTTCAAGATGTGCACTTTTTACGATACAGTTGGGGGCAGAATCATACAATTCCTGCCATATATGCATACGCCCACGCCCCGTATTTGCCACTCGAATCAAAGAACTTGTGACTATGAGCAGCCGCAAAACTGGGAAATTGTATGGGAAGGGATCAGAGACTCACACCGCTACCCGATATGGCACATCTGCAGACGGAGAGGGATAACAAGGCAATGGCACAAAAAGGATCGTGGGAAGGGGGCCAACATAAAGAGACCGGAAAGGATGCAAGGAAGCAACGATGCAAGGAAGCATTCGGCTGTCATAATTATGTTCCCTACCAGACTTCTTCTACCTCTGTGACAATGGTTGGTTCGCAAAACGAGGTTTCTTTCCTGTCGTCACTCGGTCTAGACAAAAATGCCGAGCAAGGCCGATGAGTTAGGCGAGAAGGGGAAAAAAAATCTTTGACAATTGAGAGATTGTGTTGCCCGCTTGGGGGCGGAGTCCCAGAAAAACTGGCCGAGGGACTCTTGCAACTTCTACACGTCGCAGATACACAGACGACTGCTTTTCTCTTTTTGACGAGAGACTGCGGATCGTAGAAAGCCTTGGAGGATGAATGAATGGCAGTGGCCCCCAAGAAAGCGGCCAGAGCAGCCACAAGCGACAGACGACAGACGAGAGAGACGGCAGACGACAGACGAGAGAGACGACAGACGACAAACGAGAGAATGGAGGGGTGTGTGTGGAGAGGGAGAGAGCGGAATGGAGATGAGGATGACGGAAGAGTGGAGGCGCGGTGTGCCAGTGCCGGTCGCATCGAGGGGCCGGAAGGCACGAGAAAAGAGGAAAGGGATGAGAAGAAAAAATAAAAAGAAGAAAGAAGAGAGGGAAAAAAGAGAGCCGCCGTGTTGGTCAAAAGTTCCTCCGTCTCTCACGATGAGGTCGTCTGGTTTTGACGTGGTTGTGTGTGGTTGTGTGAGGTCGGGCGGCTAACACCGCCATAGTCTGATCTGATTGGCCAATGTATCGCTGCGGGAAGGAAGTGGGGTCCCCCAAGTCAACAAAAGGGTGCAGGACAAGGCAGGAGCGACGCAGCGATGCTGGCGAAGTGCATCTCTGTTCGGCCGTTCTTTCCTCGACTTCATCTCTTCCATCTTTTTCTTCTTGGTGAAATAGGAGGAAAGCACAGGTTGCCTCTGTGTTCTTCGCGCCTTCCTATGACGGTGTTGAGCCCGGTTTGGTCTTTCCCAAGTCACGCATTCTCGAGGCTGCCATTCAGACTTTCTTACCCCTCGAGCTCTAAGCTGTGAGCTCTGAGCCTCTCACTCACGTCGCTCGGGAACGCTAAAACAGCGCCCGTCCAATGACGATCCTACGCCCACCTCCGTCTCCACGGACGTCCGACTTTTTGCTCTTCGTCTTTGCGACCCGTTGCAGAGGCCAAGCTTCATTATCAGCAACGAGAAAATCCAGAACAATCCACCAAAAAAGAACCAGAGATCCAACAAATCCAACAAATCCAACGGGCCTACAACTGGGCAGCCAGAATCCTCGCTTGCCCGCGCCTGCGCCTGCGCCTACATTTACCAAAGAGAGAGAAGAAAAAAAGAAGAAAAGAAAGAAAAAGAGTGCAGAGTCTAAGCCGCCCGTCGTTTCCGCCCCGACTTGCTCGGCTAACTTGAGCGTGACCATTGGGGCCGCTCGCATCCAAACTTTGGTTGCTTAAAAAGCCCATCTCCGTACGGTCGTTGATTATGAGGCTCCTGTCTGCCCGTCTGCCCTGCGTAGATTGAAAAACAGAGTAAAATAAGACGAGGCCGGGCCTTAATTTTCTGTCTGCCTCGCGAGAATGTAGAAAGGGAAAAAAGATCCAAAGAATTACTGGCCTTTCAACATCGCATGCTCTTCTCTTTACAACAAATTCTAAAGCTCACAAGTCCACTCCACAATGGATATCATTATTCGATAGAGGCTGCTGCACATCTCGCATGCTGCTGCATCTCCTTTTCCCCTCATCTTTTTCTTCACGTCTCCACGACATGCATATTTTTTTTTTGCCGCCAGGCTCGGGCTGATGGATTGCCCGGTCTTGTCCACCGGTGGGACGAGACAATAGCTAGCTAGCTTTGTATGCCTTCCTGCTTGAATGTTGCATTCGCTCGGGGTACGGTCTTTTCTTTTCTTCTCTTTTCTTTCTTTTTACTTCTTTTTTACAAGTCTTTTCCACAGGACAGGGAGGTCAAGTGACGAGCTAGTTCCGTAGAGGGGGGAAAACCCTCTCGGGGATGACAAAACCAACAGGCTGGGTCGTGAAATTGGTCGCTCAGCGATTGTCTGCAAAGTCCCGTCGTCTATAGTACTCCCCCCTTTTTCTCGCCAATACCAACATCCTCAAGGCATATCCAACAGACAAATAGACCCAAGCTCTACCAACTTCATAGCGCGATAGCTTGCTCGTGTGTCTTCTAGAATGTGACCATGGCCTCCACAACGGGCCGCTGCACTCTGCAGAAAAGGACGAGGAAGGACAAGTTGGGAGTAGCCTCACATTCGGATGGATTCAATGGCACAGGAATATTCAGACAATAGAAGAATGCATTTGAACGAGAAGAAAAAACAGATACTCCAACGAAAAATAAGGACAATCAAAAAAGAGACAAGACCGGCCGCAAAGAAACAATATGAAAAAGGCGGCAAATAAAGAATACAATCACAAGAATGATACGAGCCACATATCGCTCGTGTTCGTCTTCTCTCGCCCATCCCCTCGTTCTCCTCTTTCTCCTCCCACTTCAGCTCATCCCCATTCTCGGCTCCCTCGGACCTGCTTCTGCATGATATCAACTCGTAAGCATAGTAAATAGATGCGAAACTCCAATCCTCTGTGGCCTTTGTCCCTTTTCTCAACCCGACACCCATTTTGAAAAATGACTAGGCTTTGGGGAGAAATGACCAGCTCAATCGCCCAATGATTTGCAGAGGATGATGAAAACAAGCGGTAGGCCTTCGACAGAAACACCAAAAAAAAATGCAGGCCTGCAAGCCAATTCACAACAACACGCCATGACGCCAAAGCGCACCCAGACCATGAAGATTAAGGTCGAACAACAAAAAAATAAAAAGAATAGAAAAAGAATAGAAAAGATTGTCATAACTCGTCAATCAGATTCGGGGGTGAGCATCTGCGTGCGTGTACGTGTAGACGCAGCCGTCGACGCCGTATCCAAAACGTTGGTCGCTTTTGTCGGTGTGTGCATATCGAGGAGGAGGGTGGTAGTGTTATATGCGTAGGTGCGTATTAGTCTTTTTCGGTTCGTGCTATTATTGAATGCTCGAGATCTTGCGGGCAGCCGAGGCCATGGCTGTTGCTGTCGCAGCACTGCCGCCACTAGCGACACGGCTGCTAGTCTTACGAATACCGGTAGGCTGGGCACCGGGCATCCGCTTAGCGCTGGCATGGCTGCCACTCCGGTCCGAGCCACGGACCTTGGCCAGAACACCCGACGCAGAGGTCGAGCGGTGATCGCGGCCCTGCACCTCCTGGATAGACTTGACGCGGCTGATTGAGGAACCAATGTTCTCAGCGTCAAAGGATGCGTCGTTCTCGTGGATCGCGGTCGTTGTCGTCGTGGTCGTCGTCGTGGATGTGGATGTGGCGGTCACAGTGTTGCGGCTGCTGTGGCTAGTAGACCGCGACTTCTGGTGGCGGCTGGTGCCGTCGGGGGAAGACGAGGCAGCGGCGTTCGCCTTGCGGTGCATGCGCATGCGCAGGTGAATCTCTTCCTCAGAATCGGTGCCGCGGCTTCCACGGCTTGACTGGTCGTCACCGCCGTTCTCCTGCAGGATCGCAAACAGGTCAGCCTCATCTCCCAGGGCGGCGGCAGCGGCATCCTCCTCCTCGACTGTGCTGGTAGCAGTGCTGTAGCTGCCCGTCTTGCTGCGCGAGTAGGGGTGGTGGCGGTCGGCACGGGCGCTCTTGCGTGGCTGGCCGGGGGTCGGTGCGGGCAGGTAGTCCTCCTGTGCAACGTTGTTGCGCTCCTTGTCCACCTCGCTGAGTGGTGTACGGCCCGAAGCCGAGCGGTTGGGTGGTGTCGAGGTCGACTGGGAGCGGCCGAGGCTGGCCTTCTGCATGGCGCGAATGGGCGTGCTAGGCAGATTGTTGGCGTTGGCAGAGGCGGCAGCCTGTGTCGCCGCAAACTCGCGGCGGAGTCTGCGCTCGAGGCGCTCCTCAACCCACCACTCGCGGAAGACACCCTGATTCAGGTGCAGCCAGTGCTGCTGGGGACCAACGACCATGCCGGGACGCATGAAGCGCATGAAGGAGATGATCTCGTTGGCGGTGAAGCCGTAGCGGTAGATGAGGTAGGCGCCAATCAGGCAGCCAGTCCGACCAAGGCCAGCCTTGCAGTGAACAGCAATGTTCTTCTTGCGCACCGTAATCATCTCGTGGGCAAGACGAATGAACTTGCGCACAGTCGACATCGGTGGACATGTGCCATCGTCAAAGATCATGTCCAGGTGCTGGATGCCGAGGGCCTCAAAGTAGGAGGGTGAGTACAGCTGGGAGTTGAGGCGGACAACGAGGCCAATGTTGCGCTCGGAAAAGTGGCGCAGGACGTTCTTGAACGGTTGCGGCAGGGTTGGATGGGCATCGACGGCATCGAGTGTCCGCGGCAGCGAAGCATAGAGCTCCGAGTCCTCGGTGATGCGGGCAACAGGTGTGTGCTGGGGAGAGGCAAAAGCCAGGAAGTGGGGAGTGACCCAGTTGAAGTCGCCATGCTCGACGCGCTCAAACTGCTCGTACTCGGCCAGATCAAAGTTGTCCAGCAGACAGCAGCCCTCCTCCTTGGCCTTCCACACACCGTATACAACATCCTGGACGGTGATGCCGTAGTCGGCCTGGCTGTAGCCGGCGTCGCGGAAGGGCATCAATGGGGGGTCAACCTGGGCCAGGGGCGCAAGCGCCAGGTGTGGTGGCCACGACTGGATCAGGACCATGTAGCAAGCGAGCAAGCAAGCAGCATTGGCGCGGCCTAGTAGGAGAGGCAAATGTTAGCAAGAGATGTTGTTTCCTTTGACTAGAAACCAAGGGTTTGCGGTCACGCACTTCTTGGGTCGGCGCGGCTCCAGAAGACAACTGGGCGCTGTTGGCTCTCGGTGGCAGCCAGGATCTCGTGGAAGTGCAGGGCAAAGCGATACAGATGGCCGACGTGCAGCGGGCCAAAGTCATGGTGGAAGGCGTTGTACAGGAGCGAGTCGTCGACGGTGAAGTAGTAGGGTTCGGGAGAAGGCTTGGAGGCCGCTGAGCTGGAATCAGATACAAGAGCGCGCGATCTCTTACTGGGCGACTTGGGCGCAGAGGCGGCGTAGGGGAAGAGGGTATCGGCATCGGGCGGACTGAGGTATGAGCCGAGGTAGAGACGGTCTAGATGCGATGCGTTAGATGAGGCAAAAACATCAAAACAAAAACAAAAACAAACATCAGTCGTAAGCATACCAGGAAGATACTCAATCACCTGCCCCATGTTGGGGTTCTTTGCCGAAGGCGCCATTGCAAGGACAAAGAAGCAGAGGGCGAAAGAGATAGTCGCGTGCGATGAGATCCGGATGCGACGAGGTCAGGATATGTGTGACGATCTATCGATGCTGGGTAGAAGAAAAACCGGGAGCGTGGACGTCGGGCGACGATATCAATACGATGCAGAAAAGGTGCAAGATGTTTGAAGAAGGAAGAAGTGAAGAAGAGGAAGAGAAAGGGAGGAGAGGGGAAAAGAATGAAGAAAAGGAAAGGCCGTGAAAAATAAACAGAGAAGACGATGAAGACGAGAAAAGAGAAAGAAAGAAAGCGACGCTGGGCTCGGCCTTGGGATTATGCTCTATGTTATTGTTTCGCTGCAACAAGGTGGGGGCGAGAAGGGGAAAGGGAGAGTGTGTGAGTGTCGTTGTCGTCAAGTCTGCATTCTTGAGTAGGCCACCGATGTTGATTCTGTTTTGGAGTGCTTTGTTGCGTTGTGAACGAGGCAGGTGTTGTTGCTGCTTGTTGTGGTACTGAGTACGACGTATGTTATTTGTTGTGGTTGTTGCAATTGCGGAGCCTTGGTGGTCGGTCGGTCTTGCCACTGGAAACACGGAGTGCACTCACTGGAAAGGGCGCTCTTGCCTCCTGGAGTCCAGCCTGTCTTCAGGTGTCTCGCTCCTTCCCCATGTCTTTTTCGGTTGTTGTGGAGCCTTGTTGTTGTGCTCGTATGATACGGCGTAGCAGTCTGGCTTGTGGCACCCCCGGCCGCTGCTGCCAAAATAAACACAATAACAAGCGCTGTCAGCCAATCAAATGCGCTGCTTTGGTTGTCAAGCCACAGACAAGGCCGCCAGCCTGGGCCTTCTCCACTGTATGGTCGTCAGGGCAACGCCCGCCCCCATAACCCACCAGTCTGGCCCCCCTGCCCGCATAATAGCGCTAATTACGAAGGGGACAGACGAAGGTAAAATTCACCAGCAAAAAACGGACTGGCTTATGTAACTGCTCGAAGTATCTGTGCGATAAAACACCCCGCTGACATACTCACCACCAGCGAGCGACATGTGAACAATTTTAGGAGGGGCATTTTCTACAGACTGATGAAGAGCTCTGACTTTGTGAAGCTCTCAAGCCATACACTGTTTTTTGTCGCAGCACACAACCACTCGTACCCAACGAAAGCTCCGATACCACACACTACGATAAAACACACACATCTGCAATTATGGCAGTTGACCCTGACTTTCCGTGCTCACTGTATGTTGCCAGGCTAGAACGCAGTGCTGATTCATGCATCATGAGTTATAACTAATAACTAATATCCCCTCCTACAGCGTCATTGACATCCCCTTCCCGACGGCCCGTCTCGCCACGGTCGCCCTGCAGGCCCTTTCTGTCGACAAGGAGCTCTCCCCGTCTGTGCGCCGGTCGTTTGCCGTGCAGACAGCCTCCGATGACAGTTACGAAAACGACAACGCCGACGCCAAGACGGTCCTCCGCACCACCTACGAGGCCTCGACGAACCGCATGCTCCGTGTCTCGGTCAATGCCTTCCTGGACAGTGTGGGCCTGGTCGTGGAGGTGATGGGCGCTCTCGATGAGGACGTTCTCGAGGCAGAGGCTGCGACATGAGGGCTATGAGGGTACGAAGAGAAAGGAGAAAAGAGAAAAAAAAGAAGAAGAAGAAAAGGCCGGCCGACCTTCAGTCCAGCATCAGCCACCGATGCCACCGCGATATCATCGCACACGGTCATTCCGTGATAGACCACGGCATCACAACCTCCCTTGCGTTGAGAAAGAGGCAAGCCAGCTTCTTGCTTCGATTGAACTATCCCCAGCCAGGACTCGAGAAGCTTCCCGCAAAATACACCCCTCCTCATTTCGAGTATAGATGCGCATCGTTTCCAGCACACACTCAATCACAAATTGCCAGCGTCGATTGCGAATTGATGCGGGAAATTGGGGGATGCGGATGCGGATACGGAACGCTACCCGAAACCCAAATTGGGTCGATGGGTGTGGTGCTGTACGTCGTACATATATGTAGCTAGCAAGAGAGGGGAAAGAAAGAGAAAGGCTGCGCCGATCGCAAAGTAGTGCAGCTTCAGCAGCACGCCATCGCCATTGTCGAATTGTTCTGGGAGGTGACGACAGTGCGTGGGCGAAGGGAGAAGGGGAGCTTCCAAAAAAGAAAGCAAATAGCGACAAAATCAAGCTTTGGAAAAGAGTCAATGCGACAAAAGCTGTCTGGAATGCGCGATGCAGGCGCAGCTGCAGTCTACAGTGACGCAAGCTCAAGGATTGGCGGGGATTGTCTTCAGTTTGCCTCACTTGAGGAATGTGAAATCGGTAGACATAAGCTGGTGCAGGACAAGGTGAAACAATAGAAAGTGCACACTCATCGCGACTTGGTTTCGCAGTAAGATTCAAGACAGCTGCAATTGTGTATTGAACTTAATCTATTGATCTTTGTGATGATTGATCTTTGTGATGAATATTAGTCTCACTTTGAAAGAGTTATTTTAATAATTCTTTTAATAAATAAATAATAGATTTTATTTTCACAATAATTTTCAAAATAATTTATGAGTGGACAAAATGTTGGGGTATATTATTTCCACAGCCATCACAAAACAGCGAATAAAAAACTATTTGGCCTCAAGTCATGCTACACAAACAATGAGGTGTCATCATGTAGAAAGATAGAAAGCAGCAAACAAAAAGAGAAAGAGTAAAGAAACAATTGGGGGAATCATTTTTGGATCACAAAATATAGTAATATCCAAAGCAAACACACATCCGCTGATATGGCGCTACCGCTATCCTCTCGTTATCCAAAAGAAACCAAGGAGGGAAAGGCTGAATCCAAAAGCTTTATGCAGAAAACGCAAATAAATCTTCGACAAGAACCTTATTCCTTGCCGGTGATGTCCTTGCTGAGCGAGTCGGGGCGGACCTCGGCCTCGTGACCCAAGCGGGCCTCGACGTTGGCAACCGCACTCTGGAGGGCACTCGTGAGGTCGACGTGGAACAGCGGCCGGTTAAGGCCGTGGACCGTGACACCCTTGAACTTGGGCGACTTGGTCTTGGGGTCCTCGTTGCCCGAGTCGCTGCTGCCAGCCTCCTCAATGTCCAGATCAGGACCCGCCTTGCCGCTGCTGCCAGGGGTGCGGGTCGGAATACCACGTGCCGCAAACTCCTCACGCTCAGCCTGGGCGGCAGCAGAGTCGCGACCACCAATGTCGGCAACACTGAAGATGGACTTCCAGCGCCGGTGAGGACCGTCCTGGGCATCCGTGGGGTAACCAAAGCCAGCCGAGACAAGAGCGCGCTTGGCCCAGCGGTTGCTGATGGAAGCAATGTGCCAGTCAACCACGTCGGGCGAGGCGTAGCGGTCGAGCTGATTGCGGACATCAATCAGAGTCTGCACAGAGGTGATGTCCAAGTAGTTGACAGAAGAGAAGTCCAGGATGACGGCCTTGAGAGTAGGCAGGTTCACATCTTGACCAGTTACCTCGGCAAGCGTAAGAGTACCGGCAGCAATCTTCTTGAGCTGGCCACGGGTCGGACCAGGGTCGTTCCAAGGACGGTCGCCCGGCCGCGGGTACGTGGACAGGTTGGTGCGACGAGTGTGCTTGAAAATGAAGTCCACCAGGTGCTCAAGCGTGTGTGCGGCGTTGGGGTAGGTGAAGCCCTCAGCGAAGCGGTAGATGAAGACGCCGGGGTAGGGAGTCTCCAGAGCGACGTTGGGGTTGGAGCCGTCGCTGTGGTCAAGCGGCAGGAAGACACTGCGAGCAGACAGCTCGTTGTCCAGCCCGCCAATGCTGCCATAAGGACCAACAACCTGGCGGTGGTCCTGGCCAATGACCTGGTCGCCGAGAACGGAGTGAACCTTGACACGGCCAAGCAGGGTACCCTTCGACCGCAGAATGCGGAAGAAAAGCATGGCAGCAGAGATGGAAATGGTGCTGTAGATACCATTCTCAATGCTAGAGAAGACAGTGACAATGACACCGACGAAGAAGATGAGAACCTCAAAGGGGCTGACGCGCCAGAAGCCGTAGACAGTGTTGGGAGGAGTGATCAAGTCACCGACGGCGTGGATGATGACGGCCGACAGAGAGGCGTTGGGAATGTAGTAGAAGACGGGGGGGAGAGCGTAGATGGCAAGTAGAACGACCAGACCGGTGATGACACCGGCAATGGGCGTGCGCACACCAGCCTTGGACTTGATGGCCGTGCGACTGAAAGAACCAGTGGCAGGGTAGCCACCCAGGAAGGGGCTCAGAACGTTGGTCACGCCAATGGCGACCATCTCCTGCGAGGGGTTGATGGTGTAGTTGTTGACACGGCCGAACGACTTGGAGATGGCAATGTGCTCCATGAGGAGGACAATGACAGTGACGGGCAGGTAGCTCACGAAGCCCCTGATGATCTCAATGTTGATCTCAGGGACAGCGGCGTTCTGGAAACCACGGGGAACTTTCTTCAAAATCTTGAAGAGCGGGGTGGAGCGGCGGTGACGGTTGACCAGCCAGCTAATCATGGTGTATAGAAGAATGACAAAAGCCGTGCGCAGAGTCGAGAGGAAGAAGAAGATGCGCTGCTTGCGGGGGTAACGCTTGGCACCGACACTGCAAGCAATACGGATGAGGTAGAGCATCAACAGTGCAGTCAAACCCATGGCTGCGTCAATCTTGACATCAGGCAGGTGCTTCAGAATGTTGACAATGACTTGGTAAGTCGGAGCACGGGTGTTGAATTCGGTCTGGCCCAGCATGGCAGGGATCTGGCCAGCACCGATGTTGATGGCAGAACCCGTCATGTAGGCGGACAGCGCAGTCAGAGAAATCAGATCGACGATCCAACCGAAGCGAATAAGACCGATGAACAGAACGATGGCACCAGCGATGATCGAGAGAGCGGAAGCAATAACGTGAGCGGGAACATCAGGCAGGTCCTTGGCGACGCCAGTGACGATGCTGCCAACAAGCTGAGACATGACGGCAACGGGCTGTATTTGAAATCGAGGTCAGCGACTGGAAAGAAAGCAGCACATAATTTTTTGGGTAAAACCGAGAAAAAAAAACAAAGAAAAAAACTTACACCGATGGTGATATCCTTGGATGTAGCGAAGAACCAGTAGATAATGACACCCATGAAAGACGAGTACAGACCAAACTGAGGCTCGAGGTTCGCCAGTGTAGCGTAAGACATACCCTGAGGAACGACAACGGCACCGACAGTGATACCTGTGCGCAGAAAAGCAAGTCAGAAAATAAGCTTCCAAGATAAGACAGGAGCGTGCAATGTTACACGCGATATGAAAAGAAGCAGAAAAAACGTAGCATCCAATAGAAACGTACCAGCAACCAGATCACCAATCAGCCACTGCACGTTGTAGCGGCCGATCCACTGGAGGAAAGGGAAAAGTGAGATGATGTAGTCGACGGTCTCCTTGCCCGTGGGGACAAGGCTCCGGAGAGCATCGATGGTGTGAGGCGGCTCCTCGACCCAGGTATCGTCGGTGGAGAAGACGGACTCGCCGCGAGTGACTTCGTCCTGGTAGGCGATGGGACGCTCGACTTTGATGCCGAGGCCCTTGGCCAAGCCGTGGCCAATCTTGGTGGCCTTTGGTCCGGGCATGTTGGCGGTTGTGGTGCCGGCGATGTTGGCGAAAGGAATGTAGGGGGAAGAGGGAGGTTGAAGGGCTTTGATATCCTAACACTCAGACTTTCAATATTGAAAGAAGGCGAAAGTAGAGAACAGAAACCCAGAGGGAGAAGGAGGATGGGGATAAAAAGAGACTTCAAAGATCGTCTTGAAGGTTGCAGGGGCAGGCGATGATATATATACAAAAGCGTAACGGTGCTTTTTTCTTGTGACTAGACGCAAGAGCTAGCTAGACACGAGAGCAAAAGCTAAGAGAAAGCTGGTGTGCAGACCAAAAAATTAAGTGAATGAGATCCAGCTCCACGGTAGCTCAGCGCGTGTACCCGTTCTGAGAACTGGTGTGTCGAGTGGGGGTGGGTAAGAAAAGTGAAAAGAGACAGGAGAGAAAAAAGAAAAGAAAAAGAAAGGATTCGAGGAGGGAGAGTGAGAAGAGGGGTGTGTATTGCTTGTAAGTGTCTGTGAGCTTGTTCTCTTGCTCGCGCGGGATGCAGACAGGGGAGGGGGGGTGGGTGGGAAAGCAGCCAAGCAAGGCAACCGGTGGAGGAGGTGGGTGTGGTGCCCTGACGGGAAGATATCCAACAGCCCCTCTTCTGAGTGAATGTTTTCTCGATGTGGTAAATCTCCACAAGTCCTTCGAGGCTCTGAAGAAGGAAGAGACTCGTGGGGATATCTGAGGATAGAAGAGGGTCGAGTGGATGCAAGAGGTTAGCAAACGACACCTTCTGAGCCACAACAAGATGCTGTCAGGTGAATCGAGTGCACTCTCACGCAGTGGGGGTGAGAAGAAGGGCGCCACAAAAGGAACGCCTGGTCGTAGAGGATTCGAATATGTCGGGCAACGCGAAAAGGCGGAGGTTATGGAGAGAGAGAGAGAGAGAGACCCAGGAAGCTCGAAAAGAGAGACAAGGGTTGCAGAGCAAACGGCACACCTCGCCGAAATCAAGAAGATACTTGTGATATTTCTTTTTGGGACTTGAGCGAACAAAGCGGCGAGCTCGTCACACGGTGTTGCCGATGGCAAAGTATGGCGTTCGACGGATGGCGACGAAGGCGGGGATGGCAGGCGGCCGCGGGAGAAGGGGCGGAAGAAACGAAAGAACCTCGATCAAAGAGATTGGCCTCGTCGTCAGTTTCAGGCGGATATCACCAAAGCACCAGACGTGGTTGTGTTGAGTAAGGGCCCCTGGAGGACAATCAGAGCTTTGCAAATCGCTTCGATGGGTGTTCCGGTCACAGTGAGCGGTAGCACAGCTGCGGGAGGAGAAGGCCTATGCTTCCAATCCAATAACCACAACAAAAGGGTGGATGGTACTCGAGTCGGCGAGAGGACGGCGAATGAGCAGAGATGGAGAAGATAAAAAAGCAACGAAAAAAGGTAATGGAGGGCGACCTTGCAAGGGTAGAGGTTGAGGCTTGAAAAATGGTCGATGGTGACAGAGGGCAATAGAATGATGGAAGTGCGCCCAGACCCAAGATAGTTAATGTGCCCGTCTGCAAAGGGACAAAGCACGACCAAAAGGAAGCCAAAGTAGCCAGGGGGGTAGCGGAGGATGAATGAGAAGGGAGAATGATGAGAAGAACAGGAACAAAAAGGAACAAAAAGAACAGGAGAGATCAAGGGGTTTCGACTCGAGAAAAAGGGAAGGAGAAAGGGGAGCAAAAGCGGAAAGGATGACGAGGAATCGAGGGCAGGTACGACTGACGACGCGCAACGAGCGAGGATGGGCAAGAGCAACGCAACAACTTTGAAGCTTCGCATGCTGGTTGAAGCCGAAAGTGGAAACTTTTTCAGTTAGCTCGCATTGCGCCATCGTGTAAGTGCTTTTTGACAAAGCAAAGACAGCTTTTTGGGCGTGGAGGGGCAGGGCCAGGCTGGCGAAGGCGATGTACTGGTGGATGTGGAGTACATCTGCTCCAGCAATTTTGGCGGCCGTTTTGGGGAAGCGCAAGTACTCTACGTCAAGCGGTACTTGTTGCGGCCGGCGCGGAAGTTTTTTCTTCTTGGGCGTGGGTGGCTCTTTCCTTTCCTTCATCAAATTGCGTGCATCTTAGCATCTTAGCTTGCACCTTTTTGCAGTTTCCCGTCATTGACAATCGCTCTTTCCCAACGAGTTCGGAGCTGCCACTGCTTGGCCCGAGAAACACTGGCACAGCTTGCACAACTGGGTCGTTCTTTCCCGATTTACGTCGTAGATTCCATTTGTTCTGGGTCTTCTAGCTTGCCGTAAATCTCCATCTCTGATGTCTGAAATCTCCATTTTGCCATTCTGACTCCGCACGCAAACCAACGCAAAAAGCCTGGCAGACGGCCACCGCCGCAAGACGATCCTTTCCCGCTTCCTTCAGCACACGCCGCCCACGAGGTGTACCCGTGTGATGGCTACGTATCAAATGTCAATTCAGCCTCCCCAATCACAGCCAGCATCGGCTTGGCCTTGGGGTCTCAGCTAGAAGGCGGTCAGCATCTTTTAGGATCGTTTGGGTTTATTGGGGTCATTCAGGGTCATCCCAGGTCATCTTGCAGCTCTGCTTGCAGCTTTGTCTCGCTTGTCATCGCGTTCGAGAGGACAGGCAATCGATCAGTCCCAGCCGCAATCAATCACATCAGTTCGGTTAGCCGTCTCTTCCTTCTTGTTTCTCTTTCGACAGCAATTTGCCTGGTCTTGGCTCGAAAGCACGCGCACACAAGCTCATGAGCACGCATGAGCACGCATGAGCACTAATACGTGTATTTACAGTCGCAAGCGCCCTTGACGCAAACCCTCTCGTCCTCGACTTCGACACACACGTTCTTGATATCGCATCGTGCCTGTTGTCGAGTCTCTCCGAGGAAGTAGCCAAACTAGCGTGTGACCTGAGTCTGGCCGGGCGCCATGAATCCATCTGTCCCTATCCCATTTCCACGAATCTCTCGCCGTACGGAGTCTTGTCGGTGTGTCTAGCCGGATTCGACAGCCCTCGACAGCCCTCGACAGCCCTCGGAGGGCCAGAACCCGGCTCCGCCTGTCCAATCTCAGTCGTTTCTTTTTTGGCGATGGCGTTGTTTCTTTGCCATTTCCTTCCCTTTTCCTTCTTTTGCATTGTTGTCTGAGCCCCTTCGATATTGCTTGGCGAGCCTAAATGTCTGCCCAGGCTTGGCTTGGTGGGCAAAGGCCCTCCCCAGTCCTCCCTTCCCCCAGACGGACGGGTGCAGGCAATAAGGGCAATTATCGTGCTACCCGGCAGAGCACGTCCTCGAGCCAGCGCGGGGTGGCGCTGTTTGTCGCGCGAGATATCAAGAAGGCTGCACACCGGGCAGCTCGTGAGAACGGGCTGCAGAGTGTACACTGCCGTATATTTCTATTCTTACTCTCACGAGCAATTCCTACTCTGACGCACAACTTGGGTAGCAGAACTGAACACGGCACAAACTCGGCGTCGGTCGCCCAGACGTGGACGTGCTCCGGATGGAACTGGCTGGGAAGAGAGAAAAGCAGGGACATCGATATTATTGGCTTCAGGGTTGCAACTGCAGCTACACCCAATTTGCTATTCTCGCCCAGTCTCTGTACACAGTAGCCTGCTCTGTTTCCCCTGCTTGCCCGCGGTCACCCTTGTTTCCCTTTCGTAAAAACAACAGAGGAAACACAAGAAAACAGAAAAACAGAAACAACCAAAGAACAAGTGAACCATAAAAAACAGGAACAACGCGCCCGCCCGCCCACGCTCCACGCAACCTGCAACCCGCAACCTACACGCCCCCAGAAACACCTTGGGACATATGCGAGACCAGGGCTAAGGCGGCCAATCACAGAGCCGAATTTCTGCTTGCGCCATCGACGGATCCAGTGACACCATCGACCTCATGTGGGTCGTTGTCCATACTTAGTAAAAAACAGCCAAAAGCCACACAAGAAACAGCAAGCTGACCTCGTCAACTGCCGATTCTGAATTTATGTCTGCAGGCGCTTTTCAGTGTCGCCTTTTATTGGATTTCAATTGTTTTTAAGCTTTCCCGCGCTTTTTAGAGGTGTGCAATCTGCGTTTCTTTTGCAGCGATTTTCCACATTATGTATGCCCTTTTATAGGCTGGTTTGGAGACCACGATTATATGCGATTTCCTGATTGGGACGCCTCCCGACTGCAATAGAGCGAAGACGCAATCGCAAAAAAGGGAGCCACGATGGGGTCCAAAATCACAGGAAAGTACTGTTACAAAAATGTGTTAAACAAAAATAAGGAAAGAAGCACCGATTGCAAAACAAAAAGAATAGGCGAAAGAAACGCTCCTTCCTTCTCTTTTTGGTCAGATACACAGTGACATGGCGTCCTCATACGATGCGACTGCTTGCCCATGCATAATCCCACGGCGTGGGAAAGGGCAGAACCCGTTTCTTACTTTTTTTTTTACATCTTGCGCGCACGTCAAACGAACCATCCGCATCCCACGCTGGCATCGCCCAGTACGACGTCGCGATGTCCTGTCACGCAAAAGAGGCACAAAATAGGTAAAACTGGAAAGGAAAGGATTTGACAGGATTCCCAATATCTGCAACCCCGTCCTGCATGGAAGCCAAATGGAAGGCGTGAAAGGACGAGAGGCACACATACGTGGCCCGTGATATCAACACGGGATACGAAGCACCGTTGTCCGTCTCACCCACTTACACACGAGTATATACATATACGTCGTACACCGTACACACCCAAGGCGTACGGAAATTACGCAGGACGCACACAGACACCCCGAGAGATGCACCAGTGGATAGTAGAAAAAGGGACAGGATGAGAACGGGGGAGGCGAGACGGCCAGCGCGAGACTATCATTAGTGCCCGTGTTTGTCGAAGACGTGATGATCTAGGTCCCTATTCCAGATCCTTGGCCTAGCCGCTCTGATGTCTAGAACCGCCACAAAGAAAACAAAACAAACTAAAAGGCCAGCCACCATCGGTGACAAGGGAGAGGACCTCGCCGAGCACTTTTGTTTTGGAGAGCTTTTGTTTTTTTGCCTGCCGCCTTTTCTTTTCGCGCTTCTTTTCTTTTCCTTCGGAGACTCCTCTTCGTTGATCCCGCGCGTAATGTACGGAGTAATTACTGTGTATGTGTACCCACGCGTCTAGGCCCCCTGCTTTTCTTTTCTTTTTTTGTCTTGGTGTTGGCTGCCATTGACGGGTCTGCCTCGGAAGATGCGTCTCAAGGCATATGGGCACGCGACAGGACAAGACGAGCAACAGGAGAGGCGGCACAAAATTTTCGTAATAGAAATAGGTGCCCAAATGTCAATAAATTTTTAGAAGCAGCTGTCTCAAAAGTCAATAAAGGACGCCACATTACGTGAAGACAAGCGCGAAAAGGAAGTAATGTTTACACTATTTTTGCCTTGTCTGGTCTTCATTTGTCCGTCCGCCCACGAGTTCCCAGAAAAAAAAGAAAGAAAAACAAGCAAAACCTGGCAGAGAGATAATCTTACTTGCTGCCTCCACCTGATTTGTGTCGCCCATGTTGCTTTTACTGGCTTGCCTTATTGTATTATCCCTCCCTTTTACGCTTCTTTTACGCAACTCTTTACCTGGGTTCGAGAGCATAGACCACGTGCACCGTAGACACACCCCTCCTCCCTTCCTTGCTCTCATGTTCGCCTCTCTGGCCTGTGAGCTACTTCTTGACTGTCGGATGCCCTTTCTATGTACTCATAGTATTTGCTCGCTACGGTACTTTTTCTCGGCACTCTCTTGGCAAAGTAAACTCCTAGGGAGCTGGAAGAATATTTAGCAAGGCCAAGACAACGGGAAAGTGTTCGGAGGGAACAGTAAAAACGCAAAGACAAGGCTCGGGGATGGGATGGAGAACCTGCAGACGGCCAGCTCCGTGTCTTGTTCCGCATTCCACTTAACTGCCTGCGCTACCAAGTTTGCACTACCTCGTACCTGTAAGCTACATGAGAGCAGCCCCATACGACGTATGCAAGATGAACCCGTAGGGCCTCCGAGAAAAAGAATGGGGACAGACGGAGACAGACGAGAGCAGTCCAGGGGTGGTGAGGGTGGTGCTTCCTTCCTCGTCTCCTCTTTTTCCTTCTTTTCCGCGTTCTAGAAGGATATTCTTTACGTTATGATAAATGCCATTTCCTGGACCATGCAGGTCGACGGATCACCAACCTCGGAAAGACGTACGACCCCCCGAACACGCCGCTTCTTCCCACATCCCATCTCCGCCCTCCAAACAATCCAGTCCGAGAAAATCTTTATCTGCAAAAGTTTTCGTGACTCACCGAAACCAAGGTGCAGCATGGGGGAGGCAAGCTCGACCAGGGGACCCGAACAGGAAATGCAAGAGAAGGAAAAGAAGGGATCGAAAAGAAAACGCTAGAACAGAGACATGTCCGTGGGGGTTGGGGGCGGGTGGAAGGGCGACCAAGGCGGACCCAGACGAGCCAGATCACCACCTGCGCAGAATATACACAGTAGGCTCACCTGGGGGGGGGGAGGAAAAAGGTCGACGGCGCCGGACTTGGCCGGCCAGGCCGCTGCAGGGCTGCTGCATGGTGCATCTCCCATCTCGTGGACCAGCCCGTGGGGCATCTCCTCTTTTTGTCTCCTTTCGCCTTCTCCATCTTGCATCTCAGTATTTTCTTTTTAGCTAGCCTTCCGGCCTTGAAAGGGTGTACTGGTGCCATGTGCTCTGCCATGTGCTTGCTGGATTTTTTTTTTTGATCTCATGTTTGTTGCCATGTTTTGTTGTTTCTTTCGGCTTTCCCGAGCTGCATCCCGTCTGACAGGCACGGCGCTATGAAGAAACAAGCATTGGGGACGTTAAAAGTGCTGGAGACGCTCAGAGTGAGTGCTGGACCGCATCGACCAGACCATACACGGCATGACCAAGTCCATGATGTGCAAGCTAAGCTGTTTAGTTGTCTGTCAAGAGAGGGCCGGGTCTACCTCCGGAAGGCGCCAGTTCCCCTCTGTCCCCAGACTTGTCGTCTCCGTCGTTATGTCCAGCAATATCCGGTATCGTGAGGGTGTGAAAGTAAGGAGGGCATAGCCCGTATCGGCCGGTGCCTGCGCTGCGGCTAAAGCGTAAGTATAGTTAGACTGCATGCACATTTACACTTCACTCATCAACTCTCATCAACACTCATCCAGCACCATCTCATGTTTGAATACTGTTCCATTCACCATTGCGACAACACCTAGTACTGTGCTACTTGACAATAAAAGATAATATGCCACCCATGAATGAGATGGATCTCAGCCATCCAAACCAAATCTCACGGAATAAAAAATGTACTCCGCACCATCAACGTATGACACTGCAGCAGCGTCAAAGAGAGTATCTCAAACAATAAACTTGAATCATGCTGCACCAATTCCCATAAAGAAACAGAAGAAGAGCAGAAAAGGAAAACAGACGAGAACAAACGGACAGAAAAAAAAATGAAGACCCTTGGCAGCACCAACGGCCGGAGGCACACACCAGAGGATCAAAGAGTCATCTTGTTGCCGCATTCTCCTGGATTCCCAAACGCCCAACTCCCATCTCGACCACTACACGCCTCGCGTCGATGTGTCTCGCCAGTCATCAAACCGTCCAAGCTCCCTCCGGTTGAGAGAGTGTTTGTCGCTTCGAAAGAGAGGGTAAGGGTATCTCTACGCCCCGCAAGTCTAGTGAAAGAGGATGCGGGCAAAAGGGCGTTGTCTGTGTAGTCGTGTTTCGTGTACTCTCGAAGGCACCAAAAGACGCTGAGAGAGTAAGAAACATGAGACGTAAAAAAACAGCCACACGTCCAAGACGGCCTATACGTATAATAAGATACGATCGAGACGCAACAGCGGCGTGACTGGTCTAGAAACCGTGGACTTTGATGGTCTTCTCGTCAAGGCCAAGGCCGGTAGCCTTGTCAATCAGGAAGTCGCGAATCTTGCTGCGCTGGTCGCCCTGGAGCTGAATCACCTCGCCCATGCCCTTGGACTCGGCCGCGGAGATGATGGTTCCATTGCAAGCGAACTCCTTCTTGATGACCTTGAGGATCTTCTTGTGGTCAAACTTGGGGGGAATGCCCTGCACCGTCGTCAAGGTCTTGCGGCCATTACGCTCTGTAGACGGAGGTTAGTCATTGTCTTGTGCGCCGAAAATTTGAGAATCGAACGTCGGGCCAACAGGCAACACAGGCACACTGTGGTATGCGTCATAGTATCGCGAGGCGTAGCACGCGCTCGTGTGCGACCCGCGGAGTTGGTGTCATGTGCCCATGTTGCCTTGTGTCCTCCCAAGTACGAAGGGTCCGGGTTCATAACGTACGCTGAATACGAATATGGAGGTATTCTTGTTGCTTTGCCTGCGATTGTCCGGTATCTTCGTCGGCGTCGGCGAAGGGGTCTGTAAGGTTCAAGTTGAGCGTTAGCGATTTTTGTCCCTCTTTCGGTCCCGTTTTTGGGCCTCCACTGCTGATCGTAAAGGTGCAAAATCGGATGCCGGCGCTAGAGCGACGACCGCATCCGAGAGGCGGGGTTGTTGAAGGGTGAAGAACGAAGATGCGCACCATTGATCTTGAGATTTTCGATTGACATCAACTCGACTTTCTCTGCGTAACTCGTGGGAACGGGGTTTTGTAAAAGGTGTGCGGTGCTGGAAGACGCAAGGCTTGGTTAGCAAACCGGAAGAAAATCGGCAGAGAAAATCATCGGCAGAGATGGAAAGCCTTTAGAGCCTCTCTTGACTCCCCAGAGCCGCAAAGTCTTGGAGGGGTCAAGACACCCCAAAAGCCAGAATATCTCTGAGAAACCCGAAACTGAGGTATCGTGGAAGACCTACATAGATCAAACTAGTAACGTGATCGGGATCTGGATATGTTGAGATCGTGGTTTCGGTGCTGGGATGGTTGATGTTTGGAGTGGTCGTTTGTTGTGATGGAGTGGGAAAACAGGATTAGGAGCGCTTTTAAGAGGGGAAGGGAATGAGGGAAAAGGGAGAAGCGAGAGAAGAAAGGCGAGTGAGGGAAAGAAGCGGGGAACGAAAGGGAAGGAAGGAGCGAAGAAGTGGCGGGGCACGCGTATAGCGATAAAGAGGGCCAATCAGGAGCGGTGTTTGGTCGGCCAAGCGACCCACAATGGCAAAATGCAACTAGGCCGCAAGCAAAAAGAACAAAAAAGGGCAGCCGCTAGCTAGATTTTACAGGGCATTTTGTGTGCACAAAGGCTGCAGAAAGGCACAGAAGGCACACAATCGGCATATGACTCAGCAGTTTACAGGCAATGATTCGTCCACCGGCTCCCCAAAAGCCTGCAGCAGCCTGCAGGAAGGAGGCTTTTCTTTGCATTTCTGTGCTATTCGCTCGCCATTTCTTCTCTTTTTGTTTCTTCTTGTTTCTTTTTCAGGCTGTGCGACGACGACGGGCGGTCCGATATGCGGACGATAAGGCAGTTCTTGGCAGCAGTTGCATGAGTTGCATGAGTTGCATACACAGTAGGCAAAGGCTGGCCGTGGGATTCGAGAGCCGAGAAACAAAAGCCTGGGCTGAAGGCTGCATCTGCGAAGTTGAATACATGCAGCCGAATGACATCTTATATGTGCACAGTAGTGAGGCTGTAAGTACGGTTACTTGCATATTTGTTTGTTTATTCCGTCCGTGTATCGCTCCTTCCTGTCTGCATGCCGTCGCCCATTGGAGCGTACTTCCCGCAGTTTCCATGTTGGTGTCAGCGGGCAGGGCAGGCGCAACTGGCGGCACTGGCACGAGGATTATTTTTGGCGCGGGAAGGGGGCGCTGTTGCGGGGGAAAGAGCCACTGGCAGCCAGAGACATTACGCTAGAGCCAGGACTTAGGGCGCCCAACGTGTATCGGGACGCGGAGCGATCGCGAAAAAAACGCGACTTCGTTGCTCACATATTCAGCCCAGAACCAGAAAGCCAAATCCAGAACCAGCAGCACATCAGCCCTCTATTTTGCAACGACTGCCCCCCTGCATGCGATCCACGTGCCATGTTGCTAAAGACATAACGCTGATCAGCATCGACAGTGGTTTTATTTATTCACCCATAGACTACTCACTTCACCTCATCGCCAACTTTGATATCAACAATCAACATCTCCGTCATACACCCATACCACATTATCACAATGCCGAGCCCGGCCAAAGACGGCACCTCGGCGGTGCCCGCGCTACTGCCACCGTCGTCGTTGTACCCGCCACCGTCGTCGCCCAGCGGCCCGCGGACGCTTAGAAAGCTCCAGTCAGCGCACAACCTCGGCGCGAAAGCCAACAGCATCAACTTGCCGTCAATGATCTCTCAGCAGCGTCTGCTCCAGCAGCAGCAACTGCACTCGCATCACCAGCAACAGGCACAACAGCAGCTGCAGTCGATCCAGGCGCAGCAGCAGCGCTCGTCGTCGCCCGTCCGTCGCAATATTAGCAATATTAGCAACACGGCGACCATTGGCACGCTTACGTCTGGGACCGCCGGCATCAATAGTGGCATCAACAGTGGCAGCATTAACAGGTCACCGCAACGGGGACGTGCCAACAGCGACGCGACGAGCATCCAGCAGATCAGTGCGGCGGCGAGTGCCAATGCCAGCCGGCGGCCACTGCTGGGCCGGTCGCCAGCCCTTGACGCGCTCTCGATTGACCGTTTGGTGCGTGATGGACCGCCAGACGGTGACGTAGTCGGGGCTCTCAACAATCTGCGGTGGAAGATCCTGGAGACGGGTATCAAGAGCGACAGCGATGGCATGGTAAGTGACGATGTTCGCATGAGTTTGTATTTTCCCAGTACTAACCGTATAGTCCTCCGCACGCATCTATGTCTGGCTGATTCTGCTCGACTGCCCCGTCCTAGAAACAGACGCCTACCTCTCCCTCGTCCACCGTGGCGCCTCGCCCGCCTACTCCAAGATCCGCAACGACACTTTCCGCACACTCACGACCGATCCTCTGTTCCGCCGCCGTGTCAGCGAGGCCAGTCTCATCCGCCTGCTCAACGCCATTGCCTGGAAGCTGCACGATGTGCGCGAAGAGAAGAACGCAAGGCATCCGCCCATACCGCCAGGGCCGACATCCCGCCAGTCGCTGCCCAGCACACAACAGCAGCAGCAGCAGCAACAGCAAAACCAAACCCAGGACAGCGGCTTGCCCGGTGGCAAGGGCGTGCTGACCATGCTCAACAATGCTGCCGCTGCTGGCTCGACATCCGCCAACACCTCGCCCGCTGCCAAGAACCGTGCACGCGCCCTCACGCTCACCACGGAGGGCTCCGAGACAAGCGTCTCTGCCGAGCCAGGCACCTATGTGCAGGGCATGAACGTCCTGGCGGCTCCATTCCTATATGCCGCGCGCAGCGAGGCCGAGGCTTTCGTGGCCTTCCACCACCTGCTCACAAAGGAGTGCCCGGGCTACATCCGCGGTGCCATGGACGGCGTCCACAAGGGCCTGGCTCTTGTGGACAAGGTGCTTGCCATTGTCGACTCCAAGCTCAGCTTGTATTTGTTGTCGAAAAACCTGTCGGCCGAGATCTACGCCTTTCCTTCGGTGCTGACACTCTGTGCCTGCACACCACCGCTGCCCGAGGTGCTGCGCCTGTGGGACTTTTTGTTTGCCTACGGGCCCCATCTTAACATCCTGTGCATTGTTGCGCAGCTTATGATGATCCGCAACCAGATCTTGACCAGCCCGAGGTGAGTACACGTCCCCAGCCTTTGAACATCAAGATCACATCACTAACAGTGTAGCCCAAACAAACTGCTTCGGTCATTCCCTGCACTGCAGGCCGACTCGATCAAGCGCGTTACCCTGACCATCATCCGGAAGCTTCCAGCAGACGTCTACGCCGAGATTGTCAACCACGCGTTATGAGGTGTTGCAAAGAAGATTGTGTATGGTTTTGAAAGGAGTGAAGGGCGCCGCCGGACGTCACCCATCATCAAGACCACGCAACTGCCACAGCCACAGCCACAGCCAGAGTCATGGCCTTGCATCAACATCGACGACTTTCTGAGTCAACCAACAGCATTTTTCCGGCTTGGCAGGCATGGCAAATGTGGCACAGAAAACCGGGCCGAGACGCTTGCCTATGCCTTTCGTGAGGCTCCTCTGCAAAGTCTCTCAACGAGGCTCTCGAGCAGCCTTTCGTCCCGTTGAGGCCAACCAGAAGAAGGCCACAGCCAGGCCAGGCTACAGACTACAGACAGGCTGTTTGCCACAGTCATCAGCGGCATCCTATCGCCAGAAAAAGTTGGGCCGCGAGAGGTTTTCATCGTATAAATTCTGAAAGGCAAGCGGCAGGGCTGTTTTCACTCTGTGTAGCCGCGACTGGAAGCTCTGAGCAAAAACAGCTTTTTGCTTACTGTCGACCCACAGCGGCCAGGGTGTTTATGTAGTTTTGTTGTCATTCTTGACTTTATTTGCCGGGTACGGGATTCGGGACAACGGGGAGAAGCAAGAAGACAGGGTTTGGAATGCAAGGAAAGGAGGAGAAGGAAATAATAAGAAGGAAAGAAGGAAAATAAACAAAGTGACACGATGGCGATGTAAAAAAAGAAAGACGAGATCATGACATTATGACTACTTTTATTCTATTTTATCCAGTTCCGCGAGGCGATGATCCAGACCATGACAGCGCCAAGCTTTGCTTGGCAATCTGTACGGTGATGTGCTTTGACTGTGTATCTTCTACGAATTGTGTGACACCCTTTTCGGACCGTATTCCTGCAGAATTGAGGCGACACTGCATACTGAATAGAGTAGAGTGGAGGTGGGAAGGCTGGCCACCATCGGTGGGTCGCGATTTGTCAACAGTCGGCGATTGAAGATCGGGCTTCCAACAGGGAGAAAGAAGGCTTGCGTTCAGGATATCGCAAGGCCGAAAATGACTTTTATGATGATGCTCGAACAGAAGTACGCAAAAGCCAAGTCAATTAAACGTGAGATGTGAGGTCGTATTATTGGTCGATGTTGGATAATTAGAGTTAGATGTCTAATGTTTAATTTAATTTAATTTTTGTAGCATATACACCCTAATTTATCAAACCCTCAAGATCATATTTTCACCTTTTCACTTTCTGTTTTCAAGTAAATCCCATCTCTTTGATGCAGGTTTCGTTGAGGTGCCCTGGCCCACTCGTTGAAAGTAAATGTGTGAAATCTTTCTTTTGGTTGTTCGTGGCTTCACATGAAAAACCAGAAATAATGTTAAAAGTGGCACCCCTCGGCGAATGACAGCTCGAGGGGTGTGATGTAGAAAGTAGAATAAATGTAATGTATGTGTGGTGCTCCCCTTTTGTGGGGAGATGATGATGTAAAGTAGTTCCCCAGAAGTATGCAAACATGAAAATGGAAAGAACGCCCAATGTGAAAAAAGAGAAACGAAAGAACCCCAAGCCGTAAATGCGTGACAATGATGAATAAAAAAAAGATGCAAAAGAAGGAAAGAAAAAGAAATAAACATAAAGTGATAAAGATGAAGATGCCAACATGCTTTTTGTTCAGGTTGCTGTAAACTTTTCGTTTATCGTGACATGGTTGGAAATGAAGAAAAAAATGAAAAAAAGAAACGAAAAGAGTGAAAGAAGATGAAGAAGATAAAAGAAGACCAAATGGCAAGAAGATCGTGTCAGTCCATGAAAGAACGTCGATGCCTACCCACTTAGTAGGCAGGGCAGCCGTCCTCGGCCTGGCGGAAGGCGTTGGAGAAGAACTCCTGCATGGCTGAGTAGTGGAACAGGATGCCGCCCAGCACGGCCAAATGCCACAGGTTGTGGCTGCCGCCAATGTAGTCGAACATACCCGGCCGCCACCGCTCGGGGACCTTGCTGGCGTACACCAGGGCACCCGTCAGGTAGACCAGCAGAGACTTGGTGATGGGCAAATAAAACTCCCACACAAAGGACGTGCCGCGGGTTGTCATAATCTGCAGCACAGGAACAAACCCAGTCGTGGCCAGACCGACATAAAAGGCCACGCGGGCCCAGGCCATGTCGGCGCGGTTGAAAAAGGGGCGCCAGGGCAGGATGACGCCGGCAATGCCGAGCAGGGCCGTCATGGTCATGTAGACCCAGCGACTGACAGGCTCGCAGTAAAAGGCCGTATACTCGGTAGTCATGATGGAGGCGGCCACCAGCAGGGAAATGCCCGTGTAGTCGACACAGGCCAGGGACGAAATCAGCTCGGCGTCGGCAATCGAGTTCATGGTGTGCCAGATGGTGCTGCAGACCAGGCACTGGCACGCCGCGAAGAAGAAGACGGCGGCAATAAAGACGTCTGTGTTGGTGCTGAGGTGGAAGTTGACGCTCGTCGGGTAAAAGTAGAGGGCAATGGACAGGACAATCACAATGCCCAGGCCGTGCGACCAGATGTTGACCAGCTCGTTGGACAGGCGGAACATGGACCGGAAGCAGGCCGCTTTGGTCTCGCTGAAGCGGTAGCCGCGCACAATGTGCGGGTTGATGCGCCATGGCACGGGCAGCTCGTCGTAGCTCAGCAGGCCGTTCTGCCGTGAGTTGGCAATAGCCCGCTGGATGTGATCCTCGAGCGTCTCGGCCGCCTTCTTGGCCCGCCCAATACCCTCGTCCACCGCCTGTACGGCACGCTCAATGCCCTCGTCAACGACCCGCCGGCTCTCGTCCATGAAGAGGCCCGCAGCGTCAGTGGCGTGCGAGATGCTCCGCTCGCGGAACTTGTGGGCGTGGTTCTCAAAGTCGGACAGCATGTCGTCGAGCAGCTCAATACTGACCCGGGCCTTCTCGTTGAGCGAGCCCGCCGCCTCCAGGGCCTCCTGGTACCGCACCTCAATCGTCTCGACCATGATCTGCAGACGCCGCCGGCCGGCACCAATCACTTCCTCAGACGCCTGCGAGCACCGTGTGCGCACAGCCTGCAGGGTAGCATAGGCCCGGGCAATGCTCGAGTCAATGGAGATCTCGCCGTAGCCCTCGAGGCTTTCCAGCCGCCGCTCGAGCTCGGTCAGGAACAAGTCGAACTTGAGCAGCAAGCTCTCTTCGCTCTCCATGATGTGGTTGACCAACGACTTTCGCCGAGGGCGGCTGAAGGAGGGACGGCCGCCACGCCGCCGCACAGGTGCCGCATCGGCCGCAGTCTGGTCGGTTCCGGTCGTCTTCGCTTCGGCAGCCCCCTCGGCGGGGCCGCGGCTGTTCGCAGGGGCGTTGCAAGACATCTTGGATGCAGCAAAGTCCATCATGTCTTGGTGGGAGGTAGTAAAGTGAGGGTAACTTCGCTCGCTCGGAAATACGCGTATGCGTGTCGGCGCTGCGTCGGGATTTATGAGGAGCGAGGGGGAGTGCAAGGGAAATGCGAGGGGGTGGTTTTGCCGGCCCAATTCCCAATTCGCAAACGGCGGCAGTCCTCTGTGTTGCCCTCGCTCGTCCGCCGTTTATATTCTTCTCGGAAGGGCGGTGCGTAGTTGTTGCTGTCGTCGGGTCGTCGGATATATGGGAGGAGACGACGAAACAGTCGGTTCTGCCGAAGCTCTCGAACCAAGTCGAAAGGGGTTGAGAAAGTTGAACTGCCTCGTCCTCAGAAAGCGAGGGGAAATGAGACAAGTTCAAATGGCACGTCGTATGCAGAAAAAGGATAAATGGCTCGCCGAGGTGGTCGTCGTGGGGGAACAGGAGAGGAGGAGAAAGAGGAGAATGTCGGCTCGCGGAGTTGCAGGCTCTCAAAGTTGCAGAGTTGCAAAGGAGTTGGCGGCGTCGTTAGCATGAGAAAGACTCAAAGAGGCGGGAATTTCGCGTTTGCGTGCCGGAAGTCAGCGGGACTGTGGCTGCCATGGCAGGAGTTAAACCGGAAGTTGGAAAGACCGTGGAGAAGGGGACCGTTGCTTGTCCCAAACGGGAAATTGCCAATGCAGCCCAAAACCAGGATTCGACCAATGGCGGCAGGAGGTCCCAGGCGCCTGAAGCGGCGGTGCACTCTTACAGGCCAGTGGCGGCCATCAGGGTCCTTCTTGGCGACTTTCTCCAGTGGGCAGCAGGGCAGGAACGCAAACAAAGAGGGAAGCTGCTCCTGGATCGCCTCGCAAGTTGCAGGTCCGTGCCGTGGCTTGGGAAGGTGGCCATGAGCCACTGCTTATGTAATTCAGCCACAAGCGGTCAGTCCTTTAAACGCGACACTGCGATTTGTGGCGATTTCGACCACTGGAGCTCTTAGAGACCACCAACGATCAACGACCTCACTTTCGTCTTTCTTTCGCTCGGCACTCCGATCGTCACCACTTTCTCTGCGTTCCATCTCAACTGCACACCCTACCTATACCTCGAAATGCAGACCGACGCCATCGTGACGGACGAGGCCCTCGTCGCCCTCCTTGAAGCCTCGACGCAGGCGCGCAAACAAGCTCTCGAGCTCATCGACCAGGCCACAAAGAGCGCCTCAGCCGACCCGGCCACACTGGCACCGCTGCTCGAGCGGGCGGCCGAGATTGCGCACGGCCAGAAACTTCTTGTCGCCAACATCGCCCAGCTGCGCAGCCTTCACCGTGCCGCCTATTTCTCGGCCCGGGAGACCAAGGCGCAGACCGCCGAGGCGCGCCAGGAAGTCGACCGGCTGCACTTGCAGCTGCAGAACCTCTACTATGAGAAGCGCCATCTCCAGGGCGAGATTGCAGCATGCGAGGACTATGAGTAGGTCGCCGTCTATCGCCGTGCTCTAGATGTTTATCCAAAAGAAGAAGAAGAAAAAAAGGAAAAAGAAAAAGAAAAGAAAAAAAAGAAGAAGAAAAGCTACTAACCGAGACGCAGCCACTCATATATGCACCTGCCAATGATCCCCGTGGAGGAGTTCCTTGAACTGCACCCTGAGCATGCAGACGCCGACGAGGAGACGTTGATGACGGCGCGCATCGGGTACGAGAAGCAGGAGCGCGAGGCCCTGGAGCGTCGGAAGAATGAGCTGCTTAAGAAGAAGCTCAAGCTGATTGCCGAGAACAAGAAGCGCAAGGACGACCTGGCCAATTTGGACAAGGATCTGGAGAACTTTATTGATGTGAGTGATCCCCCCCCTCAGAAATTTGGACAAACATCGTGGCTGGACGTCATACTGACCATTGTAACAGGCTGCCAAACCCATCCAGAACCTCTTTGAGAAGGTTGTTTGAGCGGGATGTGTCGAGCAATACACCAGAGAAGCGATCAGACGATAACGACGACAACGAAGAAATCAACGACGACAACGACAGACACCATAATTCTCACCGGTCATCTCCGCCAACATCATCATACCCCGCCTACAATGACTGCCTACTGGCCATTATGGCCCGATTTGCAGCCAAGTGGTACATTTTGCAGCACTTGGCAGCGGCTATGAGGTTTGATGTCCAACGGCCTTTACACCCATGTTTTCGGAGCAAAGACACGTGGCGGAGAACGTGCTTAATGTCCGCATCCGGCATATTGGCGACGGCTGCAGGAAGACGCCCGATACCAGTCGAACACAACCTGGACCGTATGGGGGCTGCCACGAAATAAGGTCCTTACCTTGCCTAGAAGCACTGCCGACCAACATTGGCTCCAGCGAATAAACTTCAAAGATGCCGCGCGGCCACGCAGACCTCTGAACGGACGGCAGCATCTAGTCTTTGGCCCTGCAGACGGAGAATAGGGACGAGGAGACGGGACGAATTTATGACTTGCATGGTAAAAAAGGTTCAGTTACCAACATGCAAGCAACAGATGCACCCGCCACTTATATGCAGAACGTTGCCCGGCCATACGAAGTTGGCAATGCATCCATCTCCATCTCCATAGTTACCCTACTTACAACGATGACATTTTGCTGCCATGATCCTGATACATCAAATACAATTGACCTCCATTCTGAGCCTCGGCCTTTGATTTCTTGTGGTCATGCAAACATTGCATATCATGCCTCGTAGGGCCATAGAAAAGTTGCCTTTCCCCGGTCATCTTATCGTTGTTCTTTTTTTAGGACCTCTCTCCACATTCTATCTTTGTCTTATACGATTGCGGTAATGCTCTCAATGGCCAAGATCTCAAGATCTCAAGATCTCAAGATCTCAATTAGAATGCGGCTGCCTGGAACGGGGTCTGCTACGGCGTATAGCTCGCTATCGTATCAACCGACTACGAGCCACCACTGCCATCACCCCGTTTCTTGTTGCTTTTAGTTCGATGCGGGCCAAGAATAGCAATTTTGCGGAGAAAGATGAAATGGCAGGACGGCCTTTTCTCTTACACTCTGGGACCACTTTTTACTGCTCAGTGCTGCCTAACGGAAATACGTCAAGAGTTTTAAGGTTCTCGCAGGGAAAGCCACACTACAACGAACTAGAAATGCACCAGCTCAATTGAAAATAGCAATGCAAAAAACCCAAAAAAGGGGGGAAATAATCAACAAGTAAAGCCAAGGATAGATTTTTGAGTACGGTATTGTACAATATAAAAACGGTGGCGGATGAAGAAGGCAAAAGACAAGCAAACATTCGATAGCGCGATATTATCTGACGCCCTACCAAGATTCCCAGCAATACAAGCCAAAACGGGCACAGAGCATGCGCATGATGATATCAAAATTATGTGCAAGCAAGAGAAACAGTGCTTTTACATATGGTGCATTTAGCTGGTACAGGTGTGCCTTTCCAGATGCAAGGAGGCGAGCTGGATGCGCTGTGACGTCCAGTTTCTCGTAAACAATCGGTATGAGCGAAAAGAATCTCTGCACGTAAAGATGCCTACAAGCAGACCGACATAAGATCATGATAGTGCATACCGACCGCAGAGCATAAGCTGTAGGTTTAATGGAACACAAACGGCAGCGCACAGCACATTGTATCCTCCTAGCCTTTTACACGATATGATATAGCTTCAACTGTAGTCGAGTAGGGTGCAGGTAAAGAAGAAGAGCCACGTCAGAAACGGTGAGCACTTTATTGTCTTCAAGGACTGAGCGAGTACACCACTTGAGATTCCGTGAAACGATGCCACCTCAGACCTGTATTCTCTCCCAGTATCGTGCACCCGGAATCTTTTCCGGCTCACTGGCTGAGCTAGCAGGCTTGTAAGGGGTGTACATAGACACGTCTTCGGAGCATGATTGCTTGTGTAGACTTTGTACAAGCCAAGTTATGATGCTACCCAGGGCGGTAACTTCAGTGGCCAGTTCCTTGGAAGGCACAATTTTTCGTATCCAACTAACCTGTTGTACCCAGACAGTTTTGGTCTGGACCTGCTTCTTATCTTGACGGGTGGCACAGCATTTTCCTGCTCTGATTTCTGGTACCATTGGGTGGTAACTTGTCAGGGTACCGGGATACTTCCTTTGACTGTACGATTACTACTTGAGTTTGACCTTGCAACAACTCCCCGGGCCTCCATCGATGGCACACAATTTTTTTTTTTTTTTTTTAGCTCATAGATACCGTTTATACCTTCAATAAAGAGCTCTTTGAGAGAGGTATGCTGCAAGATGGAATGGGGGCTGCGTATGTAAGTATCTGTAGTGTAAAACTCAAAGCGTCCAACCAGCCGAGTGTCGGGCACCGTGCAAACTGTCTTTCTCCCTTCATTTTTTGCTTCTCCTTTATTTAGTGGCGATCCTTTCTGTTTCGTGTACGAAGTACCTTTTTGCCCGGTTTCAACAGCCAGGAACGCCCGACAAGGTAGTCGAGATCGCTAAGGGGAAGATATTAAATCGGCTACTCAAGAGCAGTGGCGCAGAGTGTGCAGTCTGCTGGTACACATGCTGTAGGTTTTTGAGCTCTTTCACACCATACACCGGCCGCGCCCGACGTCTTGGCGATGTATTTCCACCTCGAAATCAAACCCTCTGATTATTTATGGTGCCCGGAGCGTAGATTCTTGTTCCGTAATCCGCAGCCAAAAAAAAAAAAAAACCCCCCCAAAAAAAAAACGAAACACCGTTCGTACGTGTGTACACCAGTGAAGCAGCTTCGGTCAAGCCAAGAATTTCAAGACATTTTCTACTTCTCCCAGTCAAAATTTTGCGGTATCCCTCTCAACACGAGATACAAAGTACTCGAGCATACGGAGTAAACGAGATGAAAAGGGGCAAAGCTGTGCCAGCCGATCAAGAGTCTGCAGGGCTGTGCAGTCAATTTTTGTATGTATATTTTGTAGGAGGATGAGCGGCGGTCAGCGATTGGTTAGGATTACATAAATCCGAACGAGGGCCACAGCAGCGGCTGAAAAGATGTAGGAGAACAAAGGAGCCAGGCTGGACCAGGGGTGGGATTTTGGAGCAGGAGACGGCGCTGTTCCGTACCCAAGCTTTTCTTAGCTCGCAGCCACCCCTGTCCAGGTCAATTCTAGGCCATGCCTTCCTCGACAGTGTAATCTTTTTTGTTTTTCTCTTTCCCTTCCTTCCCCTCATTTTCGGGGCGAGCAAGGCAGCTTTTCCCAACGTAGGAAGGAGCGAAGCGACAAAGGAAGGAAATTAAAGATCCGGAAAAAGGAGTAACGCAGTTTGAAGAAGAGGGAAGGTGCAAGGCGCTTTTGAAAAGCTGGCGTCCATCGTGGCTTACCCCCGCGATGCATTAGCCTCTCAGCTGTGCCTCTCTCTATTGAGCTGCATTCGGGCAAGAGCGCGAGACACCACTAATTCTGTCTATGCGTACCAGCGGCACAAAGATGCAGAAGGAGAAAAGAACTTATGTTTTCTCTCTCTTCGTGTTACGGATTCTCTCTTCGACAGCGGGAAAATTCACTGCGCCTAATTCAATTCAAAGTCGAGTATTTACACATGGGGGGATACATCAGTAGCTCGAAAGGAAAAGCGCAAGCGGGCGTGTTACAAGAACTCTGTCGCTATTGGTGGACCGTCAGCTGTAAGTCGCACCTTCTCTCGTGGACAGTTGGACGGCAGTTGTTCTTGGCAAAACCCAGGACAAAACGGGAAGAGCATGGTTACCCACCCCAGTCGAAAAGGTTAAATTGGCAAGAACTGGCACCAAAACTGGCAAAAATGGGCAGGCCCAAGCCTGCTATGCGACCGAGGGTATTACTTGCCGTTTTGGCAAAGTTAGATGGCAGAGGAGAGGAACTCGAAAAGAAGGGAAGCAGCGAACGGGGAATTGCGAGTTTCGGCCAGCCTTTTGAGGCAAAATACAAAAGAAGGCAAGAGAAGACGGGAGCCATTCTGTAAGGGTTTATCCAAGGAAGGTGCGATGCGCTATGGGTTGACAGGCGTATCTTCCACACTTGGCATACGAATCTAAACTGCATCTCACAATGTTTGCTTCAAAAGAACTCGAAGGGATCGCAGGTCTTGGCATGGCCCATCCGCCTGGATTTGTGCACAGTTGTCCACCAAACATGCCAAAAAGGTCAGCCGCGTCGACTGTAAATAAAAGAAGAAAGCAATCTACACAGTACAAAGAGTAAAACTGAGTAGGTACGTCGTACCATCTTCGTAATTACAAAGACAGTCTTTACGCCCGATGGCCCATATTATTTCCATTTCAACCTTTCAGGGCCCTGAAGCGACCTGTGTCAATAGGGCCGTCTTGCACCACCGTTTTGACTCGACACAATCTCAACATACTTCTTCTGCAGACCGCCACAAAATGGATGGTTTCGCCTTTGCAATCTCCTTGGCGTGCCACCAAATGTCTCTTAATATTGGCAGAACAATAGATAAAGAGGGACACCGAAAAGACAGAGAAAAAAGACGCCATCTGGGACACAAGTGCCTGCATGTGCGCCGTCTGGGAGACGGTGCGACCCAGCCTTAAACAGAGAGAGACCGCCTGGCAGACAGACAGAAGGAAGACGATCAAAAGAGGCATGCCGCATATCTCGACGCTTGGTCACACGGGGAGGTCCATACGATTGCATCTGAACAGACTGGGGCGCTGTCCGTGTTGGCTCCTACAAAAGCTTAAATCGTCGTCTTTTAATCAAAAGCTGCAACGACCACTTATCACCATGCAGCTTGAGCGCATGGGACAGTTGGATGGGTATGCTGTCTCTAAAATCTTGTCAAGACCCTGTGTGCCGAGCAAATTGATGGACATGATCCTCGTGGCACGCCCAGAAATAACCAGCCACAGCAATAACTCAAGACAAATCAACGAGGCACAATTGCAAGCATCGTTGTCCAGATGACTATCTATGCTTTCTTTTCTCTTTTCTCTCCTGTCGTTTGTGACCCATTTCGTCCTGTCTTTTCCCGTCTAGGACCCCCCTTGTCTCGCCCGTGGGGCTTACAAGCACGTTTATTTGCGGACGCCCGTTTGGCACATGGCATCCCCTTGGCAATTTGGGGGAGTAAAAGCCCGACTATCGTTGAATTAGGCTAATGAGGTTGAATGGGCTTGGCAGGCTGGCTTCAGCACGCTGGCACCCAGGAGGCTTTTTCACGACGGAACCACTCCTTCGCGCTGGCTTTGTCTCTAAAAAACGCCACACCCTAAAAGGGCAACGCTTCAAGAGTTCAAAAGTAGGTTTATGGAAGCGAGAGTTTCTATGGTGGTCTAGACCGGCCGGTTGAAGTGCCTCATTGAGGGCCGCAGTCAACAAGATGGAGTTCAGCCAAGGCGTGCTTTTGGGGATGAATGTTAAGGGCGATGGATGTAAGCCACACTGAGAAAACGAGGTTATTTCACTGTTACAACGTCGAGAGGGTAGGAGGTTATCTCGGGATAAAGAAAAAAGGTTAAAAGGTTGTTGGTGATGGCGGGAAAATGAAACCAAAGTTCGGAAATGCAAGAGCGTGACGGGAATCAGAACGCGATACCGAGCCTTTTCAGAGCTCCTATTCAAATTGTGAGGCCGGTGTCTGCACATACGAAGTACGCATTGCCAGGACAGGAAACAGAAAACAAAAGAGACGAAGAGCTGTGATGCAGAGGGGGAGGGGGCACAGCAACAAGGCTAAGAAACGGAGTTTGAATCGATGCCAAGCCAAGGCTACTGCTGTAGGCAGCCGAATAAATAAGAATAAGAATAACCTCTTCTGTAGTTCGTAGGGATCTTGCTGCTATCCTGCTTTGGGAGCTTGAACGCGGTAGCCGATCAACAAAGAGGGTCTGCATGAACCAACTGTTTCGAAAAGAAAGAAAAGTGACAAAAATAAACCGCAATACAGAAAAGTTTGAGATCTCCGCAAATTGCAACTTACACCCGCGCATTCTGCCATGGGTCGTGCGAGCCGTCTACTTAGTAATACTACTAGCACTTGGTAGTTGCCATTTGACGTCAAGGCGCGCCCCCGTCCTAGATGCATGTTGGCAAAGTCTGTTTTGGCGCCGGAATCAAAACGTGAATGTCCATTTGCCCTGAACAACAGCTAGCCAACCCTCCGTAACTGCGAAATTTGGCGAGCCGCCACGAGACACGGCGAGATTGGCGATTTAATTTTGCGAAACTTCTGACATTTCGGCGGGCGGGGTGGGCGTGCATGAAATTGCTTTCTTCTGTCTTCACCGTTTGCGCAACCTGTGTGGTAGAAGACGTCAAAGTCAATACTGCCAGAAAGGGGGAAGGCGGCAAGGTGCAAGGCTTGGCTCTCGTGGCCGAGACCGAACGCTATTAAGCGAGGGCTAAGGAGACCGTTGGTTTAATGGCACCGTTTTTTGTTTCCTTTTTTTTTCTTTTTTTTTTTTTTTCTTTAGTAAGGGTCTCGTCTCCCTGAGGTGTCAGTCTGCCACCGTTTTCTTTCTTTTCCTTTTGGCTTGAAGAATGCTGTACGACGGGCGCCTGTGGTTGTGTGGTGCAGCATGCGACAGACAAATGCCACTGCAGAAGAGACAAGCTCAAAGCGAGGTCAAATTAAAAAGTGAGCATGCTTGGCGGGAGGCACAAAAATAAAGATGTTGTGGACGACATACGACGTAGTGTTGGAGACGTTTCGTGCCTTCCTGTTTGAAGCTCTTACCAAAGAGAGACAGCTGCGGGAAGGAGCGAAGCGGTCACTGTGTGCCAGGATGCCGAATCTGCGTTTTCTTGTGGTACCGTGATCTTTGCAAGATGGCTGCAGATCTAGGGCATTCTCGATTGATAGGCTCTGGAGCATCGACGATGGACGTGTATATGATATACAATATCGCAGTATCGCGAGATTCTCCATGTTGCCGGCTCAATTTCGCCGGCAATAAATCGGAACAGCATGACGGCAAGTTCCAAGAACGGGAAGGGGCAATCATGAGGAGAATAAAAGAACCCAGGAAAGTCAGTCAACACGGCAAGAGCAAGACCACAGCAATGCATTGTGAGGAAAGAGCGAACGACAGAGACATTGAAACGAGGCAAGCACGACCGCAACGACTGTGTGGGGCGGAACGCGATCAACAGATGTACAAGAAGGTACCACTGTGACGACTGCCAACATGGAAAGAGCAAAGAGGGAAAATGGTAGGGAAGATGCAGAAAAGGAAGATTGCTCTGTAGACTGCGACCGCCATGGCTGCGAACCCTCTCTGGGTGGCCCTAGCCAAGGACGAACTGGGCTGGATACACTGCACCAGAGGCAAGCAACTGTCCACTAACAAGCCCTAAATGCGCGTCGTGGGCCCGTTTGTGACTTTTGTATCGTTTGTACGACGTATTACTCCGTACTCTTTTTGTCTCATTGGCACCGCCCTCGCGCGCAGGCCGCCATTTGTTGCACTTTTCTAGACGAAAAGAAAACCGTCCTATTTATTCTGCTCAGGGCCCTCCTTCTCAAAACGGTCTTAGTTCAGGGCACAGATACGAATTGCCAAAAATAATAACGGTGAGCGCCCATTGGTACAAGCGAGCTGGCAATTTTTGCGGTGCAGCTTTTGTACTATCGTAGCAGCTTTAGGAAAGGAGAAAACGTGCGTTGAGCAAAGCCCAAGAGAAACAGCGCCTCCGTTTTGCAAGTGGAAAGAGCGAACGAAGCACGGCGTAGCTGTGGGAAGGTGCGCTCCTGAAGTACCACAGAACATGTGCAAATAGCCAGATAGGCGTGCCTGACTAGTGGGGTACCTCTGTGTGGATGATTCCTGTGTCATTGACTCGTTGATGCTCCAATGAGACGAGAGTAAAGAAGTTGTCTATTTCGAGCTCGTCGCCGTGAGGTGAAAAGAAAGCAAAGTGAAAGAAAAGCCAATCCACCTGTAGCAGCAGACCATTACTCCTCCTGCCAGCCTATGAACGCTTTGCTCTGTGCTTCTCTGTTCAGCACACTCCAAACCACAATGGAAGAAGGCACAGAAGAACAAGACGAGAAAGAGCGTTAGAGGTAGAAAACAGAAAAAGGAAAGAAAGCAACAAGGGAAACTGTAAGAAACGGCGCTAGCGTCGTTGGTCTAACACAAATGGTACCCCATTTGCTTCTTGTCGTCATATTCCCTGTCCTTGCAGCAAACTGGGCTCGCGAACCGTGTTAGTCGTATTGGCATCGCTCCATCAAGAACATCCCCAGAAGAGGTTCCGTTTCTTGCTGCTCGGCTGCTATTCAACGTAGCTGTCGCAGTCCGTTTTCTTAATTTGCTTGCTTTGTACACATCGTCTCCCGTGTAGCGGTCGTTCTTTCCCTGCTTCATTTTGCGATGCCTCTCCCCAATTTATCCACCCTCTGGTCCTTCCCAATGTATCTCCCAAACGCCTGTCTCTCTTGGTCGCTCCTGCTCCAGTTTCTGTTTCTTCATCGTGCACTGCTCCGCTGCTTTTTCCTCGACGCCCTGCTCCGCTTGATCCATCGTAGGCAGCCTTCAATGTTGCTCTTGCCCACGGCGTACGGAGTGTTTGTTTGTCTCCTGCCCCCCATCCCTTGCAAACTGGCTGTTGAATCCGTTTTGAGGCTGGAGGGCATACTTCAACTTCCTTAATTAAGACCCTCCAGCTGTCCAACATCATACTCCTCGTACTCTTCCGTCTGACTGGCTCTCTGGCTGTCTCTGTTAAACACCTTCTAGCTCTGTATCACTTCCCCCTTTACCTTAGGTCTTGCTCTTTCCCTTTTTTTTCTTTATCCTCCCCCATTCTTTCCTATTTTGTTTCTTTCCCGCCTGGCCATATTGTCTCTCTCCTATCTTTGTCTTTCCTTTATTCTTTCCTCTTTATTTTTTCTTTTACCTCTTTCCTACTTTGACTCGACATACCTTTTGTCGTTGTTGATTTCTCCTGCCTCCTTTTATTGTTGTCGTTCTCCTTTTTCACTATCCTCTCTTCGCCCTCTACCCTAACACTCGGCACCTTCCTCCTTTGTTTGTCGAGTCGGTCGCGACTTCCCTCCCGGCCACAAAACGCAACTTCCTAAACGGTCGCGGTTGCTCCTCGTGTGAACTTTGCATTCTGCCACCGCAAACGCATCGACACGCTGCAGAAACAAAATAACGCCTCTTTTTGACAACACCGCATTACCTACTCCGTACAGCCGGCCTCGTCTCCCATCTCCATCCTAGAAGCTTCTCGTCTTCCTCTCACCTACAGCCTACCTGATACACGCAGTCGACGCTTCTTTGATATCGGGACCTACGTTTCGCTCCCTCGACCAGACACGCGCCCTGGGAGCGTGTTTGTGTCTGACCGCCTCTCCTATTTTCTCCTATTTTCTTTCTTTTTTTTTGTCGTCCCTAGAAACCTCTTATTGGTGCTTCTATTTTTACACGCCCACCTCCTATTTTGTTCTTCTCGATATCTTCAACTTTTCTCATCATGTCTCTCTTCACGTGGTGCGCACGGCGGTCGGGTGGTCTAGCCATGATTTGGCTTGGCATTCTAAGCTACTGGGTGATTTCGCGTGAGTCTGCCGCATCGCGGTACGGATACCAAGCTCAACCTAGCAACAGCTTAAGTGCTCCGCGATACTCGCCCAATGGTGCAGGTATCTGGACCATCATCTTCTCCTGGTACTGTCTTCTCATTCATGTCATGGTCTTTGCATTCCCCCTGCGCGCCTGCTGGGCCATCTGGGACCTCACGACTTCGCTGCGCATGACGGTCCGTAACAGGTCGCTCAAGGACTTCAAGTTTGCCGATCGCCGCCGGGGCTCGTCCTCGTCTCTCTCTAGCTCCGATACTCTGACTCCGTCTCGCGCCCCGTCAAGCGCTAGCAGCGATGCCGGTGACGCCTATACCGAGTTCCGTACCGACTCCGACTCCGAGACCGAGCAAGGCCGTGTGGTCCATGCGATTATCATTCCCAACTACAAGGAGGAGATGGACACGCTCCGCGAGACTCTTGACGTGCTGGCATCACATCCAATGGCTCGCAGCAGCTACGATGTACGTGATCCCGTTGATTCCTTTTTTTTTTTGGCTGTCCCTTGGTCTGAAGCAGGTTGCTGACAATGCCCCCAGATCTACCTTGCCATGGAGCAGCGTGAGAGTAATGCCGATATCAAGGCCATGTCGCTCATTGCCGAGTTTGTTAAGAAGTTTCGCAGCATTGATTTCACTCTGCACCCTGCCGACATCCCTAACGACTGTCCTGGCAAGGGCAGCAATGTCGACTGGGCCGCCCGCAAGCTCAGCGAGAGATACTCGGTTGCCTGCCGCAAAGACGTGATTGTCACTGGCATTGATGGTGAGTCGCACCTTTTCTCTCATGGAATTTGTGTTTATTTGCTAACCATTGGCTTTCTTGCCCTCCCGACAGCCGACAGCCACTTGTCCTCCAACTTCTTCGCCCTGGTCACCAAGATGCACCTGTCTTTCCCGGAAACTGCTAAGACGACACTCTATGCCGCCCCCATCATCTTTGACCGCAACACCCACAGCGTCCCTGCCATCGTCCGTGTTGCCGATATCCTGTGGTGTGCCGCCGGTGTTTCAGGCCTCTACCGTGGATCGACTATTTCCCCTCCCACGTCTGTTTACTCCCTCCCTCTCCAGCTGGTGGATCGCGTTGGCGGTTGGGACCGTGACTCTGAAGCCATTGGAGAGGACCTGCACATGTACCTGAAGTGCTTCTTTGCACTGAACGGCAACCTGACCGTGCGGACCGTTCTTAGCCCTATCAGCCAGACCAACGTCACGGCTGGTGGTTACGGAAAGGGCGTCGGCGGCATTGTCTCTGACATGCGTGCTCGCTATAAGCAAGCTCAGCGTCACATGTGGGGCGCACTTGATACGGGCTTTGCCCTCCGCAAGCTTACCGAGCTTTGGCGTGACCGCAAGCAGACGTCGCGCGCTTTCCGTCCTCTGCACGCCTCTTCCAGCGTCTCGGCTGATATCTACGTTCCCGATGTGCAGCTCGATACTCTGGCCAGCGATGTCGACTCGGATCATGAGGTTGACAAGGGCTATTTCTCCGATGTCACTCACGAGACGATCAAGGGCCCCAACTACATTCGCCTGATCGTTCTGTTCCACCGGCTCTTCGAGGCCCATTTCTTGCCTGTTCAGATGACCATCCTTGTCGTTGCGTCCACTCTGTACATGTGGGTAACTGATGGTGCCGACGACATTCACGGCGTCAACTGGATCTTCCAGGTTTGCAAGTACCTTCGCACACTCGGTTTCATGCAGGTCGCGTTCTACCTCTTCATGTACGAGAACTTCCATAAGATTGCAGTCGCCACTCGCGAAAAAGAGATGGCCGACGCCGGCCTCGCTAAGGGCATGAACTTCTCGCACCGGACCCTGAGAAAGAACTTTATCGACTACGTGATGGTCCCCCTTGTCGCTCCCATCTACGGCGCGATCCCTTGTGCCCAAGCACAAATATGTCATTTCTGGACAGTAGATTTGGTGTACACCGTCAGCAAGAAGGTCACACGCCAACGAACAAAGTCGGTCTCTGCTGAGGCAATGGCATGAGACGGGCCCTTTTTTGTCACACAGATGCGTTTTTGACTCTACAATTTCTACTTCTTTCTTCTCGTTTTGTTTCCGTACAACCTTTTAATCATCATTTATTTATTTTCACCTTCTTATATTCCATTCATTTTCCGCCTCTTTTTCGAATTTCAAATCTGGGCAGGTGGATAAATTCTACGGACTTTAGCAACGTCTCTCGACCAAGTTCAAACTCACTCGCAACGCTGGCCTCCACACATTCGCTCCTGGCCATTACGAGTACACCCATCTCCAGATCGCAACCTCTTTGACGACGGACCCCTTTCAGGCTGTGAGCTGCTCAAGCCCGTATATATAGACGGTATAACGGAAGACATGCACGGCATAGCATATATTTTCGGTACCTAGAGACGGCGACTCGCGGTCTTTTTCTGTTTCCAGCAGTCCTCGCCTATTTTTATGCTTATTTGCATCTTTTTATTGCTCCCACTTCTGGTTTGGTCTGAGCACACGGAGTTCTGGGGGCAAACTGCGGACCGGCTATGGTCTAGCACACACTCGCTACATTTGCATTTTTTAGTTTTCATTTTTGACTGGTTGGAAAGACACATCACAAACGGAGTACATACAGGCATCCAAAAATGTAACGGTGTGAGATTGAGGGTGAAGGAGGAGATTTCATAAAAGAGGAGATGAGGTGTCTGAACTGCTCTGTTCTCCCGCATAATACCTAATGAGACGCATGCACATAAAGAACCAGCTTCCTATGATATCCATGATGCAAAGAATGAGGTGTTGAATAAATCCGTTTGTGATGACTGAGAGGATTGTCGACGGCGAAGGTGAAGATGAAGGTGTTTATGTAATCATGTAAGTGGAATCGTCTTCGCCGTACTCCGTACTATCGTCTCCTGGCCACTTATCGATAAGAAATGTTTTCTTTCAGTTGGCCACCGCCTTTTTTCTGGCGTTGGCGGACAGCGCTGCTAGGGACATTTTCCAGGGGCAATAGCTGCTAGCAGCGAAAACTCAAAGGATAAAGTGGGCCCCTGTTCTTTGAAGGCCCAGTTTCCCTGCATATTCTTAGGTATTCTTAACAGTCTCCAGGTGCTCTTCAGGTGCTAGTTGGGTGCCACTCAGGTGCTAGGCCCAATCACGGCGGGCCAACCAACCCCACCACATGCAACTCCAATACGCGGTGAGCTACGTCGCAGAAGCCTTGGACTGCGCGCCTGCCTGCAACGGGCGGCTGTCGCTAGTTTTTTTACTGCCAAAAGTTTTTCTGCCAAAAGTTTTTCTGCCAGACGAATCGACTTTCCTGGGCCAACCAGAAGGCTCCATTCTCCACTTAAATTTTTTTCCTGGCCTGGCCGCCGCCTCGTTACCAGAGAAAATTTACAGTTTTTTCTGCCTCTTTTCTCCAGCTCTTGTTCTTTTTGGACCTCTCTTTTCCCTTTTCCTCTCTTCTTCTTCTTCCTCTCTTCTGCTTGCATCTCGCTTTCTCTCTCTCACATCTTGCATTTGCATCGATTCTCTGCTCCGCAAAACACAGCTACCTAGGATCTTGTTATATGCAGCCTTTTTCCTTGCTTTCTTCTTTCTACCTTTCTACCTTTCACAACCACAAACCACATCTTCAACATGTCTCAGCAGGGTGTTTTCGGCCTTGAGGTGCCGCCTGGCGGTGTCCTGATCCCGGTTGGCCTCGAGCTCCCGGCTACCGTACGTATTGATATTGATCTTGTGATATCTTTTTTGTTTTCAATAGCGAGCACGAGCAAATTGCAGCTTCTGTACTCTGGCAAACGAGTTGCGAGAAGCGCAAGCCACAATTGCTTTTTTTTTTTTTTTTTGATGCCCGTCTGCAATCTTCCATGGTCCATATGCTAACATTGCATCCTCCTACAGATTCACATCTCCATGGCTGCCCTGGACCCCACGGCTGAGGCCGAGGCCGACGAGGCTGGCAACATCCCCTCGACTGGTCGCTCGACCCTGCGCATTGTCCGCCGCCCCATTGACTTCTTCAACGAGGAGGACTCTGACGATGAGGAGGAGGATGAGGACGACGAGTACCTCCGCAGCATCCTGGCTGGCAGCGACGACGAGAGCGACGACGAGCCCAACGGTGGCCCCAGCGACCCGTCCAAGGCCCGCCGCAAGCAGGAGCTCCGCGCTCTGCTGGCCGCCGCCGAGGCTGAGGATGACGACGAGGAGGACGAGGAGGAGGATGAGGATGCCGAGATGGCCGATGCCGCCGCTGTCATTGCCAGCGCCTCCAAGAAGGGCAAGGCCAAGGGCAAGGCTGCTGCTGCCAAGGCCTCGGGCAAGGGCAAGGAGCCCGCCGCTGAGGAGGAGGAGGAGGATGACGAGGAGGATGACGAGGAGGATGACGAGGAGGACTCTGAGGAGGACTCGGAGGACGACGAGGACCTGATCCTCGAGGACTTTGTTGTCTGCACTCTTGACACCGAGAAGACCTACCAGCAGCCCCTTGAGCTTACCATTGACGCTGGCGAGACCGTTTTCTTCACCGTCTCGGGCAGCCACGCCGTCCACCTGACCGGCAACTACTTTGTCGAGGACGACGAGGAGGACAGCGACGACGAGGACGACTCGGACGACGACGAATACGACCTGCCCCCCGATATCGACCTGGAGGAGCTTGACAGCGACGAGGTTGACGAGCTCGATGAGCTTGACGAGATTGCCGGCCGCATCGAGGAGGTCGACTCTGACGAGGAGGTTCCTCAGCTGACCGACGCCAAGAAGGGCAAGGGCAAGAAGCGTCCCGCTGAGGATGCCGAGCCCAGCCTGGAGGACCTGATTGCCAAATCTGGTGGCGCCGACGCCGAGACCAAGCTCAGCAAGAAGCAGGCCAAGAAGCTCAAGAACAACGACGGCGACGCTGTTGCTGCTCAGGAGGAGAAGGACAAGAAGCGCGTCCAGTTCGCCAAGACTCTGGAGCAAGGCCCTACCGGCTCGACCGTCAAGAAGGATGCCGCTGCTAAGGACACCAAGGCTGCTGCCAAGGGCGGCGTCAAGGTCGTCCAGGGCGTCACCATTGACGACCGCAAGGTCGGCTCTGGCCGTGTCGTAAAAAACGGCGACCGTGTCGGCATGCGCTACATTGGCAAGCTCGAGAACGGCAAGGTCTTCGACTCCAACAAGAAGGGCGCCCCGTTCTCCTTCCGCGTCGGCAAGGGTGAGGTCATCCGCGGCTGGGACATTGGCATCGCCGGCATGGCCATTGGCGGCGAGCGTCGCCTGACCATCCCTGCCTCGCTGGCCTACGGCTCCAAGAAGCTCGACGGCATCCCGGCCAACAGCACTCTGATCTTTGATGTCAAGCTGCTCGAGATCAAGTAAATTTGTTGACTCAAGTTTGACAAAACAGATTTACAATCAAAAATTTCAAAAAAGTGGAGCGAAAAGGGAGACATGACAAGGGGAGACGACACGAAGAAGAGGTGACGAGTTGAAAGTTTGGACAGCATCAGGGCGCCCCTGTACAATAATTGCATATCTGCTTTTTGTTGTTGGCATTCTTGACCCGTTTTTTTTTGTTGGTCTCTCTCCCTTCCATCTTGTCTACCCACTATTTGTCTAGTTGTTTGTGTACAAGGACGCATTTCGTCATTTCATGTTTACTATGGTTTATTAAAAATTGGGCTGCTTTTTCTTTCTCGTTTCCTTTTTTTTGCGTCTGGCCAGATGTGTCGTTTTCTTATAGACGCTGTTTCTCATACTTTCCTATGTCATAACTCATCGTTTCAATTATTATATATAATTCCCTCTCACCAACTTTGTCATGCCCTGCACTGTGCCTCTGTTATCTCTATCTTGACAGCATATGAAGTACCCCTATACTGCGAGCTCCGAATATTGTGTGATATGAATATAGATGCTTGCCTACAATAGGTGTGACTCGCTCCTTCCGTGATGCTTTTGATCATCCACGGAAGGAGGCGTCTTGGCCCATCTGGGGAAGGCACTGCCATGATACAAGGAGCGCCTTCCCTCACCTGCTGACGTTTTCGTTACCCTGCCGTTACTTGGTTGTTTTTATTTGGCTTTAGCCCTTTTCTTGCCGCACACAATACTTTCTCTACATAATCATGTCTAGATGCTCTCGCTGACCTTTTACGACTCGACGCACTGTCGAAGCATCAAGCCGCGTCCTCGGCTTCGTGGCTGATTTTGGAACTTCTTTTTTGTATTCTTTTGTTCTTTATTCTTCTTGGTGTTGTCTATTATCTCTTTATTACAGTGTCTTCCGCCTCTTTCGAAGCTCAGTCAACGACAGGAACAGCACGACCAAAAGCCTCCATCACCACCTTTTCGACATTCTCTTGAAACACCAGCTCTCCACTCATCATTCATCATCCATCATTCATCATGGACGTCTCCAAAAGGGACGATGTCCCTCACCAGATGCGTGCCGTCTCTGGCATCAAGGCCAACGGCAAGAAGTTTGGTGACCTGGTCGCCTTTGCTCGTGCTCCAGCTGCCATCTTTCGAGACCCGACCTGCAAGAAGCGTTCCGTATCAAGCCCCGTGGCCGTCCTGCCCGGTCCCGCGGCCAAGGGCAGCTACTACATGAAGTACTATCAAGACGGCCACAACACGTTTGCATTTAATAAACCGACTGCTCTTGAACTACAGATTCCTTGCCCGCCTCCGTCTCCTATCGAGTCGTTTACAACCCCGATGAGCGGCAGCCAGACTCCGCCATCCAACAATACTGCTTCCAACAATGCTGCTTCCGACACGCAACCGTCAACTGCCTACGGCGGCTCACCAGTATCCAAACCTGCTGACCATGAACAAAAGGACGATGACATGGCAGACCTTGACTTTGACGGCCAGAGCATCTTTCCCACCCCAACTCTCTCGACAGTCGACCTCGATCTCAAGTTTGCACCTCCTGTCAAGGACCCCGTCAAGGAAGCCATCCCACCAATGGAAACGCATGTGCCTACCCGAGGTGCCGTTCTTTCGGGAGTCAACCCTGGTGACCACCGGCTCAACAGCTCAGCAAAAGAGCCAACAACAAGCACTCTCGCAACCACCCCGGAGAAGCCGCCTGTTCAAGTGAGGCCGACAGTGGTGACCGTCGAGCTCGCTGCTGCTGCCAAAATCTTCCTCGAAACCTACTACAACGATCTCCTCCGTGGACCGAGCCCCCGCGCACTGCGGGCCTACCATGTAGAGACCCAGCTCATCAATGCACGAAACCTGACCCCGGGAGGACGGCAAGGCTACCTTGAGGCATTCTACCGAGCCGAGTCCTGCCACCTACGGGAAACGCGCGTTCTCAAAGCCAAAAGTACCCGGGCGCTTCTGTTTGATGAGGGTAGCGCGTTCTCTAGTTTGCGTGCGACCATGTGCGCGTCCGACTTTGAGATGCTCAAGATCCTTGGCAAGGGCAGCTTCGGCACCGTCCGGCTTGTCCGTGAGAAGCCATCTGTTTACGATGACCCGGCCATGGCCAATGAGAAACGGAAGCAGGTCTATGCCATGAAGGTGATTCGCAAATCGGAAATGATCCGCTCTGGCCAAGAAGGCCATATACGGGCCGAGCGTGATTTTTTGGTCTCGTCTGAGGGATCCAACTGGTAGGTCCCCCTTTCGTTTGTTCCATGCCTTGATTTGTCTCTCTAACAGCTTTAGGGCCGTTCCACTTATTGCGAGCTTCCAGGATGTCGCCAACTTGTACCTTATCATGGAGTATATGCCCGGCGGCGACTTCCTTGGCCTTTTGATTCGAGAGAACATTCTGGACGAGGCAGTCACCCGCTTCTACCTTGCAGAGATGATTCTCTGTGTCGAGGAGGCGCATGCACTTCAATACATCCACCGAGACATCAAGCCCGACAACTTTCTGATCAGTGCATCGGGTCACCTAAAGATCTCGGACTTTGGCCTGGCGTTTGACGGCCACTGGAGCCATGACTCCAAGTACTACAGCAGCACCCGCTACTCGCTTTTACAAAACCTAGGCCTCTACATCCCTGGCGACGAGCAAGACCGCAAGAGGGATGAGAGCCTCGGGAAGCCCGGGACCATGGTGTGCAGCAGCAGTATGATGTCGAGCCTGGAGAAGCACCAGCGACCGCCAGACTCCGAGTCCAAAGAGCCAATTCTGCAGTGGCGGAACCGGTGCGGCAACCATTATGCAGCCACCAGCGTCGTCGGCACGAGTCAATACATGGCACCGGAAGTCATCCGGGGAGAAAACTACGACGGCCGCTGTGACTAGTGGAGCATCGGTGTGATCTTCTACGAATGTCTGTACGGCCGCACGCCGTTTCTCTCTGAGGAGGGCAGAAATGAGACAAAAAAGAACATTCTTGTACGTCCCTCTCCATCCTGAGATCCGTATGCTGATTTTGTTGCTAACACTGCCTCAGAACCATGAAGCGATGTTCAGCCTCCCGTCTTGGCCTCCAGTATCGCGACGGTGCCGACAACTTTTGACAGCCATGGTGGCCGACAAGTCCCAACGCCTATGTTCGAAGCGGTACCAGCTCAAGGATGCAGCGGTCGCTGAGCTGGAACGGATTGATTCCCGAGACAGTTCCGCATCGATGGCGGGCAACAGCAGCAGCACCGCGAGCCGAGACAGCTTTGGACTCGCAGCAGGTCGAAGCATGGCCCGACAATATGTGTTCCCTTACGATGCCGAGGACATCAAGAACCACAAATTCTTCAAGGGCATGCCATGGGACCGATTACACATGATGCCTCCTCCGTTTGTCCCAAAGATGCGTGCCGAAGACGACACACAGTACTTTGACGATAGCTTCAAGTCCGATACCGACGACAGTTCCGAGTCGGAGGCAGAGGCAGATGATGGTGCAGACGATGATGAAGCGGGCAGGGATCTTGTGGACAAGGAACAGGGACTGAGGGAAGACAGCATCGATGAGGCATTGGAGAAGTTTGACGTAAAGATCCAGGTGAAGGCTCTCAGCTGGATTGCTACGCCATACGACTCGTCCCGACTCAAGGTCATTGAGGCGGAGATTGGCCAGCTAGTGGTATCCGGTCTCCCCACGGCGGACGGGGAAGCACTTATTCAGTTTGTCGAGAAGTACGGGAAGAAGGAGCGCAGACGGCCCCGCGATCGGCTTCTGCGCAACGCCAAGACGAAGAAGATTTCGATGGAGCTGCGCAAACGAAACGCATTCCTGGGGTACACCTGGCGACGGATGAATCCATACACAACGCTGTCCAGCTATGACAGAAGTGTTGAGGCCAGCCTGGCCGTGATGCGGTCATCGCATCGTGGATGTTTCTGATGTTTCTGATGTTTCTGGTGTTTCTGATGTTTCTGATTTGAGCACAGAAAACATCTTGTTAGAAAAGGTCACGACAACTGGAATAGAGTATACAGATTATCATTATTGGGTTTGCCGTATTGCTTATTAGTCTAACTATAGAAGGAATGTACCGCTGGGAAATCATGCGCAAAGTGTTTGGACGAAAACGAAAGATACTGAAGCTGTTAACAATAGCCGCCCTACTTCCCTAATTACTTGTCTTCTACATGTGAGGAGGGGGCTCGCACAGAAGAGGCAGCGGCTTTGGCATTGAGAATTTCCCATTCAAAGTCCTTGATGTAGCGGATCTCGGAACCGAAGAAGAGCAGAGCGATGAGGCCGTCGACCACACCCGTAGCCAGACCCAAGCTGGCCAACAGTGTCAACAAAAAGGCAACAAAGTTGCGCGGACTGAACCAGACGGCAACATAGCAGCCAATCGTGACAGCCACAGACACGAAAAAGTGCACACTGCGCCAGTACCGCTGCTTCTGCTCACGGGCCATGTACCGGTCGCTCTCGGCCAGAAAACTGTCGTATGTCGAGGGGAAGAAGGTCGGCACGCCGGCATTTTCCGCCTGGGTTGTTCGTGCAGAAACAGAAACAGGCTCTCTTGTCAGCGTCACAGCAACAGCATAGTGGTCGCTCACAGAGCAGCCGAGCGTCGGGTGCGGCTCAGTCATGGCAACGCGGGCTGTCTTGGTGCGCCAGGCAGAGGATGCTGAAGAAGAAGAAGAAGAGGCTGGCGGGCGCGGCGCGGCATAAAAGACGTAGTCGAGACGCTTCGCAGCCGGGTCGGGCGTGTCTGGAGCAATGACAAACTCGCTGTCAATTTCATTTCCGGACGTGGCCCTCTGGCTCCGCTGCGCATAGCTCTTGTGCAGCCGCTTCTGCTTGTCCTTGGACCACCGCCACGTGTTGAGGACGTTGTCGGAAGCGGTGCCGTTTTCAGCCAGGTTGAAAGCCGCCGTGGGGATCGTCTGCTGTCCCTGCGGGTTGAGCCGCTGCTGCCGTGCCTGCTCGAGCGGGTTGTACGAGTTGCCGAGGGCCGCGTTGGGGTGCAGGTCGCGCCAAGCATCGTGGAGCACAAAGGGGAAGGGGGACGAGGCGTCGCCACTCGAGCCCGCGCCCAGGTACAGCGACTGGTACGGCAGCGAGTCTGGCGTCATGTTCCAGTCGCCCATGGCCAGCACCAGACGGCCCCGCTCGGCCGCCGCCCGGATCCGCTTGCCGGCCTCCCACGTCTGCGCAATCTGGTGCAGCAAGTATGAATCGTCGGGCTGGCCGCCCTCGTACGGCGCGTGCGTGTGGGTCACAAGCACCTCGAGGGTCGTCGTCTCGCTTACACGCACAGTCGCACTCGCCAGTCCTTTGCCGACAAACCAGTCGCCGCGCCAAAAGGCCGTCGGCCGGCCGTTGAGCAGGTACGGCGACATGCTCGTCGAGGTAATCGGCCAGCGCGACAGCACGGCCAGGCCGGCGCCCCAGACGCCGGCACGAAAGAATTTGGCATAGGGCAGCTCGTGGCGCGTCAGCTCGTGGATGGCGGAAAAGTCTTCATAGCACCAGCACTCTTGAAGGGCGACGATGGAGAGGGGGGCCGATGCTGCTGGTGAAGACGAAGACGAAGGAGACGAAGGAGACGAAGAAGCAAGAGCGGCAATGCGACGGCCAATCTCGGCAAGGCGTTCAGTGCGAAGGGCAGAGATGTACTTGAGCCCCCAACAGTTGAGTGTGAGGGCGCTGATTTCGAGAGGATCGGCCATTGTGAATTGGGGGCGGTGGGATGCCGAGGTTGACGATCGAGGGTGAAGAAGATTGCGAGATGTTTTCAAATTGCAGTTTTTTGGCAATTGGAGAATAGGAGTAAGGGATGCGCCAATTCGGTGTTCACGGTTGATTGGTTTCAGGACATTGACGAGGCACCTTTCCGAGCTGTCCGGTGCCAGGAGAATGCGTGGTGACGTGACGGCGCGGGTGAATGTGAAGTAATGCGATGCGTGGTATCCCGTAAGCAGAAGGATAAAGAGGAGAGAAGAAAGGGAGACGTTGCGACAAGGCTGACGAAGAGCCCCTAATAGTGATGATTGGTGCAGTGGAAGGATGTGCTCGTGGGCCGCTACAGAAAGCTTGAATAGGTGCTATTTTTAGTGAATGGCCCGGTCTAGGCCGGCCTGTCACACGCTAAGCATTAGTGGTCTACAGTGGGCTGGTAAATGTGACGATAAAAAGCAACCAAACAACAGTTTTGATGGCTCATAAAAAGACCTTTAAATTACTGTCCTCAGCCAAAGAATCTCGGGATATATTTCTCTGTAATACTATATCGACATCGTGTGTCCGGTCTTAATTTATGACGATGCAGAGGGTCTCAATCCACAGACAATTCACACAATATCATCCCGACTGGTCATGACAGATTATTCCTCTACATTTCTCTCCCTATTTCTTTCTTATTCTTGCATCGCCTACGGAGTAGTATCCAAGGTCATACCAATGAGCTCCAGTCACAGCGGCCATACAGGATAGCTCCTCCTGTACTCTTTACCCCCGGGCGGCGCTGTCCTGGCGCTCCAGGTCAACCACATCGGCCACGCTTATGTTGACAAAGTCTGCAGCCATCTCGTCAACTTTTGGGCCAGGCTCGACAGGACTGTCGGCTCCGTCGGCTCTGTCAGACCTTTTAACTTTTCTGAAAGGATTGAGGGACATGCTGGCTGAATGGGGGTAGGTCGGGGGCGCGGGAGAGTTGAAACCGAGGAATCCAAAGTAACCGAAGTAGCCCAAGATAGGCTAACGACGAACATTTTTTTTTTCAAGAAAAATATCAAAACAGACTTCCAAAAACAAGAGCTCCCATAAATAAAAGAAGGGGGGAAAAGGTAGAAAGGCGACAAGAATAAGAAGAGAAAGAGAGGAAGACAAGAAGAAGACAAGGAGTGAAGCCAAAATTTAGTGGATGAGAAGAAAATCCGAGAGAAAAAGAACAAAACAATAGACACTCGATATGTGTCAACACTAGCACGTGCACATATATTTGTGTGCATTTCCTATAAGCCAGACAGTCATGATGCGTTGATGTCATTGATGGCAAAGGACCCTGAAAAGTCGCAGCCTTGTCTGTCACATAAATTCCGTTCGTAGGGCAGTCGCAGCTGTCCCAGTTCAGTAACACGAGGAAGGACCCACCCAAATTCGTATCGCCACGTGACCCGACAAGCTTCTTTCCATTTACGGCAATACCGACAAAAATTTCAGCCTTGGGTAACTTTGTACCAAACAACAAGTGAACAGTGAAAACAGATGCCCTTTTGTCTTTTGTCTCTTTTTTTTTACCAACACACTCAACGGCCAACAATCGTTACACATCATGTCGACAGAGCCCAAGTCGAGGCGGCGAAAAGCCGACCAAAAGTCAAAGCATGTCTACAAAGTCGGCAACGGCACGATTGACCTAGACTTTTTCTTCAACGGACCGTCGAAAGACGAGAAGAAGAAGGAGAAGAAGGAAAAGAAGGAGGCCGACGATGACGTCGATATGAAGGATACCACAGAAGATGCCACAGAAGATGCACCAGAGGCACCTGCAACAGAAGACGACGCATTCGCCGAGGACACCAAGCCCTCGTCCACCGCCACCACAAATGACCGCAAACGGCGACGAGGCAAGCAGCCTTCTGGTGGTCCTGGCGGCGGCGCTTTCCGCGGCAACGACGATCGCATCTCGGGCGATCCGTCGCTCTTTGCGGCACGCAAAGCCCTGCCCATCTGGGAGAGCCGCAACAAGATCCGCCAAGCTCTGCGGCTGAGCGATGTCTTGATCCTTGTCGGCGAGACGGGTTCCGGCAAGAGTACACAGGTGCCGCAGTACCTGTGTACGGAGCCGTGGTGCACAGGGCTTGTCGCCATTACGCAGCCGCGTCGAGTCGCCGCCACGACCCTGGCCAACCGCGTGTCGCGCGAAATGGGCACTCCCCTGACCGAGATTGACGCCAGCAACCCCGAAGCCCGCGGCCGTGTCGGCTACTCGGTCCGTTTCGACCACAAAGTGCCCAAGGGAACCAAAGTCAAGTTTCTGACAGAGGGTATGCTGCTGCAAGAAATGGTGCGGGACCCGGCGCTGCGGCAGTACAGTGCGATTGTAGTCGACGAGGTGCACGAGCGGAGTGTGGATGCAGACTTGTTGCTGGGCTTTTTGCGGCAGATCCTGGAGGCGTCTGCCAAGGGCCGGGTCGACGCGAGAGATGCCAAAGACGGAGGTGATGGCACCGACGCGGAAACGGCTCTGCAAAAACGGCAACGGCGCGATGCCAAACACCCCCTCAAAGTCGTGGTCATGAGTGCCACGGCCGACGTGGACAAGATCCACGCCTACTTTACTGAAAGCCCTGCATCCTCTTCCCTCGCATCCATACCATATTCAGCTCGCCCACGCAAGGCCAAGGTCGACGTTCTACACATTCCCGGTCGCCAGTTCCCTGTCGAGCTCATCCACACACCCGAGCCCGTCGAAGACATTCTGGAAGCCCTGGTCAAGACGGTCCTCCAGATACACGTCCAGGAGCCGCTGCCGGGTGACATCTTGGCCTTTTTGTCTGGTCAGGAAGAGATCGACGCGGCCAAGGGCCTGATCGAAGAGCGCGCCGCCAACCTGGCATCCAACGTACCCCATATCGAGGCCTGCCCGCTTTACGGTCAGCTGTCCATCGAGGCCCAGAACAAGGCCTTCCAGCCCGCCAGCAAGCCTTTTACCCGCAAAGTCGTGCTCGCCACCAACATTGCCGAAACCTCCGTCACTGTTCCGGGTGTGCGCTATGTGGTCGACAACGGCAAAGCCAAGGTCAAGATGTTCCGTGCCCGCCTGGGTCTCGAGTCGCTGCTGGCCAAGCCCATTGCAAAGTCGTCGGCCATTCAGCGTGCCGGTCGTGCTGGTCGTGAGGGACCCGGCAAGTGTTTCCGGCTGTACACGGAACAGTCGTACAGCCAGGACCTGGCGCCTGTTGAGCTGCCCGAAATCCTGCGGATCGATATCCTGGGCGCCGTGCTGACCATGAAGGCCCGTGGCATCGACAACACATTCACCTTCCCGCTGATGGATGAGCCGGACCACGACCTGATGGAGCGCTCCCTGATCCAGCTGCGCCGGCTCGATGCGCTGGCCGACGATGTCAGCATCACCGAAGACGGCCGCACCATGTCGCTGCTGCCGGTATCGGCACCCTTTGGTCGTGTGCTGTTGCATGCTGCCCAAGCAGGCTGTCTGCTCGAAGCCATTGATATTGTGGCCTGCCTGACGGCGGGTGACGACATCTTTATGCGCCTGCAGTCGGAGCAGGACCGCGACGATGTTGAAGAGTTCCGCAAAGAGCTGTTCCGCCGTGAGGGTGACCTGCTGACCTACCTCACCACCCTCCAGCGTCTGGTGGGCGTGCGCAGCAACCTGTGGAAGCCCTGGTGCAAACAGCGCCGCATCAACCTGCGCAACATGCGCCAGGCCATTAACATTCGCCGCCAGCTGCGCGGCATCTGTGTGCGCCAAAAGATGCTCACCGCCGAAGAAGCGGCCGCGTCCAATGAAGCGCTGTCGGAAGGCGACAGCTTTGTGCCGCTGTCGCCCGACCGCACCGATGCCCTGCTGCGCTGCTTCTTGCGTGGCTTCGTGCTCAAGACGGCCATGCTGGCGCCCGATGGCAGCTACATTACCACAGAAGGCAAACACGTTGTGGCCATCCACCCGTCGAGTGTGCTGCACGGCCGCAAGACGGAGGCCATCATGTACCTGGAGCAGGTGTTTACGACCAAGAACTATGCGCGGAAAGTGAGTGCTGTGCAGAGCGACTGGATCATTGAGGCGCTGCGGTCACAGCAGATTGGCTAGTCCACGAGGGTGCGTCGCAGAAAAAATTGTGTCGTGTTGGGTTGTATCATATTCATACGGTGTTTTGTTTACTTTTCATAGCGTTAGTCTAGACCAATATATACCCTATCGTACTGTGTAATCCTTTTCCTTTTCATTTTCATTTAATTATTTCTTGTTTTTATTGCTTCTTGTCTCCTATGATGACTCCTTGCCCGCATTGGGGTCTTCACCCTCGTTGTTCCGGTGCTTTCGTATTGCTACCATCAACTCATACAGCTGGCCAACTTGTTGGTCTGCAGTCGTCAGTATCCACAGAAAGTCTTCACATAGAGGTCGTTTGAGGTCGTTTGGACTCACCATTCATCTTGGCCACTTTGACTGGGTCAAGCTTCTCGCCCTCCCACGAATCGCCCTCAATCTTTTGCGCATACAACTGCCACTCCGTAAGGAAGCCGATCTACACTGTTAGCGGTGACTTTTCTCCCGACTTGAGCGGTCTATCCAGATTCCAGGGGGACGCCCACCAAATGCTGCGGATTATCCACTTTGCGGTGCGCACGGAACTCGGCCTTGACGTACTCGTCGCCCAGTGTGCGCATCTCGTGCGGCAGAAACTTGCGGTGCGCCCGCAGCAGCCGGCGGTACAGTGGGATGGGCGGCAGGAGCGCCATGGGTGCTGGCCGCAGGCTGCCCGATTTGGGGCCCGCCGCAGCGGAGGCCAACAGACGGAAGGAGGGGCGCATGTTGGATGTGGTGAGTAGGAAGAGTAACTGCTGTACGGAGTACGGAGAACGGAAAAAGGAAGGACCTGTCGTCAGTGACTGCCGGCCGGAGCTGTGAAAATCGAGTGGAAGGTGCAGAGTGGGCCCACAGTACACACACGGCTCTGCACTGTACGTTAATACGTCACTTATTATTGGCCATTTAGACTTCACTTCTGAATCTGCGAACGATACTGAGTACGACTCTACAACTTCACGAGCACATGTCAGAATTATATCTACATAACTCACATAACCAACAGGGGCATTGCGAATAAAGGAGCAGACGTTTTTTTATTTATTTAACTATTAACTTCCAATTTTCTATGTGGCTTCCTTCCCGGAGTCCACGGCAAAAACACATCGCCATAGCTTGAGAAACACCAGACTCAGTAGTGTCGAGGGTCTTGATAAACAAATAGTAAAAGAAAACAGAACAGAGTCAAAGAGAAACGAGAAAGAGAAACGAGCAGTTATGAAATGCCTTTGATAAAAAAGAGCGCCCATCTTTTGGGGCGGGTTGTTTGTATGTTTGTGTTTGTATACAAGAAAAAACGTAAAGAGTATGTACATGCCGGCTTTTTGCGGCAGAAAAATGTATGAAGAAGGTGAAGGTGAAGGGATGGGGTATCAATCAGGGCAAGCCAGGGGCAGAGCTGGGGCGCGACGTCAGAATCGTGGCGACTTCTCATAGCTCACGGTAATCGCTCGGCCGCACGCGCTTTGGCTTGTTAAAGTGCCGTGTTGGGTTGACAGGCTTGCGGAAGTAGGCATCGTCTTCGACACCGCCATTGTTGTTGATGTTTCCGTTGCCGGCACCATTCCCAGCGGCATTGCTAATCTGCTGCATGTTGGCCTGGTTGTTGCCATTGTTGCCATTCATGGGGGGATTGTGGTTGTTGCTGTTGCCTTGGTGGTTGTTATTGTTGTAGTTGTTATGGCCCTGGCCCTGGCCGTGGTTGTTGTAGTTGTTGTACCGCTGGTTGTGGTGGTTATTGTAGCCGCCATTGTTGTAGCCACCGCCGCGGTTGTTCCAGTTGTTGTTGTAGTTACCACGGCCATAGCCTCCACCATTGTGGTTGTTGTGGCCGCCGTTATTGCCGTACCCGTTCATGCCGTTCATGCCCATCATCGGGTTCATCATGTTCATATTGCCCATGTTGCCCATGTTGCCGCCCATGCCGCCCATGCCGTTCATGCCAAAGTTCATCATCGGCATCCCGCCAAACGGCATCATGCCCATGTTGCCCATGCCCATATTGCCCATATTGCCCATGTTCATCATCCCGGGCATACCCATGCCGTTCATAATGTCACCCATCCCGTTCATGCCGTTCATGCCGAAGCCGCCCATCATCTGAGCGTTTTGCTGCTGTTGCTGCTGCTGCTGCTGCATGGCCTTCGGCGCCTTGGGGATCTTGGGGTTGACCGCTTCGGTATCGGCAGGCCGCTTCTTGCTGTTGGCTTGGCCGGCAGCCACATCGGTTGATGCGCCGTCTTTCGGTGTGGCATCTGCTGGTTGTGGTGTGGATGCGGATGCTGCGGTGGCCGTTGGTGACTTGCTTCCGGCCTTGGATGTTGTGTCGGTTGTTGACTTGGCATCCGTCGTTGCTGTTGTCGCACCTGCTGGCTTTGGTGATGTAGTGCTCGCCGCTGTTGTAGAAGCAGCAGCAGAGGCAGCAGCAGAGGCAGCACCTTCGTCCTTCTTGGTCGCTTCGTCACCGCCACTCGTTGCCGCCTTCTTTTGGCTCGCATCCTTGTCCTTTTGGTATTCCTGGATCTTCTGCTCAGCCTCCTCGTCCGCCTTGAGGTCGTCAATCAAAACACCTTCCGACTGGCAACCGGGGCAGACAAAGTCGCTCTCAATCAGCGCGTTCGTAATGCAGTCATTGCAATACGTTCTTGAGCAGCAGGGCGTCTTCATCGGGTCGATAAACATCTTCTTGTCGATGGGGCACTCCAGTCCCCGCTCCTGCAGCTCCTTGTCGCCCAGTGCGGCGACTTCTTGCGCTGCCGCACCAGACTTGGTCTTGGCCTGGAATTTCTCCCACGACGCCTTGTCAGGCTCGGCAATCACAAAGTCGCCGTCTGCATTGACCATGATGCCCGACGGCGCCTTGGTGTCATCCTCGGCCGCCTGGGCCAGCACGGCAGCCTTGTCCACTGTCTTGAGGAACGACCGCGGGATGCCTGTCGTGCGCTTGACGCGGGGCCGGTTGTCGAACTCGGGGTTGTCATTGGTCGGGCACAGCTGGATCCAGTGGCCCTTTTCGCCGCACCGGTAGCAGATGTAGCCGTTGGGTGGCTCGTGGTCCGGCACGTTTGCCGGCCGCCGCGTGCCTGGCTTGAAGATGGGTGTTTGGTGCGACATCTCCTCTTGCTGTGCGCTCCACTGCTCTGACTGCGCCGCAAACATGGCCTGCAGCTTCTCGTCTTCTGTCATGGCGTTGTTCATCTGCTCGATGGCGTTGGACGTGCTCTTAGCCGTGGCCTTGGCCGTCTGCTCGCGCCGGGACGCATTCTTTGCGTTGACTGGCATCTTGCCGGACACGTAACGTGCTGCGCGGCCTGCACCTGGCTTCATCGGCGGTAGCCGCCGGGCCACCACGGTCGTTGACCGCGGAATGATGGTTGTGTCATCGTCGTATTCTATTTCTGTTAGCCGACTGTCTTTTCTTTGGGGTTCCACTAGAAAATTAAGAAAAGTGTGTGCACGCAAGCGGCTGTACTTACCTTCTTTGCCGTCTTCGGTATATATCGCCAGATCAAAGTCTGTGCCGTCGCCGAGGCCACTCTTGATGATGATGTCCCGCTTCAGCTCAAACACCGAGATGCCTGTGCCGTCGAACTCGACTCGTGTCGGTTCTTTCTGTGACTTGAACTTGAAATAGACGGAGGAGGACATTGTGCGAGTGGTTGTGTTTGTCGCTCCTGTGGAGAGAGGTCGTGGACGGTTGCCGTTTGTCGCTGTCGTCAAGTCTGCTGTCGTCAAGTCTGCCGTTTGCGGTCTACGCAGACAGTCCGTCCTGTGTCGAAGAGAAGTGTGGAACAAACAGAGAACAAGTGTTATTGCACCGGCACTCTAATGATCGTGTGTAGTGACGAGGAATTGTATGGTGGTGCAGACTGTGGTGATAATTATTGTATCCTCCTGTTTTTATTCTTCTTTTTGTCGTGTGATTTTTTGTCCTTTTTCTTTTCCTATCCCCGGTCCCAAAAAGTTTCGCGAGCCTTGTCCTTTTCTTTGCTTCAGCAGGCAAAAAGGGTCATGGAATGGTTAAATCAATTTTTTGATGATACTCATGAATGAGAGAGAGAGAAAAAAAGAAACGTGAGAAAAAGAGTAAAATGAATGAACGATGGAAAACAAACAAAAATGCAACAAGAATAGTACAAAGGCTCCTGGCTTTCTAGAAAAAAACGTAGCCGAAAGAGACAAGTCTCTTCTGCAGGACAAGAAACAACAAGAGCAAGAAAAAGTTAAAAAGGGGGAACAAAAAACAAGCACAAAGGAAGAGAGCGACAGCCAAAGAAGTCTATTCTCACTCCACCAAAGCCGGCCTTGTTCGATTCTTATTTTGTCTTCTTCTGCTTCTGGTCTTTCTTTCGCGCAAAAAACCACGCTTTGTCTTGTCTCCCAACGCAAAAGAACGCCCTCTTTTCTCTTTTTTTCTGATCTTTCTTCTTCTTCGTTAGTAGTCGGCCGGCTCGTTCTGTAAAAAAGGTCACGAGGGCACGCGCGCGTTTCGTTCGCTCAGAGTCTCGATGGAATCTGTCGGGAAAGGAGGATGGGGGAAACCCGCGTCTGGTCGTCTCGACGATGGCAGCGGCTGGCAAATCGAGATGCAAGCTGGTTGGCGACGCAAGAAGCTGCAACGTTTCGCGATGGTTCCGATGGTCGTCGTCGAGTCGTTGAACGGGGCCAGAAAAATCACAGAAAGAAGGGCAAAAAAGGGAAGTGAACAGGGAAAAGTACAAGAGAAAAGGAGTGTGATGGGAGAAGAGAACGCCGGCGATGATAAACGAGATGGACGCGATGGGCGCGGTGTCGTGGTGATGGATTACGAATGGGAAAAGGAGAGGGAGGAGGAAGAAAGGGGAGAGCGTGGAAGGGCGAAGAAGTGAAATGAAGGGAGCAGGAGTTGGGAAGGGATTTCGCTGGGCAGGCGGCAGGTGGCAAGGTTCTGGCGGAGGGGAGGAGCGACGGGCACATCGTACTAGTGAGTTATGAGGCGGAGCTAGTCCCAGCTCGGTCACATCACGTGCATTGACTAATCTGGGAAGGAGACGACTGGAAGGCAACCTTCTCTGTGCTTCCATTTTTTCTGGTTCCCCGCATCACGTGCATATTGAAATGGATGCACACCTGCAAGCAAAAAGACCACCCCGTGCCTGCCTGCCTGGGCCTAGCGGAGGCTCCTAAGACCTGGGGCAAATCCCTTCAGGCGAGCTGTGATTGGCCAGTTGAGCCCTCGGATTTGGAAGGATGACACCACCACCCAAACGGCTCGGCGGTCGGATTGAGGGCGGAGGACGGAGGAAAGAACGACCTACATCCGCTGTGTTAGGGAGGCCTGGGTGGCCTTTTAGGGGGTGACAGTGGGTGGTTCGACCGCTTCCTCGGCCTAAACTGTGATCGAAAGTGGTCGTGTGGTTTGTGGTGCTCCTTCCACACAACGCCCGCCTGTTTTTGCTTTGTTCCTGCCGTCATCCCAGACGAGCCAGAGTCGTGCCTTCCTCTTGTCGCCTGCCGTCCTTTGCCCTTTCCCCTCATTTTTGTCTTTTGTCTCTTGCCTTCCCCCTTTTTACTGCTCTTCTCTCTCCTCTTTTCAAAATTACATCGCATCGCCAGATTCTCTGTGCATAATAAATTGCATCTCACTGCAAAACACCTGATTTTTTTCACTTTGAACGACGCAGTCTCACACGAAAAGTCGCTGTAAAATCGTCGGCAATACGTACGGTTCTAGCGACTCTCCACCAATTGACAACTCCACTTTTTCTTCCGTACCGTTTTCCCCCCCCCCCCCCCCCCAATTATTTTTTCCCTAATAAATCGCTACCTCTTCTTTCTTCCTTTCTCGACTCTTTTTCGATTGTCCATTACACATCCTCCCATGGTCCTCGACTAAACGACCGCTCAAGTCTCACGCAAGGCTCACAGCCGATTGCAATTGATTTATTTTTCTTATCTGTACACCGTTTCGACACCCACCGGTTCAATTGGTATTCCATCCTGGCTGTTCTTTCACGTATGGATCGCTGAGCCTCTGTCTCTACAAGCTCTTAAGGTCCCGATCACACGCGCGCGCACGGCAATACGATTGAACACTCGCCGTCAAATTTCTTCTTCCTCCCGAGTTCCATTCTCAAACTCCTCGACGATCCTCGTCTCTCTTATTCATCTCTCCTCTCCTCTCGTGCCTCGAAACCTCAGCTTTTTCGCCACCCATCCGACATCCAACAGCACCGGCCCCTCAACCGCCTGTCAAGATGGTTCTCACGCACACGACCAACCATACCTACGCCCACCCCTTCCCGACGGTGACGCTGGCCTTCTTCCTCCGGTACTGCTCGCCGCAGCTCAACCCGTTCGCCCAGCATGTCCTCAGCACCGACACCATCTCCAGCAATGTCGACCCGGAGACCGGCCGGCTTCACACCACCCGCATCCACCTGAAGAAGTCCCGCCTCCCCAAGGCCGTCCTCAAGCTGCTCCCCGTTAGCATCACCGGTGGCATGGCTGACAAGGCCTCGTACATTCTGGAGACGAGCGTCGTAGACATGCGCCAGGGCTGGATGCGCACCGAGAGCCGCAACCTCAACTTTACGGGTGTCCTGTCCGTGGTCGAGCAGCAGTTGTACACGGGTGCGCCGCCCGAGCAGGTGTCTGCCACTGCCAGTCTTTTCGCCGATCAGCAGCAACAGCTGCTCGCGGCCAACTCGACCACGGGTGTCGAGACCACTGTCGTCTTCAAGTCACGGCTGGGTGAGCGCATCCGTGAGCGGATCGAGCAGGGCCACCAGCGCTACCAGCAGCAGATTGAGGACTTTAAGCAGAAGCGCCAGCAAACCGAGACGGAGCAGCCGGCGGGCTGGTTCAGCTCTGGGTGGATTGGCGGCCTGGGTGCCAAGGGCATCCAGCGCAGCATTGAGGCCATTGCGTCGACCAAGACGCAGGACCAGCTGGGCAAGTCCCGCGAGGGCATGAGCTTGATCCTGGAGCGGCTGCGGCAGACTGGCATTATCGGTGTGCTGGAGCTCCGGCGCCGGGCCATGGAGGGCAAGTTGGATGCCATTGACGCTTAAGCCAATTGGCGTCCTTGCGTCGCATCCACATCCACATCCACATACAGCATACAGCAAATACTTGCTGACGATTACGATATACGACCGCGGCTGCTCCGTGTTGTGCGAAGAAGAAGAAAAACAACTTGCCTGACGGAAAGATTCACTTCGACTACGAAAGAATCCGACCCCGGACACGGCAACCTGTACTACGACCATCTCCATTTTGTTCCATTTTCACGTTTTGCATTTTCCATTTGCTTTTGTACGGCTGCTCATTTTCCCATGTCACGATATGTTGTGCTGGTGTTTCTGTTTTTCGTTTTTCGTTCTTCATCATCTTGTTTTCCAAAAGGCGCACCGCAAAGCTCGAACAAGGCCACACACGAGTGGTGTATTTAGGTGGACCTTGTAAAAAATTGCAAAAAAGGGATCGAAAGTTTCTTGGAAAACGCTCCAAGGGGGCAAAGCACGGCGTTTCCTTTTGATTTCATTATTTATTCATATCATTCATACGTACTAGGAGTCTCTTATCTTTTGTATGGAGTAAGAATCGGACCATAAAATTGGACTTTGACCACCAAGGACGAAAAAGAGTTGCCAAAAGGATGTCCGCCAAAACCACATCTCTTCTCATTTTCTTTCATCCTACCCGTCTGTGTTTACGTGAGAAAAGTGTGCGAGAAGTGTGTGAGGATTTCTTACTTTCACATTATAGCAAGCGAGTCAACCAAATTGAAATGGCACATGAATTTTCATACTAGTATTATTCTACAAAATTAAATGAGAGTATCTACTCTACTCTACTCTGCTCTAACTCTGTGCCCCTCTACTCTCTGGTATCGATATCTACACTCGAAAATCTAACCCTCCAATCTTTCTTCTACTACATAAGCAAAACTGCAATGCCCACCGGGAGCACGAGGAGGCTGACCCATGCAGACAGAGACATGTCCGGGCCAGCAGCTGAGCTTGTCTTGCTTCCAGTAGAGGTGCTGTTGCTGTTGCTGCTGCCGTTGAGGGATGACGTCGTGGCGTTGCTCACCGTAGCATAACCCTGAGGAGCGTTGCCGTTACCAACGGGACCGGTGGGCTGCGTCACGTTTGTGTCGGTGGTAAAGTCCTCGGTCGACGACAGGCTGGGGATGCGGCCCAGCAAAAACTCGAGATGGCGGTAGGCCACACTCGGTGCATATTCGGGCACCATGTGGCCAGACAGGGCGACACCAGCGTAGGTGAGGCCGCGTTCCGAGTGGACAGTTCCCATGACACCGGCGCCAGCAACCGAACTAAGCTCGATGTCGTCGTGGAAGGGAATGTACAAGGGCTCGGTGGGCGGCGACTGGAAGCCGAGCTGGCCGCCCCAGGTCATGTTCTGGATGGTCAAGAGCGTGCCGTTGGCGATGAGGACAAAGTCCAAGGCGCCGTGGCCGATGATGACGTTCTTGGTGTGGTCAATGACGTTGGGCAGGGCGTGAATACTGGAGGGCAGCGAGTTATCGTTGCCGTCCACAAAAACATTGTTGTCGGTGCAGTCGCTCCAGTCCACATCAAGAGGGGCGTGGATGGCCTTCTTGACATCGTCGCGCTCAAAGTAAACATTGGCACCATCGGGAGTATACATGAGTGTGCCAGGGACTGCAATGTTAGTACCTTTGCCACAACGAAGTGGAGGTTGACAGCGGGTTACATACAGCCAAGAACATCCCACAGCAGGGGGCAGGTTGTGGCAACCTGGTAAATGTCCCAGCATGGGTTGACAGTCAGTGCAGCATAGATAATGTCGTCGTAGAGCGCCGCACAGTCAGGTTTGGTGGTGCCATTAGCTTCCTGGCCAGCAATGACGTTCGGCTGTTGACCAACGGGCGGGTAGACCAAGTACTTGTTGAGGTAGTCGGTGTATCCGCAGTCGGCGTCGCGCTGGTGGATCTCTGCGACGAAGCTATCGTTGAAGGGGTGGAGGCCCGCCCAGTAGTCGACAAAGGAAACAGCGGGAATGTTGTCCTGAATATCGTTCTGGCCGATGACGGGGTCGTAGATGAGCATGCCGGAGATGTTGTAATAAGTGGTGTCGTTAGCATCGACCATGGCGCTGGAAATATACGGGCAGTACAATCCTCTGGACGGTGTTAGCATCAGAACATAACGTGAGAATGGGGGGGCTTGAACGTACGCATATGACTCTCCCGTGACGTAGACCTTGTAGCCCTCGAGAGAGAAAAGCGTCACAAAGTTCTTCCAGAAGCCAAGGAACTGCTCAGCAACATCTTCCTCACTGGTCGCTGTGACGTTACCGACAGAAAATCCAGTGCCGACAGGCTGCTCGATGTAGACAACGTTGGACAGCTTGTTCCAAGCCCAGCTGTTTTTGACTGGCTTAAATGTTCCGCTTTGCCAGATGAAAGGGCCGTTCTCCTGAATGGCTCCCTCTAACGAGGAGCAACCGGGCTGGAAAATGTGTTAGCGATTTAGTACGAGAGTATGGCATTTGGACATGCGTAAAGAGAAAACTCACTCCTCCATTCAGCCAGATCACAATCTCCTTGGATGCTGCCGGGTTTACTGATGGGAAGAACCAGAAAAAGAGCTGGTTCGTGTCGTTGGGGTCACTGGACAGCGGAAGGGAGCCGGCGTACGATTCACCAACATCAAAATCGACATCCGGGATACCAGTCCCATTGACAGAGTAGCCTGTGTTCAAGCATTAGTATTTTTCTTTTCTCTATGTAAATAATAGAAAATAGGGAGGGGAAGAGGGGGGAACTCACTCGACGTGTTGGAGTTTAGAAACTGGGCGGCCGGTGCCCGTTTCTCAAACGGGTCTTCGGCTTCGGTATATGTGTTGCCGTATAGAGAAGACCGTTCAGCAAAGGCCGCGAAGATGTCGTCCGACTTTCCGACGTGGCGGAGACTGCGGCCGGCGGAAGCTACCGATGTGACGGCGGCCGTCAGCAGCAACGGCTGCCAGATGCGGTTGTTGGCCCAGCGCATGACGTCGATCTTGGCGAGGCGGTTCCTTCAATTTAAGCTGTCGATTTTTGCCAAGGCAAACTGAAAGGGAGAAGAGGGAAGAATTGTGGGAAGGAATAGGGGTGTCAGACGGGATATGGTCAGGCCTTTATAGCCAAGACAAGATGACCAGAACCTGGGGAAAGAGAAGAGTCGAAAAGAGAATCGTGCAAAACAGCTGGCGAACCGCTCGATAAGCAACAAAAACAAGGGTTGTTATTGATGTAGGTGCACAAATATGGTGTAATACGAAATGTATAAGTGCGGTATTTCCTTGCTGGTATTGCAGTTGTATTAGCTGTAGCCTGCGTGACAGCTCTCTGCGCTTTGCGGCTGTGTTTCACGGTGACAGCAGCCGATAGGGTGGTAGTACTTAGATGAAATGCAGATGGGGCGGGATAAGGTGGAGCTAGATCTGGAGCTTCTGTGTTGGTTGTTGTCTCTGTTGCAATGCGGCACAAGAGGACGTATAGAGTGGGCGGAAGATAGATTTGGGGTGCCGTGGGACAGGCACTTGGAGAGGGAGAGGAAGTGGGATGAGGCGAGGGAAAAAGAGAGATAGGAACTCGGAATGGGGAAAGGAGAGCGAAGAAGGACGAGCCGAGAGAATGCAATGAGAAAATAAACATACACTGATCTCGGCAGGAGCTAAGAAGAGGGAAAGGGGCAACAGTAGACGTGCAGAAAAGGCGGGAAAGAGCATGGCACGGCCAGCCCCATGTGCATACGTGCGTGTGGAAAGAACGAGCCAAGATAGCAAGAAGATGCCGGGGTCAAGACGGCAGGTGCGAATAAGCTTCCTGTCTAGTGGGAAGCTTGTGGGAAGCTTGAAGATTGCGTATTTACCAGGACCGTACGGGGGACCTTCCCGATTCGGTGTGTGATCAGAAGTATAAATTTATGTAAACTAGAGAAGGGACGACCGGACGTACTTTCTTTGGCGGAAGGCGGGCGATTGCCTGGTTTGAGACTTTGACTACAGGAAAGAGACAAGGAAACAAGCTGCACTGTCGAGACTGTGCCACGGGTCACTTGAGCAGCTGCCAATCCGAGCAGATCCGCGGTCTGTTGGCTACTGCTAGTTGCCTGTTAGAAGCATCATACTGAGTAGTACAATATCCGTACCTTGTACTTTCCTGCAAACGATCGTCTTCTCTCAGCTTTTTACTGGCCGAGGTAGCTAAGCCTGGCTACGCCCACTGGAGTTGCCGTATTGGGAAAGCGGAGGATCTTCTTACACAAACGGCAATGGCTCTAGCGAGGCGGTCTACGAAGGACGAGGAAGGAGCGAAGAAGGACAAGACGAAAAAGACGAAAAACTATGGGGAAAAGGGCAGGATAACATGGATAAGATAGAAGGAGAGAAGGAGCTGAAACAAGACTAGAAGGCGCGCCTTGCCGATTGGCTTGTGATAAGACTCGAAAAAGGAAAGAGCAAAGGTAGATACGAAGTAGCGGGGAGATGGAGGAAAAAGGAAGGAGAAGGCGCGATCGGGCGCCTTTAAAGTTTGTCTTGGAAGGTACGATCGGATAGGAGCGGGGCGCCAGAATGGCTAAGAGAAAAGCATAACGGCTTAATAGCTCACAAAGAACAAAACGTCCAAGATCGCCATGCTTACCTTTGAACTCCAGTATCCTCTTTGCCCAGTCGCAACCCTGGGCGGCATGGAGTGCGACCTAGACTGGGGTGCGCTGGAGGGGAAAACAGTGGCATATACGGAGTACGTCGTGCCACCCATCTTGGAAATGGTGGGCGATTCAGCACGATCGATCGGGGGTGGTAATGCACCTGTTTGCTGGACGGAGTACAAGGAAACATTTCTGACGGCCGAGAGCACAAGATGATCTGGCGAGGTTCTCCGAGTGTATTGTGCTCTCTAAGTTCTTTGCGTTCGTTCGAAGCTCTTGCCGACTCCTTCCAAGATCTGTGGCCTGCGACCTTGTTGCGACGTAGCACGGCATCGAGCCCCAATGCACCATGATGCACCATCGTCCGGTTGTGCATTGAACATTGTGCGGTGTGTGCTGTTCGTACGAACTGCACTGTGGCCCTCGGCTCACTGCCGTGTTGTGAAACAAACTCCGCATTGTGGTGCGTACCGAAAACAATGCTCCTTTGGGTAGTTTGACTTGGTCTTTTTGACTGTTCTTGATTTTGCCTATCCTGTTTGCTATTGTATTGTAGCCCAATATGCCATGCATCAGTCCCGTAGATGCTATATGCTTTCAAATGCCGTTCGTTTGTTCTTTTTTGGTGAGTGTCATTATAAAAATACAAAGTGTTTTTTTTTCATTTTTTTTTTCATTCTTCTTTTCTTGTGCTCATCACTTTTTGCCTTTGGGCTTGGTGTCCTTATCCTCGGCCTCTTGCTCCGCCAAAAGGGCCTCGATGTCGCGCTCGCGCTGCCACGAGTGCACGGCGTCAAACACTTTCGACAACGTGTCGCCGCCGTTCATGACGTCCGGCAGGTTGTGCACGTCCAAACCGCAACGGTGGTCCGTCACGCGGTCCTGGCTGTAGTTGTACGTGCGGATCTTGTCGGACCGCGTCACCTGCGACTTGGACAGCACCGCGTCCCGCATGCGCCGTGCCGCCTCTTCGCGCTCTTCGCGCCGCTTCTCGGCAATGCGCGCGCGCAGAATTTTCCACGCAGCATCGCGGTTGGCATGCTGCGACCGCGAGTCCTGCATGGACACGGTTGTGCCCGTCGGGATGTGCGTCAAGCGAATGGCCGACTCGGTCTTGTTGACGTGCTGGCCGCCGGCGCCACGCGCACGCATCGTCTCGGTCCGCACGTCGGCGGGTGAAATGTAAAACAGGCTTTCCGGGTCGTCGTAGCTATTCTGGTTGTCGGCGTCGGGCATGTCAGGAAACGAGGGCAGCACCCAGACAGCGGCAGCACTGGTGTGCGTGCGCCCTTTGCTCTCGGTGGCGGGCACGCGCTGGACACGGTGGATGCCCGCCTCACCGCGGAACAAATCGTAGGCGCCCACGTCCATGATTTCGAGGACGGCTTCCTGCAGCGCCGCCTCGCCGTCGGTGCCCGTGTCGCCAACGCCATCAGCGACTTCGTACTTGACGACTCGTGCCTTGTAGCCGCGGCGTGAGCAGTAGGTCTGGTACATGCGGAACAGCGAGTCCGTAAAGAAGCGGCCCTCCAGACCACCGGGCCCTGGCCGCATTTCGAGTAGACAGGGCATGTCGCCAAAGGGGTGTTTGGGTGTGAGGGAGGCCGACAAGGCCTTGGCCAGATCGTCGAGGCGGGCTTCGGTGGCGTCCAGCTCGTCGCGTGCCAGTTCTCGCAGCTCAGCGTCTTCGTCACGGGCCCCAACCATATTCCGCAGCTCGGCAGCCGAGCGCTGTGCCTCCTCCCACTCGGCCAGGGCCGTGGCCACGCTCTGTGTCTCGCCGACGCGCTTGGCGGCTTTGGTGTCGAAGTCGGTCTCGAGGCCTTGCTTCAGTTGGGCGTTTTCGGTGGCGATGCGCCGGGCGCGCTCGAGGAGAACAGGTGGGACCGTGCCGGGGGCTGAAAGGGGCTTGTTAGTAGGCGTTGGAGAGCAGGGAGCATAGCAATGGCTTCCGGGAGAACTCACTGTTGCTGGCAAAGCGGCGGCCGATTTGGCTCACGGTGCGGCGCGTCAGCACCGACCTGGCACAGCTCCTACAAACCCATGGTGCGGCGAACATGACTCTTTCAGGTGAGTCTGAACGTCGAGGGTCGGGGGAACGGGGTGAAAGAGTGGCGTGTCGTGGTGGGAGGAGTGCAGTCACCGCGTAGCCTCGTCGGTTGTGGAGGTCGAAGCCGTCTGCTATTCAATTAGAGATTTTTTTCTAACTGGTCGGCAGCCTCTCTTTGGCCTGTCTGGCTGTGCCTGCCCAAAACGGCAATCCCTCCTCATGGGTTGGGGTCCCTTTTTTCACGTTATTTTACAGTGGCGTTAGCGCCCGCTTTTCCGCAGCCACTACAATTCGCAGCAATTCACTACACAGAACACAGAAATATACACGTGACAGTCTCGGGGCAAACTGCCACTCTCCGGTTTTTATTTTGAGCTTTTTGTGCTTTGTAGTCTGCAAGCGAGGATGCAGCTGAGGGCTGTACGAATGCGATGTCGTGATTCGACGTGGAAGGGACCATTGTGGGCAGTTTGGGTGACTATACGAAAGGTACTCCGTACGAATAGATAAGTGCTGTGAGAGATGCTGAGTGCTCTGAAAAGCGCTGTACGACGTACTTGCCGGCCGTTCGCGCTTTCCTCGCTGTAAACGCCGTTTGTGGCCAGTTCTGGCAAGGGGCAAGAGCGACCCGTATGTGCCTTCCTAACACGGCTCTTGCACCACTCTTGCCGCCTCCGCTCTCGGGAAGAAGGCACGACCTTGACATGGGGCCCGGCTGTTGGGACGAAGTGGTGGCCGTGGGGTAGGAGCGATCGCGTAGTACTACTCCGTAATTACGTAGTAAAAGGCAAAAGAAGGGTGGCACGCGGCGATGACCAAACAATAAAAAGGAGATGTTTCGCAGTCCGGAGGTCGCCGCCGTTTTCGAGCTTCTCCCAGCAAGCCATCATATCTAGCCATCTCGTCATTGCGCTTGTCACCATCTTGTCGTTTTCGTTTCTTTGGGTTCTTCTCGAACACCGTCGCCTCCATCACCTCATCTCTCTCCAATATCCCCAATTTCCCCCTCATTTCTTTTCTTCCACCACCACCCACCATGCCGCGCGAGACCGCGTCCATCTTCCCGCCGCCGTCGGATGTGTTCCAGCGGTTCCCCAGCCGCCGGAGCGTGGTGCACAGCACCAAGGGCATGGTTGCCTGCACACAGCCGCTGGCTGCCAAGTGCGGTATCGATGTTTTGACGGCCGGCGGCAACGCCGCTGATGCGGCTGTGGCCGTGGCTGCTGGCCTCAACCTGACAGAGCCCTGCTCGACGGGCATTGGCGGCGACATGTTTTGTCTGTACTACGATGCCAAGACGGGCAAGGTGTCTGCCCTGAACGGTTCCGGCCGGTCGGGCAACCAGTTTACACTCGAGAAGATCCGGTCGAGCTTGGATTTGCCGGCCGAGGCGGCCCGCGGCGACAAGATCCCGCTGACGAGTGTGCACGCTGTGACGGTGCCCGGTGCAGCGGCTGGTTGGGTCGATACGGTCAAGCTGTTTGGCAGCGGCAAGCTGAGCATGGAAGAGGTGCTGGCGCCAGCCATTAAGCTGGGCGAGGAGGGCTACCCTGTGTCGGAGCTGACGGCGACGTTCTGGCAGCGGTCCGAGGCTGGCCTGCGCGCGGCATCGCCCAACTTTGCCGAGTGGCTGAAAAAGGACCCGGCAGCCAAGCCTGACGGGTACCGTGCGCCGCGCGCCGGCGAGATTATGCGCAATCCGACTTTGGCACAGACGTTCCGTACGCTCGCAACCGAGGGCAAGGAGGGCTTCTACAAGGGCCGGATTGCCGAGGCCATTGTCGAGGCCGTGCAGGCTCGCGGCGGCCACTTGGACGCATCGGATCTGCTGCACCACCTGGAGACGGGCTCGGAGCGCGTCGAGCCCATCTCGCTCAAGTACGGCGACAAGGAGACGGGCGTCGAGGTCTGGGAGCATCCGCCCAACGGCCAGGGCATTATTGCGCTAATGGCCCTCGGTATCATCCAGGAGCTGCAGGCCCAAGGTGTTGTGCCCGAGTTTGGACCTGAGGATTACAACACGGCGCCCTACCTGCACGTCATCATCGAGGCGCTGCGCATCTCGTTTGCCGACGCCAACTGGTTCGTGGCAGATCCCAACGAGGTGGACGTGCCCGTGGCCGGTCTGCTGTCGCCCGAGTACCTGGCCGAGCGCGCCAAGCTGTTCTTGCCAAAGGAGGTGGCCCCGTCGCACAAGCTGGAGCACGGCAACCCGGGCGGTGCACCGTTCCGTTCGCCGGCATGGACCAGCAGCGATACTGTGTATTTCGCTGTGGCGGATGCCGAGGGCAATGCCATTTCGTTTATCAACTCCAATTTCGGTGGCTTCGGTACCAGCATCGTGCCCAAGGGCTGCGGCTTCTCCCTGCAGAACCGCGGCGCCAACTTCAGCCTGGACCCCCGCCATCCCAATGCCATGGCCCCGCGCAAGCGGCCGTACCACACAATCATTCCCGGTCTGGTGACGAACCAGTCGGACAACTCGCTGTTCTCCGTGTTTGGCGTCATGGGCGGCTTCATGCAGCCACAGGGCCATGTGCAGACGCTGCTGGGCCAGCTGGCCGGCGGTGCGAACCCGCAGCAGGCACTGGACGCGCCGCGGATCTGCATCGGCTCGGGCATGCCTTCGGAGGGCGATGTGTTTGCGGCCATTGTGTCCGTCGAGGAGGGTATGCCCGAGGAGACGATTGCGGGGCTGCGGGCGCTGGGCCACGATGTGCGTGTCATTACGGGCAAGCAGCGCGCGCTCTTTGGCCGCGGCCAGATTATCCGCTATACCAAGGACCCGGTCGAGGATGTGGCTGTCTGGTCGGCCGGCAGCGATCAGCGTGGTGACGGCGGTGCCTACCCGTTGTAAGGGGCGAGAGTACGAACTACATAAAGCAGTTTTATGTTTAGGATATCATATAGTAATGCAAGCATATGAGTTTAAGAGATGGGTATTTGTGTAGATTTGTTTCTCGTAGAGTGTTTGAGTGTTTGTAGCCACTCGTCTATATAGTGTACATTCTCATTTCTTCTTCTTCTTCTTCTTCCAAAAGAAAAAGAAGCTGTCTACTCCTTCGGAGCGGCCTCCGCACCCTCGCCGGCACCCGCTGCCACCAGCACCTGCTTCTCCTCAAACAGCTTTGCCAGCTCACCGCTCTGGTGCATCGACACCAGAATATCGCAGCCGCCCACAAACTCCTTGTCCACATACAGCTGCGGAATCGTCGGCCAGTCCGAGTACTCCTTGATGCCCGCCCGCAGCTCCGCATCCTCGAGCACATTGAACGCCGCAAACTTTTCGGGGTCGACGCCCTGCAGGCCCAGAATCTGGATAGCAGCGCGCGAGAAGCCGCACTGCGGCAGCTCGGGGGTGCCCTTCATGAAGAGGACGACGGGCGCCGAGTGGACGGCGCGGTCAATGGCCTCGCGGGTGTGGTCGGACAGGAAGCGGCGCTGGACGGCGGCGAAGCGGGGGAGGGTGGTGGTGACGGTGGGCGCCGCAACCGAGACTGGCCTCCGGATGGTCGAGAACTTGGAGGCGAATGAGGGGACAGCCGAGGAAGGTGCGACGCAGGCGCCCGAAGCGGCAGCGGCAAGGGCCGTCGGCCGAGCGGCCGGGCGCAGCAGTTGCTTAAAACTGTTAGTAGAGAAACAATCAATTGAGCCTTTTGCTTTTTAGGGAAGGAGCACACTTACCCGTGTTACAGAACGTGAGAGCATTGTGTGTGGTGTGGATGTGCTCGAAAAAATGAGGTTGAAGACGAAAGGTCAAAGTTCGATTTGTAACAAAAGGCCGGCGGATTTTTTTGTGGCTCGCGATACAGTTAGCAAAGATGGGCTCATACCGGACAGTGCTAACAAAAGGCTGGCCGACGATTGGCCCGCGGGGTTGTAGGCCGTTGCAGGCGCAGAGGCGTTAGCAGGTGCTGGGATGATGTAATAGGGCGATTTCGCCGTGGCGCCACCGGTTTGCCCCTGGAAACCGACATCAACCGCTAGGCCCCTGGATATAGCAGTCACAGCGCATCCAATGGTCGACTATCAAAACAACATGCTTTTTTATATTCCAACAGTTTTCCGTTCCTCGCTTTGTACTTTTTGTTTAGTGCTTTTTAAAAAATCAAATGCTATAAAACACACTCTCTCAAACTCTCTCTTCTTTCTGTCTGCCCCACCGACTTACTTGCCAAACACGTCCGTACCGACGTCGACTTGGCCTACACTCCAAATCTCACGCTCGTCCTCGACCTCGTCGTCAAACAGGCCGAGACCACCAGCGCCACCCTCAGCATCGCGCCGCTCACGGGCCTGGGCAGCCAGACGCATCGTGACACGCTTAAAGTAGTCGCCCATGACACGCTTTGTTTGGGGCGGGAGTTCGGCCGCAGAGGGGCCGCTCAGGTACTTGTCAAACACCTTGCTCTCTTCGTCAATGACGTCAAAGATGGCCATAAAGGCAGCCTCGGCCGACAGCTTCACGGGGATGACTAGATCGCGCACCGAGGCGAACACGGGCGGCGCAAGCAGCGGCAGGTGCGGGCGCACCATATCCGGGTTGACGCGGGCCAGTGTGCGTACCAGCACAAGCGTCAGACGACGGGTATCGGCGGGGCCACCGGGCGGGATGTTCTTGGCCAGCGTCTCAAAGATCTCCTTGGTGTCCTCAAAGGTCTTGGCCTGCGGGCTCAGCAGGTACTTGCCCGTAGCGAGGATAAAGTTGTCGGCGATGAAGAGCTAAAAGAAAGTTAGCGAACAATTGTCCGTAGAGTGTTTTGAGGTAAGTGGAATGAACGTACGTCTTTGTTGGCCATGCCCTGGCAGAGCAGAGCAGGGAGATCCTCGGCCAAAGCACCATCAAGCAGCACAGACGGCGACTCGAGCAGGACGGCGTTGAGGGCCAGGGCCGAAGGGCGCGTAGGGTGCGGCGACACGACACGGTTCTTGAGCAGAGCCGTGGCAGCCTCTTGCGGCACGTTCCTGACCAGCGCACCCAGCAACTTGGCATTGGTAATCATCATGCTGTCGTCGCTCACGTCCGCGTCCATGTCGATCAGGCCCAGCACAGCTGCACGCGACGGTTCGCCCATATTGGCGCCGGCCTTGCTGATAACCTCGAACAGCGCCTTGAGCATGGCGTTCTTGACACCCAGGTCCGTCGTCTTGGAGCCCGTGACCAACTCGGCAATCAGCGGGTCCACACGCGGCGTGTGCTTGATGAGTGTGCCCAGGGCCTTGGCCGCGCGCGAACGCAGCAGCTCGCTCGACGGGTCGGCCAATGCCTTGGTGAAGGTGCGCTGCAGCTGCGGCAAGAAGGGCTTGAGTGCCGTCGGCATCTTCTCCAACAGGTTGTTGAGGGTCAGCAGGATAGCACACTTGACGTCCGTCGAACGCTCGGTGACGACACGAATCAGAGGACCCGTAATCTGCGTCACGAACGGCTTCAGCGACGCCTCACTCGTCCGGTCCACAATGTCCGAGATGGCCAGGGCAGCCGTGGTGCGCTGCTCGGCCGTGCCGTTCATGAGACCCTGCAGGAAAATGGGCAGGATCGCGTTGATGCCCTTGGGCAGCTCGAAACCAGGCAGATTGGAACCGGCCACGCCGACCTGCAGCAGCGTCTGGCGCGTCGACGACACCAGGTTCTCCATGTCCTCCTTGCGCAGCTTCTTGGTGAACTCGGACAGCGCAGACCAGGCCGACTTGACAACGTCCTTGTCGCGGTCGTCAAACGAGATGAGCAGCGCGCGCACCAGATCGGCACTGTAGCGCGAGTAGTCGACGTCCGCCTGCGCGAAGAAGACGGCCATGTGGCGTGCCGTGGCGGCGCGCTTGCGGTGGTCCTCGTGGCGCAGCAGCGCCAGCAGCGTGTTCATGACTGTGTTGAGGCCGTCGTTCTCGTCGATCGACAGGATCACCGTGTCGAACGACGTGTCCAGGTCCTCGCGCAGCTCGTCCTCCTCGCAGTTGATAATGTTGTCCATCAGCGAGTTGATAATGTGCGGCATGCGGCGGTTCATGGCACCGCTGGCCACGCGCGACAGCGACGCGAGCGCCTTGGCGTTGAAGGCCGAGATGGGCGGCGCAATCAGCGTCGGGATCAGGCTGGGCAGGATAATGTTGGACCGCGTCGTTTCGGTCAGCAGCGTCAGCAGTGCAGCCAGCGCGTTGTCGGCCTCCTCGTCGTTCTGGAGCAGGTGCAGCAGGCTCGGCAGAACCTGGTCCACAGCGCGCTTGCCAATGACCTGCTGGAGCGAGTCGAACGCCTCGGCAGCAGCCTCGCGCACCTCCTCGTCCGAGTCGGTGAGGGCAGACTGGACAATCGAGATGAGCATGGCCTCGTGGTCCTCGAGCGAGTCGGGCGACGCCGAGGTAATGAGCTCCTTGAGGGCCAGGCAGATACCCTGCTTGGCGTCCGAGTCGGTCGATGTCTTGAGGCCCTCGCCGAGCGTCGGCAGCAGCGTCTGGAGAATGTTGTCGCCGGCCTTGCGGATCAGCTCGCCCAGGGCATTGCTAGCAATGACCTTGTGCTCCATGTTGGCGCTGCCCAGACGGCGGATAATAAGCTGCGTAAGCGTCGGGACCAGCTCCTTGAGCGTTCTGGGGCTGGACACGAGCGCCTTCCAGACACTGATGGCGGCGGACCGCACGGCGCCCGAGGTGTCGCAGCGGCAGATGTACAGCGACGACAGGATCTTGTCGCGCTTGTCCTCGCCGAGCACCTCGCGCAGCGTAGCGCCCGCCTCGCGGACGGCCTCCTCCTCCATCTCGCCTTCCTCCATCTCTTGCTTAGAGCTGATGCCAGAAAGGTTGAAGAGCAAGTCGCCTACCAGCTCCACGGAGCTGAGACGAATGCGCCAGCTGTTGTCGGCCAGACCGCGCTCGAGCTCGGGCAGCAGCAGATCGACAGCGCGCGAGGCAAAGTTCTTGACGAGCAGACGACCGGCACGCAGGGCCGTCTCGCGAATCGAGTCGACATCGTCGGCCAGACCAGCCAGGATCGGCGGGATGATCTTGCCCAGGTAGGCGCTGAAGCTGTTGCCGAAGCAGACGGGCAAGAAAATGAAGAGCGACATGAAACCCTCGCGGACCGAAGCCTTGGACGACTCGACGTTCTGCAGAATCGTCGGCAGAGTCTCCTCGAGACGCGTGGTCCCGAGACCAGCAAGAACCTCGGACAGGGCCTGGGCGGAACCAAGACGGTCGCCAGCACCCGTGTCGGATTTGAGCGTCTGCATGAGACCGGGAATCAGGTCGGGCAGGGCATCCTCGCCGAGCTTCTCCACCAGCGAACCAAGGGCACGCGAGGCCGTGGCACGTGTCGTCGGGACAGGGTCGACCACGGCCACCTTGAGGCCAGCCACGAGGACAGGCAGATGGGACACAAGGTCCTTCTTGTCGGTAAGATGGGCCAAACTGCCAATGACCTGAGACGCCTTGCGCTTGGTGTTGGACCGGTCGCCGAGACCGCGCTGCAGAATACGGCTGATGAGCGCCAGAGAGGGAGCGTCGAGGTAGTGCACAAACTTGATCTTGATGAGCGAGTCAAGGGCGTCGTCGGTGTACTTGGTCGGGTCGCTGAGGGCCTTGAGCAGGATGTCGACCAGGCTGCGGACCTCGGGGTTGTTGATGACCTCGCCGAAGCGCTTCAAACTCTTGTTGGCAGCAGAGCGCACCTCCTTGTGACTGTCGTTGAGCACAGCCGTCAGGGGCGGAATAATGTCGGGCAGGCTCTGGGCAAGCTGTTGCGGGTCGAGGTAGGCCATGGCACCGAGCAGGTCGCAGGCACCCTTCTTGCTTCGCCACTGCGAGTCGTCGAGGCCGTCGAGCAGCGTCGGCAGAATCTTCTTGACACCAAAGGAGCTCAGCTTGGCGAAGCAGGCCTTGGCAGCCGCCAGTGAGGCATCACGGACATTGAGGTTGCTGTCACCGAAACCGGCAAGCAGCTGCGGCACAATCTGGATGACGTAGGGCTCAAAGAGGCGGCCCAGAATGGTCGAGAGCAGCTCGTAGGCAAGCAGCGCAGACTCTCTCTGGTTCGCCTCTTTCTTGTTCTCACTGGCACCCCTGAGCGTGATCAGAATACGGTAGTCCTTCAGGGCACCGATACCGCGACCCTGGACCAGGCCAGCAAGGCCGTAGGCAGCACCGCGTTGGGCAGCATAGCTCTTGGACGTCATCAGCGTGTCCATGACCTCGTTAAAGTACTTGGACGACTTGTCACCCGAAGTCCGGACCAGGGGCGGCAGGCAGTCGGCAATGGCGTACTGGACAGTCTCGGAGGGCGTGCTCAGCGTGGCCAGCAGACGCTCGATAACGACAGGGATCTTGGCATCGCCAGGCTTGAGATGGCGGGCCAGGGCACCGTACATGATAATAACAGCCTCGTTGACACGGTCGGCGGCATCCGAATTTTTGTCGGGAGCAGCCAGGGTCTTCTCAAACGTCTGCATGAGCTTGGCAACAATGGGCTTGCCGTGCACCTCAATGGCGCGGATGGCGGCATCCAGCATCTCCTGGCGGACGGTGCCGTTCTGGTCACCCAGAGGGCCCTGCTCGATCAAAAAGTGCAGGAAAGGCTCGACCTCGCCCTTGTCCAGGTTGGGTGCCAGCTCCTTGAAGGCAGCCGCAATACCGTGGCGGGCCTCCCAGGGGTCGGACAGATCCATTTTGCGGGGCATGCCAAACTCGTCCAGCTGGGCAACACGCGGCTTGGCCAGCTCCGTGTACGACGACCGCAGCTGGGATGTGATGCTGTCAAAGATCTTGGGCGACTTGAGGGTAACAATAGACTCGGCAAGCGCGCGGGCGGCGGCGCGGCGGAGCTGGGCATCCTTGCTCTGAAGGTAGGGTAGCGTTCTCTCGGGCAGGTCCTCCGTCACCTTGAAGTCGCTCTCGTCCCAGATCTCGTGGCCCAGATCGACGTTCTCCTCCTCGTCATCGTGGCACGCCAGCCAGATCTCCTCGGACGTCTCGAGGTCGCTCATGTCGACCTCGGCGCTGATGGACTGCAGAACAGTCGAGCGCACGCTGGCCTGGGAGACGATAACACCCTGGGACAGGATCTCGGTCTCCTCCTTGGAGATGTTGGGCGCAACGCAGCGCACCATATCAGCAAAGCAGTCCTTGATAATCTTGTAGTGCTGACTGTAGTTTTGCATCGATGAGACGAGAGCCGACAGCAGATCCGAGCGCGGGATGGCCTCGTCGGCGCACGTGTCTGTGTGGAAGGATAGCACCTCAATAGCCAGGACCAGCTGGGCGTCACGGTCCTCGGCCTCCGGGGCGAAGCCGCCCTTGTTGAGGATCAGCAGAAGGAGGGGAAGGAAGTAAATCAGGGACACAGTGTCGAACGGACGCTGTTCACCGGTTGAGCGCAGACGGTACAGGACACGGGTAATCAGGTCAGGCAGGGGCTCCTCCAGCAGGTTTTCTGGCAGAGACGACACATCGTGTGCCCGCAGAGCTGCAACGCCGATGAAGGGACGCATAGCGCCGAGACGGTTGGACACACGGTCGGAGAGGGTAATGAACGCCATAGGAGCAACATCGCCAGTGATCAGGCAAGCGCCAGCCTCAATGGCGTCCAGGAGAGCTTTGACGGCCGGGCCCATCCACTGGGTAGCATCCGTCGGCGGACCAGTGGCAAGGCTGCGAATAACACCAATACCGCGAAGCAGCCGGGCCTCAAGCAGACCGACCTTCTCGCGGATCTCGGCCTCCTTCTTTAGCTGGGCGTTGACCTTGGCCGTCTCCTCGGCAGTGAGCTTCTTCTGCTGGCCCTTCTTGGCGGCCAGCTGGGCACGAAGTTCCTCTTCCCACTTGAGCACGTCGTAGTCTTTGCTGCTCTTGCTGGGCAGATTGCTGGTCGTCTTGGCCAGGACATCGACAAACAGTGTGCCAGGGGCAGTCCGGAAGATGGCGGCATCGACGGGGCCAATGGTGCGGAGCTCGTCGACAGCCAGATCGTGCTGGATGAGCTCGACAATGCGGGGCGCCATCACCTCTGGCGCCACAAAGACGAGTTCGGCAGCAGCTTCGTAGGCGGCAGTCTTGATCGCGGCTGATGTCTGCGTCAGCTGCGTGCGCTCTGCGATTTCTTGCAGGAGCAGCTTTTCTTGGTGCTGGGCAAGACTGCCGGGGTCGACCTCGGCGCGCAGGCAGAGCTCGATCCAGCTGCTCGTAGGGATCAGGACAGGCCGGGCGAGGACGACGAGGCCACACATCTGCTGTTCGATCTGGTTCTTGTCGGGCTCAGCACCCGTGGCTCTGACAAAGTCAGAGGGTCTGCGGCAGATGGCGCCAAGGATAGAGAGGAGCAGCTCGTTTTGCGACTTAGCAAGAGTGGAGGCACTCTCCTTGTCGCCAGCAGCGAGGGTCTCCAGCCAGTGCCAGAGGCCCGCGATGATGGACCCGGAAACACGGCTAGGGTTGTGGAAGTACAGGTCAGAGAGGGCGCTGCTGGCCTCTCTACGCAGGAACGGGCCACCGTTGGTCGTGGTGGCCGCGTAGATGTAGGCCTCGGCCCACGCGATGCTGACATCAGACTCTTCATCGTCACCCAGAGCCGGGAAGGCAGCCACCAGGGCACGGTACAGCCAGCGGATGTCATCATCGGTCGCAAGCTTTGTGTATATCCGGGGAGCGAGGAGAAAAGACGGCTTCGGCTGCAGCACGAGGCATTGCTTCTCGAGCGAAAACTTTTTGGAGAGGGTAGAGAGGGATGAGGAAGAGGTGTCCTTGAAGAGGAAGGGTGCAATGGCGCACACAACAAGGCCACCCGTAATAAGGTTGTTTTGGGACGCAGCAGAAGGGTTGGCAACCACTTCCGAGTACGCATCCAGTAGTGGCGGGAAGATGGCCTCGGCAAACTTCACAACATGGGTAGGCAGGCCCTCTTTTGATGTGTGGAAATCATAGAGCGTCTCACCCGCAGCAACAATCCACAGGCGGCGTGCAGGCGCCTTCTTGTCGGCAAGGCCCTTGATGTAGGCATCTGCCACAGGCTTAGGCACCTCGGTCGCGCCCTGCAGCAAGATCTTGGTGTTCAGCGTGAGTGAAGCCGTCTCGGCGGCCAGTGCAGCCTCATTGCCCTCTTTGGTAGCCGCCGCGGCAATGCCGGTGGCGACCTTGGCAGCCGTCGCCTCGGATTTCGGAAGTGCAGACAGGATTTGCGAGTGAATGGTGCGGTGCTCGGGAGAAGTAAGCTTGCCGGTCTGCAATGGTGCGAGTGTCTCATCCACCACGCGAGCAATGGCATCCAGATCTGTACACCGGGTAGCGAGAGCGCGGAAAGCCGTCAGAGTGCCGTTGCGCACGGCCTCCTTGCTCGACTTGACGTTGGACAGCAGGGGCTTTGCGAGGTGCTCCTCCAGGATCTTTGACAGGTCGTAGGTCTTGGGCAAGGACTGGACGAGGGGCGTGATGAGGTCGTCAAGGACAATCTCAGGCGCACGGAGTAGGCCCTTCTTGATGGCGGGGATAATCAGGGTCTCGAGGTCTTGGACCGTGACAAAGCTCTGGAAAAAGTCGTGCAAGCCAGCAGCCACGTTGCTCGTCAGCTGTGTCTTAGAGCTAGTGATCTCGCGGGTGTAAAATTCAAAGTACTGCGGCTTCGTCGTCTCAAAGATGGGCTTGGCCTTTGCATTGCGGGACGAAACGCCAGCAATGACGCCGAGGAACACCGAGTTGCGTGCAGTCGGCTGAGCACCCTTAGCGGCCAGGAGCTTGACAGACTCAAGAATAGCCTTCTCACGTGTGCTGTCAAGAGACACGAGCTTGCGGAAGCCACGCCGGGCCACCACGAGGGCAGAATGTGCGAGGCTTTGGCGTGCGGGTGGTCGCGTGCACTTCTCAACGGCGCTAGCCTGGGCAAGGAGGATGTCATTGCTGAACTTGTCCCATAATTCTGTGCCGGCGAGCTGCTGCATAAGGATGCTGCACCATTCAACCAGCGTAAATGTGCTTCCCGTAGACGTGTTGATCTTGGAAGCCTCGGTGCGGATTGCGGCCACCAGCGGCGCCAGGAGCTTGTCGTTCTTCTTGTCGCAGATGGAGATTAGGCATTTCTGCACAGCCCGTCTCGAGGGCCGGTCTTCGTACGAGGCATGAGTCCAGAAGAGAATAGGGAGGAACTTGGCAATGGCAATTGGTTCGAGGTCTATATAAAAGGGGGAAGTCCCAGAGTCAGTACAAATGCCCATGCATACTGATATCACGCGCCAGCCTCTACTGCCGCTCGCCAGGCCACACTTACTGCCATTGATGATCTTGTCGTCGATGGCCCGCAGCTGGGTAATGCGGATTGACGTGGACGAGGTTGCCAGCGCCACGCGGGTCGAGACTGGGTCGATGGCCGCGGCGCTGGGCCCGTTGGTCGGGGTCGGTTCAGACATGTTGCGGTGTGTGCCAGGGACGAGGCGCTGCTGGCATCGTTCCGGGGCAGCTTTGGGAGGAGCTGAAGCAGGAGAAACGGATTTGGCTTGGTTTGCCCCGATTCGTGGCGGCAGACCCTCGTTTCTCGCGATTGTGCAGGTTGGTTGACTTTTTGTTGTCGTTTTTAAGGAGGTCGTCTCGTTGGCTTTTTTAGCTCTTTTTCGTGAGGCTCGCCCCAAGGAAAGCACCTCCCCGTCGCAGTTTCCAACTTTCAGTTTTGCTCTTGCAGCACTTGGCGGATTACATAACTTCAAGTTAGCCCTGCACTTTGGGGCCCTGGATATTTTTTTGAGTTTTCTTTTCTTTTCTGCTGCCCATAGCGGGGCAGGCAAACACTAAAGCACTGCTCCGTAAAAAAAAACGGCAGGCACAGCCGGCCGCGTGAGTCAAAAGGGGAGCTTTTTGGCACTGACAGCGGGCAACACAGGGAAGGCACAGGCTTGCCAGGGTGAAAGACAGGGGAAGGCGCGAGGTGGGGTGTGCGCCAAAGAAGGAAGGCGGTCAGGGCGTTGTGCCGATTTTGCATCCCCAAACAAGCGCGGGGCGATTGTCGATTGTAGGTTGTGTTTGGCCAGAAATAGCGGGTAACAAACTCGCAACTCACAAAACAACACCCCCAATACGTCAGTAAGACAGTTGCCAATTCTCGTTTTGGTGTCGTTTGCTCTTGCCTTTTACTTTTGGACAAACACAACGTGCTCTCTTACTTCCTTCCTCATCCCGCACTAGATTTTTCCCCTTGATAGAAATCTTGCTTCAACCTTTGGTTTGGTCTATTCTCTTCTTGACCATTACCCCGTTTAAGTTTCCTATTTGATTTCTGACCCTGGCCCATCCTCTCTATCTTTCTCTTACACCCCTCCACTGCATCAACCGTCGTCACTCGCCTTCCTCACACACCCCTCCCCGCCGCGTTCCATTTTGAGAGCTCGCTCAGAGCTGCCAGAATGGCCGGCAACAAAAAGAAAAAGAAGCCCGCGGCCAGCGCTGCCAGAGGCTTTGCTACGACTTCGATTGCCTCGAAACCGAGAGCAGACCCAGTCGAGGGTGCTGCCGACGCTGTGGCCGCTCCGCAAACTGCCGCTAAAGGCAAAGACGGCACACGGGCTCCTGCAACAGCAACACCCAACGCAAACGCAACATCGACAACTGCCGATAATGTTTCGTCTGGAAACGGCAAGGCGTCGGCAGAGCCCACTCTGAGCCCCGAAGAGTTTGAAAAGCAGCTGGAAGAGTCGGAGCTCCAGCTTCTTGTCGAGAAATATGCTCCAAAAGTCAGACGAGACGCCGCCCGCCAGCTCACACGACTCGAAACCGACCGCCGAATATTACGAGGCCAAGCCGAGTCTGTGAACTCCAAAAAGTGGATTCCGCAAGATCTCATGGACCAGATCCTTGACCTTGTCCAGTCGGAGAGTCGTTTTGCTGCGTCGAATCTCGCCTCAGAAGTTTCGTCTAGCGGAAAGCTGCTCCCTGAGGAGGATCTGACGATTAAGCTGTGGACTCTGGAACAGGCTCTCGAGGCAGCTGGTTTCCCAGACGCCAAGGTTCAGTCGGTTCTCAAATACGTCCTCGACATCTCCACACAAGTTGGCCCTGGCCCCAAAGACTCAATATGGGGTCTGGAGGAGGCCCTGGAGTGGTTGGCTCGGGAAAGCTCCGCAGATGAGCTTCCTGACTATGTCAAGCAGGGACTTCCAGGAAAGAAAGGACAGAATGGTAGGGCTTTTTTTTTTTTTTTTTTTGGAACTTTTTGGTCACCTCCTCATTTGTATGCACATGTTCTAACAATTTACAGATGCAGACACTCCTCTTCCTTCAGGAGCGACAACACCGGGCCTGCTCGAGGCCGAAGTAGGCCAGAAGAAGAAGGGCAGGTCCAATGCCGCCAGCCGGTCGCCAAACGGAGCCTCGAAACAGTCTGTCATCACCTACAGCGGTGACATTGAACCCGAAGATCTTGGCCCGATGTACCTCGACACAAAAGCACGCCTCTTTGCCCTGCAGCGACCTTTGCAGGTGGACGCGCCAAAAGGCCGCCCCAACAGCAAACCCGCACCCGTTGTGGTTCTGTCCGAAGCAGACAAGCTGGAAACTGCGAAGCTGCTCGGAAAACTCGAACGGATCGAGAACGATATTCTCTTTGACCAGAAACTCGCAGAAATTCAGTGGCGGTCCAAGAAAATCATTCTCGAACGCGAGTTCTCGGAAGCCACGAAAAAGGCGGCAGAGGAGGAGCGTGCCAAGGCCAAGGCTAAGGAGGAAGCAGCTGCAGCACTGAGAGACGATTCATCCGATTCGTCAGACTCGTCTGATGACGATGATTCTGACGACGAAGTCAGCAAAGAGGCGAAGCGGGTCGCAGCCGAGATCCTAGCGCAGGACGGCAGCGACGACGACGACGACGCGATCGCCGACCTATTTGCGAGCTTGCCTGTGAGCGAGGTCGACCCCAGCACGGGAAAGACGAACACGGTAGTGAACAGTCCGGATGGCTCCAAGGTTGTCATCCGCGACTTTGGAAAGTGGACGGGCGTGAGCCCTGTCCGTGCCCTTGAGGAGGCATGCCGGGCGCGAGACTCGTCGGTTCGCATATCGTACCAGCTCGTTTCCGACATCTCCTTTGCCAACCGCCACATGGTTTCGATTGCGTGGACCAAGCCTCAGGAAATCCCAGTGCTCACACCGTTGCCAGAGCTTGAGGTTGGCTTGTCGCCTACGCGGTTCGTGTTCAAGATGGCCAAGATATCTACTCCCGATGCCAAGCAGTCCGAGGCATTCATCGCCACGGCAGCTCTGTTCTTCATCTTTGGTGCATCGGCAAAGGAGGAGAAGGTGGCGATGAGACTACCGCATGCATGGCGTGATCTCTGGTCGGAGTTTGCGGATGCCAAAAAGAGCCTGGCCGACTCCCTTGACCGCGAAGCTATAAAGAAGCTCCGCAACCTGGTGCGGCAGAGACGAGACCAGGAGTTGGAGGATGGGGTTGTCCTGCAAGGCGCCTTCCGCGGTCGTGGCGCAGGCCGGAATGCGGCAGACTCGGGTGAGGACTCTGGCATTGAACGCAGCGGCCGGGCTGCGAACGGCCCTGAGTACTACCAGCGGATCTGGCACGACAAGTCCAGCACACCCAAGTACCAGTCCATGCTGCAGTCTCGTATGCAGCTGCCCATGTGGCAATTCCGTGACCGTGTGCTCGAGGCCGTGGACAGAGAGCAAGTGGTGATTGTGTGTGGTGAGACGGGCTGTGGCAAAAGTACACAAGTCCCGTCGTTCCTTCTCGAGCACCAGCTAGCGCAGGGAAAGAACTGCAAGATTTACTGTACAGAGCCGCGGCGTATTTCCGCCATCTCGCTAGCACGTCGTGTAAGCGAGGAACTGGGCGAAGGCCGTAACGACCTGGGCACACCCCGGTCTCTTGTCGGTTTCTCGATCCGTCTCGAGGCCAACACGTCCAAAGAGACGCGGCTGGTCTTTGCCACAACTGGTATTGTCATGAGAATGCTGGAGGGCTCGAACGACCTGCGCGAGATCACCCATCTGGTCCTTGATGAGGTGCACGAGCGGTCGATTGACAGCGATTTCTTGTTGATCGTTCTCAAGAAGCTCCTGACACGGCGGAAGGACCTCAAGGTGGTGCTCATGTCGGCCACTGTTGATGCCGAACGCTTCTCCAAGTACCTCGGCGGCGCACCTGTCCTCAACGTCCCGGGTCGTACATTCCCCGTCCAGGTCCAGTACCTCGAGGATGCTGTGGAACTTACTGGATACTCCAACGACAACCGAGTGCAGGAGAAGGACATTGATCTCGATGACGACCTTGTTGATGACGTTGTTGAGACATCTTCGAAGCCGGAGCTTCTCAAGTCGCTCAAGGGCTACTCGAACCGTACTCGCAACACGCTTTCCCAGCTGGACGAGTACCAGATTCCGTTTGATCTGATTGTCCAGCTCATCTCCAATATTGCCACTGGCCCGCAGTACTACAAGTACAGCCAGGCCATTCTCGTCTTCTTACCTGGTATTGCTGAGATCCGAGCGCTCAACGATCTTCTTCTTGGCGACAAGGCCTTTGCAAGCAACTGGCTCGTCTACCCACTCCATTCGTCGATTGCATCCGAGGAGCAGGAAGCGGCGTTCTTGATCCCTCCTCCCGGCTACCGCAAGATTGTCCTGGCCACCAACATTGCCGAGACGGGTATCACGATCCCCGATGTGACATGCGTCATTGATACAGGAAAGCACCGCGAGATGCGTTTCGACGAGCGGCGGCAGCTGTCCCGGCTGATCGACACCTTCATCTCCAAGGCCAACGCCAAGCAGCGTCGTGGTCGTGCTGGTCGTGTTCAAGAGGGTTTGTGTTTCCACTTGTTTACCAAGTACCGCCATGACCAGATCCTCAGCGACCAGCAGACTCCTGAGATGCTTCGCCTCTCCCTGCAGGATCTCGCTATCCGTGTCAAGATGTGCAAGATTGGTGCCATCCAGGAGACGCTGGGCCAGGCCCTCGATCCGCCGTCAGAAAAGAACATCCGCCGTGCCATTGACGCCCTGGTCGACGTGCGCGCTCTGACGGCCTCCGAGGAGCTGACACCGCTGGGTATCCAGCTGGCACGCCTCCCGCTCGACGTGTTCCTGGGCAAGCTGGTGTTGATGGGCACGGTGTTCAAGTGTCTCGACATGGCCATCACTGTGGCGGCCATCCTGTCGTCCAAGTCGCCCTTTACGGCACCCTTTGGCCAGCGCCAACAGGCCGATACTGTTCGTCTTGGCTTCCGCCGCGGCGATTCGGACCTGCTGACCGTGTACAATGCCTACTTGGCGTGGAAGCGGGTGTGCCAGGCGTCTGTCAGTGCAGCAGGCGGCGGCGAGTTCCAGTTCTGCAAGAAGAACTTTTTGAGTATCCAGACACTCACCAATATCGAGGATCTCAAGGGCCAGCTGATGGTGTCGCTTGTGGACTCTGGCTTCTTGCCGCTGACGGACGAAGAGCGGCGCAACTTCAACAAGCTGCGCTACTCGTCGAGCGGACGCGGCGGTCGCCGGCGGCAGCAGGCCTTCTTTGAGCTGCCGCAGCGTGTCAATATCAACAGCGACGTAGACATTATCTCGCAGTCGGTGATTGCCTGGAGTTTCTACCCGCGTCTGCTGGTGCGTGACGGCAACGGCCTGCGCAACATTGGCAACAACCAGTCGATCAGGCTGCACCCGTCGAGTGTCAACCGGGGCCACAAGGAGCTGCGGTGGCTGTCGTACTACAACATTATGCAGAGCAAGTCGCTGTACAATGCGCACGAGACGACGGCCGTCGAAGCGTTCCCTATCGCGCTTCTCTGCGGAGACATGCGATGTGATGTGAGTCGTACCCACCCCATGCATTTCTTTGTTCGTCATTTGTTTGTTATTTGTTTGTTCTTTGTTTGTTTTTAGTCGAGTCAGCGCTGACAGTTTATAGATGTTCTCTGGTGTGTTGATCTTGGATGGCAACCGCGCACGCTTCGCGGTGCCGGACTGGAAGACGCTGTTGGTGATCAAGGTGCTGCGGTCGCGTCTGCGGGAGATGCTCTCGCGGTCGTTTAAGGCGCCGGGCAAGCAGCCGACGGCACAGCACCAAAAGTGGTTTGACGTGTGGCAGCGCATCTTTACGCAGGACTTTGGCTCGGACAGCAGCACAGCTTCCGCGTCGGCGTCCGTCGTCGTCAACAACAATGGTGTCGGCAGCAACAGCAACAGCAACAGCAACAGCAACGGCACGGCGGTATAGGACACCCGCTTTGCCAGCACCAGTCTCAATAACCATCATGTCAGACCGCTGCGCTGCGTCAGTGACCAGGGCCCTAGAATAGGCATCTCCACTCATTTACGATACGAAAGTAATGATTATTAGAAACAGAGAAAGAAAAACACAAAGAAGTAAGGATAGAAAGGATGGGAGGAGCATTTTCAAGGGGTTCATTTACATCATTCGGTCATCTTTTTTGAAAAGACATGAGTATTACAAAATTAACTCTTGAGAAATAAAACACAGTTTGCATCAATCTCCCTTCTTCCTCGCATAAGACGCCGTCTCTTGGAGCATTTACTTATAATGACCGGGCCTGTTCTTTCGCGATGAGCCTAAATTATGCAGTGCAATCAACAGGGCAATCAACAGGGCGATTAAAGAGCACTCTTCCCCAGACGACTTGGCTATACGTCAGCCTTGGTATGGCTTCCTTGCGTGGCTGCTTTGCCGTATTTGCGATGATATTCGGCGGTTTTTTACGTACATAACCTTGGTCTCAATATACGCCGAAATTGCAAGCTCAATGTAGATGAAAAATTGACAAACGTGCCTCCGTCTTGGTCCCCGTCTTCCAAGACACCTGCATGTAGTATTTCGACAAGAAGACTGCCAAAGGGCTGTGACCAACGCCGCAATATAAGTAGCCACATTCGGCACGCCTTTTGTATAGCGGTTGGCATACATTAATGCCCGCGTCTGGGCACTATCAGCATTTTTTCGGTGGTTGATTGCCGCTGACCTCCCTCTTCCCTCGCTTCAAAGTCTCCTTGCCCTTTTTTCCTTCTTCCCCAGGCTGTTGTTAAAGTGTGGGGGGACAGACGGCAACGACAGTCGACAACGACAGTCGGACCTCTCGCTTCCAAAGTTCGGGCCTGCTGCCGACGTGCATTGCGCCCGGGGAGTACCTGCTGCGTGTCGAGATTCTGGCCTTGCACTCGGCCAAGGCGGCCGGAGCAGCCTAGGTTTACCAGTTGTGTGCACAGATCTAGGTGTCTGGTTCCGGAACGTTCACGCCGGCCGCTTCCGACTTGGTGTCGTTCCCGGGCGCATACAAGGCGGAGGGCCGGGCATCCACATCAACATCTATGGCACGACGGGCCAGCCAGACATGGGAGGCAAGCCGTACGTCGTACACGGCACCGGGACCGAAGGTGATTAGCTGTTAAGCTGTTAAGCGATCGTGGAAGACGTGGTGGCGGTGATATTTCGTGTAAGAAAGCGTCTCCTATCAACATGAAGTCTACGGAGTACACAGTAGAGCCAGTGTCAACATAGCCTTGTCTCTCGCAGGTGCCCTATGGATGGGGCCGTCCTGTCTTTGTTAGCATCGCCAAGACATACTTAGCATCCCCGCGGGAATCGTTCCTATCCGCCCTTCTGTGCGTGTTCTTTCCATGTTCTCCCGCAATACCCAATACCTGCATGTCCACCCGAGGAGCCTTTTGAGACTTTGAGCTTTGAGACTTTGAGATTTTGAGACTTTGAGACTTGAGACTCCGTCTCTTCTTTGCCGCTTTGCCTCCTTCCTGTCAGTACGGCCGGGTTTGGCGGTTCTGGCAGCTATCCGTCGGTGGTGCTTGTGCACCTCGATAGGTTAAATGGTGGTTGCTACGGAGTATGTGTGGAGTTTCGTTCTCACTAATAGTAATATGAGAGTGTGCCTTCCTTGTGCTTCTTGTGCCTGTTCTGGAATTGCCTCGCGCTTCGCGCCTTCTCGCTGTCGCGTGTGGCCGTTGTGGGACCTTGGTTCCGCCGACCGAGGAAATACTCGAACGCCAGCAATTGTTCCTGCTTTTTTCGTTTCGTTTCGCTTTTTTCTTTTTCTTTTCTCGCCTGTCGCTTGGACCTTTCCTTTTTCGAGTTCCTTTCTCTTCTTCACTTTTATCACTTATTACTGGGGCCAGTCGATATTCCTTGCCTCGTCTCTTGGCCTTGTCTGATATTTTTACTACTACTGTGTACATACGAGTACGTTTATTTTATGTATATGCCCCATACGGAGAATTGGTCCTCGCTACTGCTCTCTTACTGCTCTCTTCTCCGAGCCGTAATGAACTTTGTAATTCAAAGACATGCCGGCGCATCTCTCCCATCGTATGGCGGCCTGTCTTGACTCTTTCCTCTTAAGAACAAGCAACTCCGACACTTGCCCTTTGTAGAAGCTTCTCACAAATAAGTGGAGAGATCGGAGGGCCCGGCACCTGCCCTCACTCACACTTGGTGAACAAAACAGGAAGGGACAATCGGTGTAAGACGGACGGCTTGTGAATAAGGCCTCACTGTATGCACAAAGAGGCAGGACGATAATACAGACTTGCAGACGTGCAGACTCGCAGACTTGCAGACTGAGGAATACGCCCTGCAGGCCGGCTCAAGACCAAGTGCGTGAATTGTTTTCTAATCCGGGCGGTGAGCAAAATCAGGGAAAACGAGGGGAGGGACCAGTCTAAACTCATCTAAAGGAAGAAGAAAAAAGAGAAGGCTGGCCCAGACCAGGACATAATATACTATGTAGTACGGAGTACGGAGTACTATACAAGCAAAATGCCATGCCATGCACGTCAAAAGACGGGATCGCGAACAGCTAAGAACAGGGCCTGGCAAAGTCGGCACGCTTCGGCACCGCCAGGGCTTATGAGAACTCTGTCCACACCAGCAGAAAATGGCAAGAGCGGCTTCATGGCTGTCAGATGCAATACGAAAAGACGCTTGTTGGCGAGGCAGGCACAACCAGGCCAGGTCCAATGTTGTCCGTCGCTCTTTCCCTGACAGTCGTGCCGTCTCAGAAACCCGCGACGATCGATTGGCTGGCTGGCTCACTGCTGCCGGACTGGGTAGGTGCGGTTCTTGAAAGGCTAACTCAAGAAGAAGAAAAAAGAAAGAAAAAAAAGCTCCACACGCAGTGCTGGCCATTGGGGTTTTACGAGTATTCCCACGCTACGGGGCCTGTGGGGCCCGTGTCGTCTGGTGTTGCTGTTTCTGTATTTTTGTGTTTTTTTCTCTGTTGTCATTCTTGCGGTCTTGCGGCTTGGTGTGCGATTTGCGCTTTCCTGTCAATCTTTTCCTTTTCATTACGGAGTACTGCTTTCTGCCTTTTGGTCGCGACTTCCTTTTCCTCTTTCTCGCTAGGCTCTTTCCACCTTCGGGTTTGTCCTATTGCAGCCGCGCTTGCAGCATGGGGCTCCAGTTCCTGCGGGAAAGCTCGGGGTTCGGGGTGCCACCCATCCCAATTCCCAATCCACCCAGTGGAGAGACGACGAGCAAAACAATGAGACGACGGAGAGAGAGAGAGAGAGAGAGAGAGAGAGAGAGAGAGAGAGAGAGTCGTGGTGGAGCTTGGTGCTGCCCCGTAAATCTCTGCAGTAAAATAAAAGCCCGCACATCCCCCCCGGGAAAGCTGCTTGTGGTGCATGCACAGGACGGCGTACTGTGTACGCATTAATACGGCGTCGACGGAAGTACCTTTGCACTGCCAATCACGCGGAAGCTACAAACAATGGAAAGCATGTCTCTGATTTGTCGGCTGGGTCGCTCCTTCCCTTCTTTTTGCCCCGACTTATCCAACCAGCGCCTTCCAGTATCGCACTACGACGCGGCGCGCCCAGTCCGGTCGCCAAAGCTGCAGCACTGAGTAAGGTACAAGCGGCATTTCAGCCCACACTGCATGACGCCAGCCAAGTAGCTCCCGGTTGCAAGTATCGCACTCGGGAGCATTATCGTACGGAAGAACGTCTTTTGATTTCTCCAACACAGTCATTTGGCGTATCTAGCATGGTACTTCGTGATGATGCGTTGTGCCTTACTGAGAATGCCGTTTTGGGTACAGGGCAGTCTCACTTTCCTTTTTCCCTTTCTTCCTTCTTCTTTTCTTGCTTCCTTGATGCCTTCTTTTGCTATCGGGAAGGTACAAAGGGCACATGGCACATGATCATGAGCTTTCCTTCCATATAGTGACGGACGATGTCGCTTGCAAGGTCCACAACAAGGAAGGTACGGCACAGTGTATTGTGCAGCAGGTGCGTCCGGCAGCTTGCCACAGGTTTCTAGGCATCTGGGCACTTACTCGCCCAGCATTGGCGATCTTCGCCTGTCCATCTTTTTGTATTTTGTATCAGTATTTCGACTTGTGAATCGCGGTGCTCTTTTCCACAGTCGCACAGGGACGTTGTATCTCGTCGCAATCGAAACCGGTCTGTGCTAGGGCCAGCGTCGATGTGAACAATACGGGTACACAGTAAGATCAAGCATTTGGCCCATGCTCGACTCCGTTTGCGATTTATCCACAATGGAACAACTAATAATTCAGCGCTGCGAGACATTTCGAGGCCGCTCCGTAGTTCGTACACAGTACGTCGTACACAGTACGTCGTACACAGTACACAAATACACGCAATAACGAAATAGCAGGGGGGACGCGAGCAAGATGAGATGAGAGGCTCCATCGTCCAAGATGAGGATGCCGCACGGAGTAGCAGTGGACACTGGACCAGTGGACTCGGCGGACTGTGGGAACAGGTGAAAGGCTAGCACAAGAGCAACAGTCAAAACGAGAAAAGGTTATGGAGTCGCTCCCATATGTATTACGGTATCTGAAGTGGTGCTGCGCTGTGAGTGGCCAGCTGTGCCAGCACCCAGGCCACGCCACTCCGATATAGCCTTGCGCCGGGATGCTCCTCCCTTGCGCGCGTTGCCTCGTTTGCCCTTTCCCTGTTTGTTTTGCTCACCTGCTTGAGCTGTTTCTCGATTTGCTCTTGCGACGGCGCCCATAGCGCCTGCCCCGGCAAGAGCCAGGATAAGTATCTGAGTACGTCGTATGGAGTACGGAATATCAAGGTATCTTCCTTAATTTCCAGAATGGAACAGTGACTTGCAAGCCGTCTCCATCGTGCTAGCACCAAAAAGAAGCGTGCGAGCGATCCCTGTCCGCGGCAGGCCCAAAAAAGCCCAAAAAGTGCAGGGGAACGAAGAGTGAAAAAGGCGAGCAACGGCAAGGAAATTCGCGCAGCTGGCTACCAAACGTCCCTAGCCCTGCCGTCTTCCGGGCTCGTCTGGGTTGCAGCTCTCTCACTCTCTCTCTCGTCCAGTGAGATGGGGTCTGAACATCAAAAAGAGTTCAAAAGAGTGGTGAGCACTTCGAGATGGCTGGCACTGTGGTCCATTGCGAAACGAGAAGCCGCGCCCGTGCCGCGTTCTGTGTTGTTCTTTCCTTTCTCTGATGTCCCTGATGCACAGGCAAGTGCGCACGACAACCACAACCCGTACTGAGAAGGAGCTGTGATCCCAGACGAGTGCCGCACCAACAACAGCAAGAACCACACAGACCCAGTGGCAGATACGCAGGGTGTCGCTGCTACCCATGGCCCCTGCCGTTTCCGTAGAGGATTGCAAAGACCAGGTGCCAGAAACGAAACGAACCGGAGGAAGGAGCAAACAACAAGGCGAGTCCGCGCGATACTGCGACTCACCACGGCTTCAGTGCCCAGGAGCCAAGTCCAATTGCCTGCACACCGATGTGCACACCATAGCACAAGCCCGTATCGTAGAAGCAACCACTGATGAGAGCGACATCTAAACAAACCGAAACCAGAAAGGCACGAATTCCACACGCACACCATCAGCGAGTGACCTGTACTCCGTAGTTCGTACACTAAGAGCCACCCTCCACTCCAACAGAGCCTATGACAATCGCGGCTCGCTGTGACTCGCGCCTTCTCGCCCTGTTCTTTTCCTGTTCCCTGGGGCTCTGTGCTGTCGTTCCTTCCGTCGCTCTGTGCCTCTGCCTCTTTCCTCGCTTTCTCTTATTTTGCTCGTTCTCTCCTTCCATTTTGTATATTTTCCCCTTGCTCCTTCCATAATACACTTGATTACGAAATTCTGCCTCTCGCATCGCTTCTTCTCATCATTTCCCCATACAAATCCACCTCTTCGAGTCTCTCTGTCTTGTGTTGTTCGCCCGTCCTCGACATAAACAAAAGCTTTCGCCAATCTCCTCAGCTTCTCGCACCCCACTCATTCGGCGCCAAGACCAAAAGCCAGAGCTCATCCCCAAAACAAACAGTAAGTCATCAACAACCATCAAACATCAACCCTTTGCATCGACTCAAACAGTCAATTCGAATCACCAATTGCCTCTTCCATCGCGCTTTCCCCATTTTCCCCATCCTGTGCTCTTGCCGCTTCGGTCGCGGCGTTTTTTATCTTCTTTCCTTGCTGTCAAGCGACGGCAAGCAGGAGGGAAAACAAGCCCAAGAGAGAAAACATATAATAAAAATAAACCGGGTCGCTAGAAGCTAAGCTTTTTCGCCGCCTCCGGAACTCGCGGCGATAACAAGAAAAATTGCAAAAATAAAATAACAAAGGCACCCACCCAAAACAAAGAAAAAAGACTCGCTACAAATTTTTGCTTACCTACCGAACATGCCCTGGACCGAAAAAGACGCATCAAAATAACGTCACGCTGCCCCCAAACCTCCCCCCAAGCAAGCCCGAAAACCACTAGTGGGCCGCTCTTTCCTCCATTTGTACGGAGTAATTACCTTCCCAATTCCTACTTTTCTTCCTCCTTCCCTCTCTTTTCCCTCTTCCTCTCTTTTCCTCTCCTATTTTCCCGCTTCTTCTTTTTCTTCTTTTTTTCGTCTCTTCTCTTCTTTTCTTTCTCATCCTTTCATCTTCTTCTTTCGCCCACCAACTAACTCTTCCGCCCTCTCCCCCTTCTTCTCCAGACCTTTTCGTCAACCCACACAACAACAGTCACAATGGTCGCCATCAAGTCCACCGCGCTCGTTGCCCGCAACGAGGCCATCTCCCACATCGCCAAGCGCAGCAACTGGGCCGGCCGTGAGGCTGGTGTCATTGTTGTGTTCGCCATCGTTTTTGTCGTCGCCGTTGGTCTGCTCAGCCTGTGGCTGCACAAGCTGCTCTCGGCCCGCAAGGCCGCCAAGATTGCGGCGCAGAAGTAAGTTGCTCCCGCCGAGGGACAGCTAGATGGGAGGAGTTGGAAACGGAGGACGGAATCGATTATTTTTGGAGGAGCGACGAACGATGGGAAGACAGATGATGAGCAGCCGTCGTACACCAGCGACGGGCTGCTGGAAGGACGAGCGTCTTCAAACTGAGCACATCAGTTGCGAGACGAGGGTGAAGCGGACGTGTGTTGCGTGGCCTCCTAATATTGGACGAGGCGTTTGCAGTTTTTTGTCTGTTGCTTCTCTGTGAGGGCCCAGTCAGCTTCTGTGCGCTCTCTCTACACTCTTTTACTTTACAAAAGAGCTTTTGGTCACAAAAAGACGCGCCTTGTTTTCTTTTTCTATCATTACGCCTTTCATTTCGACCATTTTTGCGGCAATTTTTTACGAAAACAATCGATCACAACAAACCAAAACAAACAACAAAAACCTCGATTGGCGCCACAAACATCAATTCCAGGGCTCACGCTTCAGTTGTCGGAACATGCGCTGGGTTTTTGCGATGCAGGCTTAATACGTGCGACGCAACCGTCCCGTGTTGGCGATCATCCGCTGATACCCTCTTACACCGCACCGGCATTCTGAGGCGATTGAACCACTCGAAATCCTTGGGAAGGAGATGACAAGAAGAACACCAGGCCGTCTTCCTTCTATGCGCGCCTTTTGTCGCAGTTCTTTTACACGAGATGCAATCGCACTGCGCAGAGGGCGTGTCAACAAAAAATACCCCTACTTGCTTTGGCTTCGGCTCTTTTTCGCGACACGACATACGGAGAGATCGACGATCGGTTTCGACCATTGACCACTGCTTGTTGGATAGAGTTGGATGCGGACAGCTGGTTATTTTTTGATGTATACCTTTTTCATATTTATGTATTCCTTTTTTGTTTCTGCTGATATCACTGTAGAACGCATCTGACTTTTTTTTGCATCTTTATTCCCTTTTCTCTCTTGACTATCTTTTGGACAATTCGTGACTCGCATATGTTTGTTTGACATGATTTTTTGCATTCATTCGCAGATACATCATCAGCTCATCAATCGCTATCGCTACCGCTACCGCATCACATCGAATCGCGACGCCCGCCTGCCCAATTCGAAATCGACAAACCTCCATCGATGTTTACGCTTCCGTCATTCTGTCGAGGTGGATGAGACCTTGTGTGGGCTGTTGCACGATTGGTCAGTCAGTCGCAAGGCTCCGGGCGATGGCGATCAAGGGATGAAAACAAGAGACAAGAGACAAAAAAAAAAACGAAACAAAAATGGACCCGGGGAGTTGAAGTGAGGAGGGGAACTTACCGGAATATACTGCCGCAGGCGCACACCGGCCTCTTTGAAGACGGCCGCCGTCTCGGCGTCCATGCTGTAGCCCTGGCTGTAAACCACCTCGCCGATGCCGACCTGCACAATCTTGATGCTGCAAGTCAAGCATGGGCACGTGTCGCAGTAGAGTATCGTGTTGGCCAACGACGCTGTTGGGATGCGCTCGCGGCCCGCCTCAAGCAACGCATTCTCCTCGGCGTGCAGACACAGACATGTGGCCAAGCCAACGCCCGCACCCACACCGCCGTTGCACCGTCCGCAGCCGCCCTCGCCGCAGTTGCGCAGGCCACGCGGCGTGCCGTTGTAGCCCGTGCTGACCACGCGCTTCTCGCGCACCAGCACACACCCCACGCGCCGCTTCATGCAGTTGCTCCGCTGTGCAGCCAGCGACGCCAGCGACATAAAGTAACGGTCCCACGAGGGCCGCAGCAGCTGCTCAACGCCCTCCACGTCCAGCCCGGCCTTGTCGAGGGCGGCAAACAGCGGCTCCGTCGACAGCGTCTTTTCCTGCAGGCCGCCGTTGGCGAAACGCATCGCCGCCCGTGCCATAACAGGCAACAGGGGCGCATATGCCTTGGGTCCGCCGCCATACAGCTGGAAGTCGGACTCGGTCACAAAGGACTCCAGGTCGATAGTAGACTCGGAGCCGGAACTCCATGCCCGCCGCTGGGCACGCCGCCACCGCACGGCGACAGGCGCATCGACACTGATGAGCAGGAAAAAGGGCCGCCGGGCAAAGACGTCCAGGACGGGCTCGCTGGCAATGTCGGTGGTGACCCAGCGTTCCCGCCAGTGCAGCGTGACAAAGTCGAGGAGCGCCTCGGGTGTGGCAAAGGTGGTCGGGGCGCCTCCCTTGGTGGTCTCGTCGTCGGCGCCGGCCCTGATGCTCAGGCGAGTAAAGCCATGGCGCTCGACGAGGTACTCACCAACCGTCGTCTTGCCCGCACAGATGCCTAGGTGAGTGTGTTAGTCAAACATATTGTAAAACGTATTGGCAAACGATACATATGCGAGCACATCGCAGACACATACTTCCACAGATTCCGATCAACATGGCTGTGCGATAGCAGGTCAAGTCAGGTCGATTCTGAATTTCAGTACCCGTACTCCGTATATCGAATTGGATATAGCTGCAGAGCGTCCTGTTGCCGTCAAAGCTGCATCCAAGGTGGTTTGAGATTGCAATAATACCTGTGAAACACAGAAATGCTCTCGTTTACCAATGGATATCAAATATTATTCGACCAGGGGCCCTCCTTGTTCTCCCTCCTGCTCCGGCGGGCCAAAGTGCTGCCCTTTTTCGACACCAAAAAACGCGAACGCGGTTGCACTTTGCATTAGCTCTGCTCATAAAATCCGATTTGCACGCGTTTTCCAGCGAACCACGGCTGGGGCCTCTTTGGGCTTCTAGCCCCAGTAACTGAGTGGCGCATCGGCTCTTGCAGCCTCCTTGCAGCAAAGCGGCCGCTGGCCCAGATTCAATGGCCGCTTCCAGTGGAAGACTCGTATGTGTGTAATTCTCGTCGTATATAATATAGACATGACAGCCATGACGAAGCCTTGCGAGCGTCGCTGTAACAAGGCTGAGTATACGAACTATGGCACACTCTTTTCTTGCAAAAAGCCTCGCATGTCGTTCAAGAGCACATGACTCAACTGGGCGACTTTGGAAAGAAGCAAGTAAACCCACATAGGGCCAACGCTCCTTCCACGGCAGGTGACTCTTATTTAGCTCTTCCATCTCTTTCTCCTCCTTCTCCCCCAGCTTCCCTTGTTCCCTTTCTCTTTCCCCAACTGTCAGTCCAAAGGGACGCTCCTGCCTTTATAACAAATCCGTAAACCATGTACTCGTGTGCTGTACTTCCTCACTCTCGTGGCGCGTCTGGTCGTTCCTTCTGCATCTGGAGCTGCTGTTGCCTGTTTAAGTTATCGTTCGTTCCGGTCAGCAGGGCAGGAGCAGAGACAGCTTGTCCGTGTGACGCAATAATCGCTGATTAGCGAGCAACAATGTCAGGCAAGAGCGACTTGCGCAGCCTACTGTCACTGTGTGAGACAAAACTGATCTGGGCGACCTTGCGCCGGCAGGGGGAAATAAGGCCCATAGCTGTGCCTGTGCCGTTTACCCCGCCCCCTCCGCCATGTCACTATCGTTGTTTTAGCCCGTCATCCGCCCAAGATACGCCCAAACTGATGATTTCCAGGCAGGTGGGCGGCCTACTCCAGGCGGCTTTTGTATTGCCGTCTGCGCTTTCCGTTTTAACTATCGATCATGCTATGACTTTGCCTCCTGCCGTCTAATTAGAGCCTCCTTCCATTCGTGTCTCGCAACCTTCTGTCATCCAACTCTTCCTCTCGTGACTAATTGTCACTTTGCTTCAAGCATCACTTTACTTCAAACGACAGACCTTCCACGAACAACTTCAAACGATCGTGAGCGCAAACGACGAGCAGAACAGGCCCTTACCTCCAGCGACTAGCATACCACAGTGCTCTACTTACCATTTGCGACCCTTTCCCTTTCCTCCGCGAGCGGAGCTATTACTCGACGACCAAACTTTGACCACATCCATACTTCCGCGGGAACTCGAGGAAGACAGAAGATACATACACGCAGGCACACAGGCACACAGGCATACAGCCGCCAGCATACCGCAACCATGGCCGGCCTCCAGTTTGCGACGTTCAACTCGCTCGTCGAGATGCCGTTCTACTCGGCTCTCTTTGCGTCCAAGCTCGACCACGACAAGCTTGACGACTCCGCTCGTGCCGTCCTGGGACTGTACGAGCCGCGCGGCGAGAAGGACCCGAGCATCAGCTCGCAAATGCAGATCCAGGGCGGTGCCCTGACCAGTAACCAGTACGTGCATCATATCAACGGCTGCAGTATGGCATCTCCGCTTGTAGACAGAAACTAACCACTCACAGGGCACCAACACACATGATTCGCGCAGAGGGCATCATCAAGAACTTCAACACTATTGAGGATTTCAAGCAGGCCGACAAGGCCGCCATGATGCACACAGCAGCTCGCCAGGTAGGCTTTCCTGCTCTCCCACTCTCACTTCTTTCACTTTTCACCTCTCTCTCACCACAATACTAACCACATATGCACAGATCTGGGATGCTATCAAAGACGGCAGCATCTACGAAGTCCCCTCCCTCCTCTCCTCCTTCAACATCATCTCGTTTGCCGACCTCAAGAAGTACCGTTTCACATACTGGTTCGCCTTCCCAGCCCTCCACTCCGACCCCCAGTGGAAACGCACAGGCGACGTCGCCAAGCTTGGAAAGAAGGAGACCCTGCAGCTCGTGGACAAGGTCGGCACATGGCGGTACGCAACAGACAGTCGCCAGCACGGCTTCTTCCTCGCCAAGCGGGTACCCATCAACCACTCGGTTGTCGGCAGCGGCGGCGATATTGCCGACGTCGGGAGCGAGAGCAGAACCGAGGACGACGATTTCGAGGACAACGGCGGCAGCCTCCGTTCCCGCGGCTCGGCGACGTTCCTCGACCCCGATGAGATTGAGCTTGGCTTCCGGTGGGAGATTGGTTCTCTGCGCGACGGCGAGTCCGGATTCTTCAATGGCGTACCCGACAAGGACCAATACATTTCGTTTGTCGACCCATCAACATACCCCGAGAACCCGTCCTGGCCCCTCCGCAACCTGCTGGTCCTGGTCCGCCAGCGCTACAAGCTGCGCAAGGCACAGATCCTCTGCTACCGCGACACACAAGCACGACGCGACGAGCCGCGCAGCATCGTTCTGCCAGTCGAGCTCGATGGCAGCATCGAGACGATGGAGACGACGGACATGCCCAAAGTCACTGGCTGGGAGCGCAACGTGAACGGCAAGCTGCAGGCCCGCTTGGCCAACCTGGCCGACTACATGGACCCCGCCCGTCTAGCCGACCAGGCAGTCGACCTCAACCTCAAGCTGATGAAGTGGCGCATCTCACCCAATCTCGACCTCGACAGCATGAAGAATATCTCGTGCCTGCTTCTCGGCGCAGGCACCCTCGGCAGCTACGTATCGCGCAACCTAATGGGCTGGGGCGTAAGAAAAATCACCTTTGTCGACTATGGCTCGGTCTCGTTTTCCAACCCTGTGCGCCAGCCCCTCTTTGAGTTCAAGGACTGCCTGCAAGGCGGCGCACCCAAGGCGACCCGCGCAGCGGCTGCGCTGGAGCTGATCTACCCGGGAGTCGAAGCTGAAGGTCACGTCCTCTCTGTTCCTATGCTTGGACACCCCGTCGTCGATGAGGCCAAGACGCGCGCCGACTACGAGAAGCTCGAGGAGCTCATCGATACCCACGATGTCATCTTCCTCCTCATGGACACGCGCGAGTCCCGTTGGCTGCCCACCATTATGGGTAAGGCCAAGGGCAAGATTGTGCTGAACGCCGCGCTCGGCTTTGACACCTATGTCGTCATGCGCCACGGTGCCACACCCCGCGATGGCTCGGAGGATACTTTAGGCTGCTACTTTTGCAATGACGTCGTCGCTCCGGCTGATGTAAGTTCATGTGCCTTTATTCATTTCTTCGTTTTCCCGATACTAACATACCTCTCTCAACAGTCCGTCAAGGATCAGACGCTGGACCAGCAGTGCACTGTGACACGACCAGGCGTGGCTGCCATCGCCTCGGCTCTGCTTGTGGAGCTGTTTGCCAGCATCATGCAGCACCCCTCACGACACCATGCAGGCGCACCCAAGACGTCGAGACGCGCCAACGAGGCACCCGTCTACGAGCGCGACCCAGAAGACCACCCGCTCGGCATCGTGCCCCACCAGATCCGCGGCTTCGTCGCCAACTTCCAGAACGTCCTCATCAACGGTAAGTCGTACCCGCAGTGCAGCGCCTGCAGCCAGCCGATTCTCGACGCCTACCGCCAGGAAGGCTGGGACTTTGTCAAGAAGGCGCTGGGCGACCGCGAGTACGTGACCGAGCTGTCGGGTCTGGCTGAGATCCAGCGCCAGGCCGAAGCCATGGCCGAGGCTCTTGACCTAAGCGACGACGACATGGATGAGGATGACGGAGAGGCTGTTATGCTGTAGATGGTTCAAGCATCCCTCTATGGGACATATGGGATATGGCGTTAAAAGACTATTATGACATGCGGTGTCGGCGGCGTCTTTTTGTTCTTTTTTTTTTCTCATTCGAATTTATCTGGGAAAGGCGTTCAGTTCTGGCTTTTGTGTACCCTCGCGTTTTAAATTTGGGCTTTCTATTATTTTGAAATTTATCTATATTTTTCATCGTCAATCGTTACACTATTCAGGGCAACGTGTCGTTTTTCTTTTCTTTTCTTTTCTTTTGCTCTTCATTTTTACACCGGCCTTTATGCGCAGTGTCTTTTTCCGGCACCATCATTCTTCAGGAAGTATCTCTCTATTTAACTCATCTATACGAACTACAAAATCTTCAGAAAATATAACCAGTCATGAGGGAAGGCGCGATGCACATGCATATGCACAACAACGCTGCCCGTGGGGTGTAAGTCACCTGCAAAGCGTTCAAGTGGTGCCGAGAGTGCCTGCCCGCGCAGGAAGTTGCACGCGCACAATGCACTCCACTTTTTTACCCAATGCGTGTCCGCGCCTTCCCCGTGTTAATAATGCGCCCCAGAAAATTATGGGGGCTCCTTCCAAATGTCCAAGCCTGTAAGAAGAGGAAATACGAAGTAGCTCTCTCTGTAATACTCCGTACGTCGTGCCTTCCCGTATTGTAGGTACTACAGGGGCTCTTTCCCCACAAAACGTCCAACTTCCTTAACTTCTTCAACCTGTTCTCCAACCTCAACTCTTCAACTTCCAACGTCTCCTCCTCCACCCAAAAGGGTACAATCTCTACTATTGTCGCTTCCAGCTCGCGATACAGTCGGTCCTTACTCTCTACTACCCTTCTCTGCGCGCTCTTTGCGTTCCAAGACTCCCGTTTCTCGACTTCCCGTCCCGGTCGTGTTTCCGTGCATCCAAAAACGGCACAAGCGGCTCTTCTGTTCACATAAGCGTTGTGAACCTCTTTTTCCTTTACCTGCCCCATACGAATACAATATCGGACGGCGGATCACGCGCTCACCGTATCTTTGAGTCTTGAGATCTGAAGAGAGACGAAAGGGACTCGATTTGGATTGCCCCGGCGGCGTCGGATCATTTGGGGACTTTGAGGAGGTTGCAGCAGCTTTATCTTGGACCTCCTTTCTTAACGTCGGTTTCCTCCCACATAATGGCGGCCCGCTCACGCTGGTCAGCTATGGCCGGCCGGCTATTCGAGTTCAGCTCCTACCGGACCATCTCCGTGCACGACTACTCTGATGTGCTAGTGCCATTAGAAGAGGCCCACGACTACAGCCATGCCGCCCGCACAGGACGCCGGTCCGAGTACGAGGCGCCACTGGGCGAGGAGGAAGGACACGGTCTCGTTGACGGCAACGGAGACGACGAAGACGACGAAGACGTGGAGGGCGGTAGCAGAACCGACCTCGGCAATGGCGAGCAACGAAAGAGTATTGGCCGCGGATCCCGAGCTGCCGACAACGATGAAGATGACGACGACAACGAGGCATCAGCAGCATCCGGCATGCTTCCGATGCGCGCGTGCGAGTACAGCATTGAGGGTCTCCGGCGAGAAGTACGAAAAAGCCCCGAAGGCAGCAAAGAGGGCCGGCAGCGGTGGACAGACTACGAATGTACGTTTCCCCTATCCGATCTATGGATAAGTTTGTGATTTCTATTGTTTGGCCCTCCACTAACACGCACACAGTAAAATCTAAACTCATCAACAAAGCTATCCAGGATATTGGCATGGGCCGCTACAACTGGCAGCTTTTCTTCCTGTGCGGCTTTGGCTGGTTCGCAGACAAGTAAGCTGTGAAAATCCTGATATAAGTTTTGTGGATCAAATGACTAACGAAATGCCTCTCTCCCACCTACAGTTTATGGATGCAAGTAAGTCAACTTGATTCATTACACTACCAGAACTCGTTTCTTGTATCGTATTCTAACGGATCTTAGGGCGTCTCTTTGATTCTCCCTTCATTGTCAGCCGAATTTGGCATCGCTGAAAAGACCGTCCGCTACACTACCAGCGCACTCTTCTTCGGCCTCTGCTTTGGCAGCTTCTTCTGGGGCATCGGCTCCGATGTGATGGGCCGTCGTCTCGCCTTCAACTGCACACTGCTAATCACCAGTATCTTTGGTACTTTGGCTGCTTACGGATCATCCTGGGCCTTGGTATGCGTACTGGTGGCCGCTCTTGGTTTTGGCGTCGGTGGCAACTTGCCCGTTGACGGCGCTCTATTCCTCGAATTTCTTCCCGATGCCTCGAGCTCGCTTCTCACACTTCTTTCTGTGTGGTGGCCTGTGGGCCAGCTGTGCTCCTCCCTGTTGGCCTGGTGGCAGATCACTGGCACTGACTCTGAAGGCAATGTCGACAACACTGGCTGGCGCCGGTTTGTCAAGACGATCGGCATCCTGACCTTTATCATGTTTTTCATCCGCTTCTTCATCTTCCGCCTGTTCGAGTCACCAAAGTACCTGCTCTCTCGCGGCCGCCAGAGCGAGGCTGTCGCTGTGATCCACGGCCTTGCGCACCGCAACGGCACCAAGACGTGGCTCACAGAGGAGATTATGGATGCAGTGGCCGATGGCAGTGATGGTGGCCCTTTGAGGACAAGCGCCGAAGACAGCAACGGATTCGTTGGCTATGATACGACTAACAACGACGGCGATGACGACGAGGCGGGTCTATTCGACCACAGCAACCACCGTCGCAGCGGCAGTGGCGCGGTTGACGATCGTAAGCCGCAGACATCGTCAGTTATCCGTGATCGCCTCAAGTCGTTCTCGGGTGATCGTCTGCGGCCTCTGTTCCGTACGCGCCAGTTGGGCTTGGCCACGGCTATTATCTGGTTCGTCTGGGCGACCATCGGCATGGGCTACCCGCTCTTCAACGCCTTTTTGCCGCAATACCTCTCCCACGGCGGAGCTGCAGCGCCTTCTGCGTCGGCCCTCTTGATGTCAAGAGACGGCGACGCCGGTGCCATCGCGGAGACACCTACGAGCGTGACCTACCGCAACTATGCCATTACCAGCATCGTCGGTGTGCCCGGTAGCCTGCTCGCCGCCTATACAGTCGACAACCCGTCACCCTTCCTCGGCCGTCGGGGTACGCTGGCTGGTTCAACTTTGATTTCGGCCATCTTTTTGTTCTTCTTTGTCACATTTGGCCACTCGCCCGGCTCCCAGCTCTTCTTCTCTTGTGTCGAGGCCTTTTCTCAGAACATCATGTACGGCGTCCTCTACGCCTTCACCCCCGAAATCTTCCCGGCGCCCGTCCGCGGTGCCGGTACAGGCGTAGCCTCCTTCCTAAACCGCATCACCGGTCTGGTGGCGCCCGTTATTGCGGCGACGCTGCCGGGTGACGGCGCGACAGGGCCCATCTACCTGTCGGCCGCTCTGATTTTGTCTGCGTTTTTTGGCATGATTATGATACCCATCGAGACGCGCGGCCGCCAGCGGCTGTAAAGATCGTCTCGTGCGTGTTCTTTTTTTTTCTTCAATTACGAAAGACTTTGATTTATTGTGCACTTTTTTCACTTTATTACAATGCATGGGGGTAATGGAATGGGCATCCATTTCCTGGTTTTTTCCTTTGCCCTACCCCGCGTCAACGTAGATCTATGTCTGTTGGGCAGCTCTTGTATCGTTACTACGCCTCTCTTGTAGGTCAATTTATTCGTTTAATATGTGAGATGATGGCCTTGGCTAGACACGCCGATTTGTCGACATTGGACATGCCGAATGAGGTGGCAAGTAATATCAGGCGAGGGTCTCGTTTTTGCCGTGAGATTTACTTTCTATCTTCTGTCCTTCTTCTGTTCCTGTTCCCAATTTTCGTGTTCGTTGACGTGCTCTCCTCGTTGATGTTGGTTCTTGCAATCGATCTGTAGTGTTCACGACAACGACCACCACAACTTTAGATCCAAGGCTCATGAGACAACAGAGCCAGTCTCTTGAACTCTGGAGAAAAGGCAACACAAGACTCCCAGGACAATAAATTGAAAAAAAAAAAAAAAACAAAAAAAAAACATCAAGCTTCTCGGCGCACTCAAAGAAAGCATAAAAATAGTGACGGTTTATACACACTCCCCGCATCTGCGATCGTCAACAACAAAAAAAGCGACGATCACATCTCACGCGAGAGAACAGCACTCCAACAAAAACATCGCCAACATTCCAGTTGGTCTGCAACAGGCTTGTGTTTTCTTTCATTCTTAATTGGTGTTCACGAAGAATACGACATTGGAAAAGTTAATTAAAAGAAAGTAAGAAAGAGGTAAAAATAAGGCCAAGGAAAGAGCGACCGATCAAAAAGAGACATCACGACAAGAAATATATAACCGGTCGCACCTTCCCTCAACTAAAATACAAGTTCGGTGGTGACAACCACGCACTTGAACACTTTCTCAGGTTCCCGTGACTAACGCGACGGCTCTCTTCAGGGAGACAGAAGAAGGGTTACAAACATCCGAATCTCATCAGATAGAGCATCAACACCTCACACTCATTCCAACAGCACCATGAAGATGAAGTGGTCAAGCTCATTGTCGGCCCTCTTGGTCAGCACGGCCACTCTTGTCTCGGCGAGTCCTGTTGCTTCTCGTGAACTGAAACTGTTCAACCTCAAGATTGTCTCGTATGTCTTCCGTCTTCCGCCTTCCTTCCTCATCACCAGTCTATTATTACGCGGTACTAACAGCTCAGACCCATTAATTCCAATCTCAACGGCCGCTACCTCACCATCAACCCTGATGGAAGCCTTGGCATCTTTTCTGACCGGCCGGCCAACACGGGCTCGATCCCGCCCAAGATCCCCGTGCCACCCACGGTAGACACCACCGCCAGCAAGCGCAGTTCGCCAGGTGGCGCCAAGTTCTATGTCACGCAGGCCGGCCCCACGGGCTCCGCGGACGCCAGACACTACGAGCTGCACAGCTATCCCATTGGCATCGTCGACCATGCACTGGGCCTCAACGGCACAGCCAAAGACGGCATTCGGTATCTAGTGGACGTGACCAATCCGGGCCACAATGCCACTGCGGGCTCCGACGGTAGCAACTCGCCCGACTATAAATCGTTTACGCTCGACAACTACGGCTCCAACGTTGACGCAAACAGTGACGACGGGCGTGCCGAGATTGAGACTGATATCGAGATCAACCTGGCCAAGCGTATCCCGCCGCCGTTGCCGCTCAACGGTTTTTACTATGGTGCCAACGGCCACGGGAAGTGGGCACTGATCCAGCGCGGTGCCGACACCTTTGTCGCTGCTTGGTATGATGGTGAGTCCCATCTACTCCCCTAGGTTCCTATTTTTGCGTCTTTTTGACCACGGCATACTAACCAATGTCTAGGCTCTTCATATGTCACTGAAAACTACCGTCTGGTTGACATTACCTACGAGCCGGCGGACGCGTAAAAAGAACAGAGGGATAAAAAGAACAGAGGGAGACGAGAGGGAAAGGAGGGAGGGACGTAGAAAGAGGCAGACCACTTCTCCATGTTCACAGCCAGAGCCGTTTACTTTTATTTCATTCTACGATGACAGCACATTTTATACCAGTCGTTACTCAATCAATGTTTTCTTTCCTCTTAAAAGCCCGTCGTAAAAGTAAAGCATTGGCCATCTTGCTCCTTTATCAGTGCACTGCCGTACTACCAAAATCCTAGCATCCTCACATCCTGGCATCATGCTATCACGGTACAACTCGTATGACGGGGCGAACGGGATAATGTGAAATGGTCTGATTTTTTTACTTTTTTTGTATCTGTCTCTTGTCGATGTTTTTTTTTATGTTTCTCGTTGATTTGTGAGCAGAGCATACTTATACTCGTGTGCTCTTTATCCTCCTCTTTCTATTTCTTTTCCTTTTCCTTTTCCTTTACACCACACACTCTTCTCTTCCGCCACCTAGACACCGGCTGTCTATATTTTCCCGATGCCAGGCCAATCTTCATTTTCTGGGTTTTCTGGGTTTCAGCTGTCACACCAGCGGCCATTCATTCGACCAAGCGCCTTCCAAAAGTGAACACGGAAAAAAAGGGAAATATGAACAAAAAAAGGTACGAAATTTCGATACAATACAGACACAGGAAGGGGAAAAAATGATAAAAGAGGCATGAAAACTATGCACTATGCAGGGCGATAAATGACAAAGACAGGAAAACAAGAAAGGCACGGCCGTCCCAGGTCTCAACTTAGAACGACATCTCCTTCTTGATCTCGGCAATGGCGCGGCCGGGGTTCAGGCCCTTGGGGCACGTCCGGGTGCAGTTGAGAATGGTGTGGCAACGGTACAGGCTCATGGAGTTCTCAAAGGCCTGCTTGCGCTCGGCCTTCTTCTCGTCACGGGAGTCGGCGAGCCAGCGGTAGGACTGGAGCAGGACGGCCGGGCCAAGGTACTCCTCCGAGTTCCACCAGTAAGAGGGGCAGGACGTGGAGCAGCAGAAGCACAGAATGCACTCGTAGAGGCCGTCGAGCTTCTTGCGGTCCTCCTTGCTCTGGCGGTATTCGCGGCCCTGGGGGGGTTAGCCGGTGTTCACCTCTCATTCACCTCTTACACAGTTTCTCGATCGCTTCGATCGCTTCGCGACCTCGCAAATGTGCACTTACATCAGGAGCAGGAGTGTCTCTCTGCAGATACGGCTTGATCGACTTGTACTGCTTGTACAGCTGGGTCAGATCGGGCACCAGGTCCTTGACGACGTAGGTGTGCGGCAGCGGGTAGATCTTGGCTTCGGTGTTGTCGACGGGGATGCGGCACAGGCAGGCCAGCGTGTTGACGCCGTTGATGTTCATGGCGCACGAGCCGCAGATTCCCTCACGGCACGAGCGGCGGAAGGTCAGCGTCGGGTCCTGCTCGTTCTTGATGCGGATCAGCGCGTCCAGCATCATGGGGCCCGTCTTGTTGAGGTCGAGCTCGAAAGTATCCATGCGCGGCTTCTCCGAGGGCGTGTCGGGGCTCCAGCGGTAGATCTGGAACTTCTTGGTGCGTGGTGCGGCCTCGACGGGCGCGTCGGAGGTCGTGGCCATGGAGCGCCGGGCGGACGAAGAAGATTGTGATGAAGAGGAGGAGATGTTGAAAGCAGCAGCCAGTGGCCGCGCAGCCATCGACGGGCGCGACGAGGCCGACGCCAGCAGGCGCATTGTGGAAGAGCGGAGAGCAGCCATTGCGGCGGGTGTGAAGAAAGAAGAGGAGGAGGCGAAAAAGAGAGAGTCGAAGATGGCGAGAGAAGATTTTCCGTGACCAGTGGAAACCAGCTGTTCAATGGAAAGGAAGAGCAGAAGAGACGAAAAGTCAAAAAGAAGAATTGACGGATGAATGTCGCCGGTGACGATGCGCAATCACGGGGATGGGATTGAACAATTGACTGTAATGTCGAGAACCAAACACAAGAGAAGAGGAACAAAAAGGGATGCAGATGCAAACAAGAGCAAAGTGGTAGCGTGCGTGGTGGTGGCAGAGTGGCAGATCAACTGTGGTTTGTGTGGTTTGTGTGGTTTCTGTGGGCGTCCGGTTTTTTTGCACTGCAGTTTCCCTCTGCTCTTTCCCCCCGTTCATGACGATGGAAATTCGGGACACCTCGGCTAGTGAAGCCCGCGCCCTCTGGCGCTGCAGCAAATGGCGCTGTGGCCAATGGGAGCAGCCATATTGTCAATGGCCCCCGTTTCCCCAAGGGACGATTCGGAGGCACGCTGACTGGGCAGGAGCGATTTGGGTGGGTTCTTGCAGCGCCTTCCCTCCAGCGGATTGGAGCGTTGCGAGCAACTGGGGCAGCAGAGCGGATTCGCCTTCACGTGCTTGCCGCTTGGACGCCTGCCGTGGACTGCTGCCGTGGGGAGCTCGGGGAGGAAGGGGAAAAAGGCACATGCATACCGTGTGGAGAAGGCGCGAAGGGGAATTGGACTGTGTACTTGCTCTTCAGGCGTAACTACTAGTGACTGGAAAGTACAGTCCCCTGGTACATCTTATTCCACCAATAACACAGGCACGATAATGTACTGCCCCTTTTGGCGGGTAGCTGCAAGCGTCGGCCTAATGACATGGCGTCGCCCGCTCAATCTGATAGCGAGGAGTGAAGCCAGGAACTTCGTAGTATCGCTAAGTGTTTTTTTTTTTTTTTTTTTTTTACTGCAACCTGCCGCGTTCCCTTCTGCAGCGCAACGGCTCACGACAACGATCAATAACAGCTTCGCGGCGCATTCCACCTCACGCCGGCGTACTTGGTGATATCGACGCGTCTTTTGGCTCATAATCAATTGGCGAAACTACAGCATCGCCGACAGTCCTCTTCGACTTCATCTTTTCTCTCCATCCTCCTCCGTGCAGGCGGCCCTTTGAGAGGGCTGCCGCGATACATACGTCAATTGGCCCGACGCCAGCCGTGCACCGACTCTGTCTGCCACCTTGTTCTCCTATCGACTCTTCACATACTCTGGACGCCCCCGAGCATGGCCGTCCGACCAACCCGAGCGGTCCTGTCCTGCGTACGACCATGTAAGCCTCTTGACACCCCTCTTTGACCCCTCTCTGATATGGAGCTGCGATGCGCCATGCGCGTCTGAAAAATATGTGCACGTCATAGCTAACACGGCACGCAGCAGTAGCATCTTCAGTAGCATCCGCAGTTGCACGGCAACCACCAGCATCTCTTTCCGCAGCGCGATCTCTTTCTGTCTCGAGCCGACAGACCTCATCTGTCTCCTCTTCCTCCTCTTCCTCCTCTTCCTCCTCTTCTTCCTCACCCTCCCTCAACATGTCGCCAGCAGCACCGAAACGCCCGTTAGCCACGACAAGCACCGGCCGTGGCCGGGTACCAGCAGCCCGCCGCAGCATCTTCTCCTACAGCGTCGCCGCGTCGTACATTGCCAAAGACCGTCCCTACGACCCCAACACCCACGTCTTCCACTTCAACCCCTACAACCGCCTCCAGCAGTCCTCGCCCACACAAAAGAAGAAGCCATCGCAGCGGCCCGAGAGCGGCCAGGATGCCTTCTTTGTCAGCCGCGTCGGCGATACAGGAACCGTCGCTCTGGCAGTAGCAGACGGCGTCGGTGGCTGGATGGAGTCGGGTGTTGACCCAGCCGACTTTTCGCACGGCCTGACCGAATACATGGCCGCCGCCGCCTACGAGCACGGCAAGCCGTTGGGCAGGGGGAAGCAGCAGGCCAAGTCCACAGGAGAATCAGCAACTCCCCCACTCTCGGCCCGCCGCCTCATGGAGATTGGCTACCAGGCCGTGCGCCACGACCGCTCCATTGAGGCCGGCGGCTCCACGGCCGTCGTTGGCCTCCTCAAGCCGGACGGCGGTCTCGAGGTCGCTAACCTGGGCGACAGCGGCTACATCCAGCTGCGCCTCAATGCCGTCCACTCGGCCTCGGAGCCCCAGACCCACGCCTTCAACACACCATACCAGCTCAGCATGATCCCGCCCAATATCTTGGCCCGCATGGCTGCGTTCGGCGGCGCTCAGCTGAGTGATGAGCCCCGCGACGCCGAGGTCACTCGCCACGACCTGCGCCACGGCGATGTCCTCGTCTTTGCCTCGGACGGTGTCTGGGACAACCTGTTCAACCAGGACATCTTGCAGCTTGTGAGCCGCGCCATGATGGGCACCGGCGCGTGGCAGGCCACCACCAAGGACGCAGGTGCGGCTGTAGCTGTGGCACCGCCAGCCGCACTCAAGCAGCTGACCGACCCCGAGACGAAAGAGGGCGCCAACGTCGTGACCCTGCAGAGCCTGATTGCCACGCAAATCACAGGTGCGGCCAAGGCGGCGAGCGTCAACACCAAGCTCGATGGGCCCTTTGCCAAAGAGGTCAAGCGGTACTACCCGCAGGAGGCCTGGCACGGCGGCAAGGTTGACGATATCTGTGTTGTCGTCGCCATCGTCTCCGAAGAGCCCGGTCCTGACAGTGATGCACCCATCAAGAGCAAGCTGTAGACGCTTCGTCTACCTTGTCATCCACTAACATGACGTATTTACACCGCTTATAGATGTGATTTATTGTTTCTCGTTCAGCGCCCGTCTGGAAACATGGGCATGATGGTTTTGCTTTCTTATCTTTATTCATTTTGGCATATTCCACGGCGTCCATGACAATTTGTCTGCCCTGTGTTTTCTCCTAATGCTTCTCTTTTTGATCTTGCTTTATTCTTATATTCTTGTTTTGCATATAGACCACTACGAAAACCGGCTTTTTCCGGGGAACGGATCTCGGACACAAAAAAGGAAAGGCACTTCATATATCTATTCTTTTTTCTTATTTCCATCTTATTTTCATACAGGAGAGAACAGGACGGCGTAAAAATACATGGCACGCGCATAGCATCAATTCTATTACTCTGAAATCTTTGTCTTTTTCGTTCTTTGTTTGCTTTCACGTCTCGTCATCACCACAACAGACGCACACGCACCAAATACACGCACGAAATACACGCATGCGCACACGCGTACACAGAGCACAGATGCACAAAAGTAGACGATCATGCAATCATGCAGTCAATACCGATGCCGATGCCGATGCCGTTTTTGATGGTTTGACAGCCTGTGGGGAATGGGAGAGGGCTGGAAGAGGGCTGGACGGGAGCAGAGGCCATGGCCGGCGGGCGCATATGCACGCCTTGTATTTCTGTGTATCTCTCCCCGCCGCCTGTGTGGACATGTATGGTCTTTTGTGCATCTTGTGCATCCCTCATTCTGACTGCCCTGTGTATCTTGTACGCCACGTCGGTCTGAAAAGGTCTCGGCCATCGTTCTGTCAATGATGCTTCGGATAGATTGCTTTGGTTGGTGGTACAAAGCTCAGGGCGCACAGGCGTACAGGCGTACAGGCGCACACGCGGGGGTCATACTCCAGAACGCCAGTTTCTTGTTTTTTTTGGGTCAAAGACAGAGACACACGCTGTGCTTCCCCAGCTGGGACAATTTTCATGAGCCCGTTGACCCGTTGAGAAGCTCATTAGTAAAAACCGACGAACCATAATCAAAGACTAACAAGAAGAGCGAGACAAGACATTGCCAATCACGGTGCGGTGCTCAGCAATGACGATGAACCACAAAAAAATCAAACGGGAGCCGAGCCAGGGTTTTAAAAATCTCCGCGTCCTCACTGGCCTCTTACTGGCCTTTTCTCTTTTTTTTCTTCTTTTTTTTTCGCCCTGCAGGCCACATGGCTTTGCATGGCCAGGCCGCATCAGCCCTGCATCTCGGGCGCAAGGCAAACGTACATCCCTTGCTTGATGCCGTTGGGTGGGGAAACTGGAGGAACGAGCCGACAACGGGCAGCAGACGGGCCCTGGCATTGAGAGCCAGTTCGTTCGAGACATTACCGAGCACGCGTGTCTGTCAACATTTCAGATTCCCACAGGCATACTGCTCAATGAGAGACGTCGGTCTCACACGAACCGAGAAGAATGCGAGGTCACGAAGTGAGTTCTGATGGAGTGTAATAGAACGGTGAGAGTTTTAAGTTCAAGCTGCCATGCTATTAAATTTGTGTCGCTGCCATGCTCATGAAACACAACAGGCGTACAAGGACAAAACTGTATGAAATAGAAAATGGCAAAACATCAAGGGCCACAAGCAAAGAAGATACATCAACAGGTCCAGTGAATGAAGGTCGCGACGCGTTGTCGGCCCCTTGTTCAATTCTTTTAGGTAAAATACCCAAGCAATCTACTCAGAACCAGTCCCTGATATATGTCAGAAAGTATTTGCGAAAAAGAAAAAAAAGTATTAAGTTGGGGGTTAGGGTAATTCGAGGTGAAGCCCCCAAAAATAGAAAAGTGAATAATAATAAAAATAACCAAGTCATCCACCGTTTTCCATGCTTTCTTTTAAAGAGAGAATATCCACGACGCAAAAAAAATTGAAAAAGAAACCCAGAATTTAAATGAGAAAAAATACTGTAAACAAATACAACAAACCAAAGACTAAATCAATAGGCTTGTATTGCTTAGTTGAAGTACAGCAGAGCAGCAACGGTAACCAGGACGAAAGCCAGGGGCGACTTGGCCTGGACACCGTTGTTGGTGTTGGTAGGGACGGTGGTGGCCGTGGCGGTAGCCTTGCTCGTGGTGGAGGCTGTTTTGTTAGCATGACTTCAATATTCCAAATTGGAAAGTAAAGAGAGCGAGTTCTGGACTTACACTTAGTGGCAGAGGTGGTGGTGGTGTTGTGGCCAGCGGTCGTGGTCACGTGGGTGGTCTTGGACGACGAGGAAGACGAGGTCGACGAAGAGGACGACGAGGTGGTAGCAGCAGAGGAAGAAGCGGCGGCCGAGGACGAGGCGGCGGCGGACGAGCTCGAGCTAGCGGCGGCGGTGGACGAAGCAGTCGAGGCGCTGGCAGAGGCCGAGCCGGTGCCGGTCAGGGCAAACAGCTTGGAGTAGTTGACGCCAGTCGAGTCAGAGATCTCGAAAGCGTAGTTGCCCGAGACCAGGGTGGTCGGGACAGTCCAGGTGAAGCTGCCGCTCGAGTCGCCAGCTGTTGTTTGTTAGCAGGTGAATTCATACATATATAACATATATAAAAAGGCCAGGGTGGGATCCTGCACGTACAATCAATGGTCTCGACCTTGGTCAGGTCGTCGGAGGAGCCGGTAGCCAGAACAATGGTGACAGGGCCAGTAGCGTTGCCCCAAGTCAGGGTGAAGGTCGAGCCGGCGACGACATCGAAGTTGGAGTTGGTGAAGGCCGGAGTGGCGCTGACAGTGGCGGCCAGGACGGCGAAAACGGAGGCAACGGAGAACTTCATTTTGAATGTGGTTGTGTGGTTGAAAGAAAGGCAGCGAAAAGTGCCGAAGAAAGATATTAAGTCGTCGAGTAAGCAAAAGTTGTGAGAGATTGAAAATTGTAGTTGAACGAGAGACAAGAAAGTTTGGATGCTGTAAAACAGATGTTAGAAAATATGTGCCAAGACTGCAGTTGTAGACAAGTTGGTTGATAAATGAGGAAATGGTTGAAAGACGTGTAAGTCAAGTAAAGAAGTAGTAAAGTGAAAGGAAAGAGAGGAGAAAGAAAACAAAAAGGGATGTGCAGAAGAGAATGCAGTTCTGGAAGGACGAGCGGCGGCTGGAATGAAGGAATGAAGAGCCAGAGAATGGACGCGCAAATGGACCGAGCGGGAAGTGTTGTTTTGTGTTTTGTTCCAATGCGAGACAAGCACACGCTTTGAATCGAACAGGCAAAAAGAGAAGAAGGGGTATTTCGAAGCCGCCACAGGGGCTTTTTCGAGGGCTTTTTGCTTTTGATTTTGAGGGCTGATTGTAAGAGGGCTTGGAGGCTGAACGGAGATGATGCGCGCGAAAACAAGGAGAGGATTGGCCAGGCGGCCAGAGCAACGAACGGGAAGGGCGAGGCGAGCGAGGGAGCGAGCGTTGTCGAGCTTTTGAAAAGGCAGAGGCGTAGTACAGCGTACAAAACACACATAACACAAAACACTTACAGAAATGAAGACGTAAAGCCGTTGAACGATTGTGAAGATGACGATGCAGAAACAGGAAGGAGAAAAAAGAGGAGAAGGAAGGAAAAGAGAGAGGGAAGGAGACGACGAGATCCGTGGTATTAAAATAAGTCGGGTGGAATGCGGTATTCCAGAAAGAGGGAAGGAGCTTTGCTAGGACGACTAGGTGAAAAGAGGCAACTTCGAGGCGGAAAGACGCAAAAGCAGGAAGGAAAGAATTTTCTTGGCAACGAAATGGGCGGGAGGGCAGGTGCAAATGGTGCAAACATGAGGGCTTGGGGCGCGGAGGGAAGGCGTGAGGAAGGCGTGAGGGCGTGTTGTGTGAGTGGTGGTCGTCGTGGAGCAGGCGCGGAGGGCATGGACCAGGCACACACCCCTGTCCGTTCCTTCCCCTTTCGTGGGGCCTGGGCTGGCCGCTTGTGATGGGGCCGAATAAAATGACAAATAAAATAGAGGAAATACGGAGTAAATAAATACAAAAACAGGGGGCCAGCTTTCCACTCTTCCGTATTTTGCAGTATTTTGCAGTCCTCCAGGCGACGCGACAGGTGCAAGGTACCGGAGCTGGGCCTGCGCTAGCCCACGCACAGCAACGGCTGGACCCACCGACATGCCCAAAGTAGCTGTGATGTACCCCGTACGTTCGTACAGTGTGTGGCCCAGAGCCTGACCAGTGCAGAGGACATGGGGCGTTGACGCGCAATGCTCTTTCCCTTTCATCTTTCATCACTGCTCTTTCCTTCCAGATGGGCCTGTGCGTGGGCTTGCAGGGCCCGTTGCAGCTTCCTGCAATTATGTCCACTGGCAGACAGGTTTTCTGTCAGTTGAGGGTCGCACCTGCCTGAAAGCTGCTGTAACTCTACGACGTCGGTGGCATGGACGGGCGGCTCTACGACAAGGAAAGAGCACAAAAGTTGGCCAGGGCATGGCCAGAGCGACCGAGAGAATGCCAGCATAAGGTAGAAAGGACGGTACGCCCGGGGCAGGAGCAATCGGCGACAAGACCAAGTGCCTGCCTCTCTAGTTTGCGTTGGCACAGCGGTCTTTTTTGACTATTTCTATTCAGGGGAAAATGAGCTATTACGAAGTAAGCATATTTTGCGTGTGCGGCCGAAAGTGAGCTTGTGAGCTTTCTCTTCCACAACGCGCGAATTATGTACCCAATACCACCAAACAGCCCGTATTCCCGCCAACATTGCGATGGGCACTGGAGAATTTGTGCCTGGACCGACCAGCCCGACCCAGCAAACAAACTTTTTTGCACGCTGAAGAGAGCAGGGAAGCAGCACTATGCAGCAAAAGACGCGTGCTTTTCTGCTTCCTGCAGCGCACATCGGCGCACATCGACTGCTCGGTCAGCAGCAGCGTGCCTGGCGTGCCTGCTGTGTCCTGGCTTGTCTGGGCACCCTGGCGCCGAGCTGCACAAGAGGACCGGCGCGTCGAGCGATCAGCAAAGTGGTCGAAGAGATGCAGTGTCTGACAGGCGCAGAGAAGACCAAAGAAAGGGGCGCAGAGACGGCGACCAAGGCCTAGGAGCCCAAGCAAGACATCCCTCGACTCGCAACGCCCAGGATCAGAGAAGAGACGACGGGCAACAGACGACTCAAGGGATAACGTCAAGAAAGGTCCAGACTCCAGACTCCAGACTCCATCAAACTCCAGTACATGTGCTTTTGCCCAGACTCTTGAGTCGAGTTTGCCCCCCTTCTCCAGCACTCTGCCCAGCATCGAGAACTTGTCTTGGCATCCCGACGGAGAGAGATCTCACCTGGCATCGTGCCTTCTTCCCCATGTCCCGTCCCGTATCCCATCTCAGCGGAGCTGTGCATCAGAAGAGATTTCGCCGTGTGCACGGTTCTGTGGGCTTTCAGGAGACAAAGCGAACCTGCCAGAGCCCCCGAGAATCCGTTAATTGGACGTGTAGCGTTTTGTTTCTCAGTCTTTCTCTCCTTCTCCCCTCTCCTCCTTCTCTCATCTTGACAAAAGAACACACCCCCTGGCCAGCACGCTAAGCAGACGAAGCCCCTGTCCATCTCCACTGGCCAGCCCTCGATCCAGCCTAGCTCGTGGTCAAATTAGCTCTGGTGCTGTCCGTCCTGGCCGGACAGAAAGGCAAAGAACAGGCGAGGAGAGGGGAAGACTGAACACCACTGAGAGAGAGTGTGTGTGTGTGTGGGAGATGTTCCTTGCATAGTTTTGTGCCAAGCCACTTCGAGTGGCAACTCCCGCTGGCCCTGTCGAAGGCCTGGCTCGCCCGGAAAGGTAGCCAGGAAGCCAACAGAGGCCAACTTTTTCGACGATGCCTCACTGAAAACTAGCTTGCTTCTATTCTTGGGTTCTTTTCGAATCGAGTTTTTCAGGCTCATGTGCTCAGAAGAAGAAGAAGAAGAAGAAAAAGACCAAAGTGGAAGATACAAAAAATACAACCTGCGGCGATGGCGGCGAAGGCGACAAAAGGTCACAAGAGACCAGGCAAACATGGAGATCCCCGGCCCTTTGCGGGCAACTCGTTTGAAGAGCTTCTGGAGGAAACTGCATAGTGCCAAGTCGATTTTTATCCGTGGCCCAACGTCCGGCACATGGGGGCAAGCAAGAAAAGCTAACCAGAAGTGATCCAAAATCAGACAACCAAAGACACCAAAAAAGGTTCAACCTGAGGCAAGCGGGATATCCAGCCGTGCCGCCCACAGTCTATCCCATATGGCCAACCACCCCCGGGTGGCAGGTTTCCCAGCACACTGAAACGCATGACGGCCGGTTTGCTCCTTCTGCCACCTTCTTTCAAAGTCCTCTTCCCTGTCACGGGGCCTGTCTCTATGTCGTGAGAAACAGGTATATTATGTTTAAAAGAGCTGTCCGAGCGACATTTGCTGCTACGTATTGTCGCTCGAACCTCGCTGCAAAAGATGACGTTGTCGCAAAGAAACGCCAAGAACCTACAAACAATCAGTGCAACCGTACGCATATACAAGGCCTGGCCTGGCCCAGAGCCGTCAGATCTTGTGTTCTGTTTCTTTGGCGAGGCCTGCAGACGAGCCGACTGACAAGGCGCTGCACGCTGCAGGCTGGCGAGACATGCCAAGTTAACAGTCACGTTTTGGGACTCATCTTGTCTAGCACTTATTTCATACTATCGAATTTGAAATGGCGAGGCGACGATCCTGTTTAACGAGCTCGCCGCGTTTGACGAAGGAATTCAGAGACACAACTCGGCAAACCTATCGACATGCAGGTCGTCGTTATTGCAGCTTTGAATGCACTCCTTCAGCTCCTCTTTCAAAGCGAAGTGCAACCCGGGCAGTTGCCGGGCGATGTTGCAAGGAGTAAAAATAGTATCAACAAGACCTGCACATTCAATGTTCCGATGCATCGTTAAAGCGTCTGTGTGGCTGGCCTTGGCAAAAGTCTGTAAGTCGTCGGGCATAGCAAAGCCTGGCAGTCTGCTCCGTACGCTACATGATGGTGGTGTGGCTGAACTGCTTTACGCGTTGCGCCCGCCCATCCATCGCGGCATTGGTTGCATTGGCGCCTCTCATCACGAAGTATGGCCAACGCGGCCAAGACAACCTCAACCAGGCAGCCAACTTACATGCACTGTATTTATTTCTCCTCGGGCACAGCTCTTTCAATCATTACTCTAGAAGAGCATGCATGCATGCGGCCGAAAGAAAACTACGAAAAGAACCACCACAAATATTGTGCATCTTCCGACGTAAGCAGAATTGGATATTGACGACATATTCTGTGCCTTGTTTCCATTTGGGCGGTTGGCGCTTTATGTGATGCAACCCTCCCTGACTTGGCTCTCTGGTTCTCTGATTTTCTGATTCTCTGGTCCTCGCGGAGGTCACTTGGTCTAGCAAAGTTGGCTGCATAGAACTGATGCAATATCGCAAAAGTTGTGTATGTTGGGGAAGTGTGTGTGGTGATCCTTTTACAACTGTATTTTTGGTTTGTATTTTTTTTATGGGCAATTGTTTACTGTCTTTTTTTTCTTTTCTTTTTCTTTTCTTTTTCCTTTCTTTTCTTTTAGAAAAAATTTGAACAAGAAATTTCGTAGAATTTCAAATAAGAGCAAAATACGGACTATTTTGCTGGTATCGAGAGATCGAAAGTACATTAACAACACATATGCCAAATGAAGTATATTCGCCCATCGAATGAATGCCGAATTGACAACAAAAGTCTTACTTTGAACAGTACCCCTTGATTTCACGTGCACGCAAGATTCACTTACATTTTTCCTTCGCCTTCATCTAATATCGCGTTTCTTGCTCCTCGAATAATAAGTACCATTCCCCTGAATGCTGCAAGTATCAAGGCAACACACCGCCAAAAGTACTTGAATAACGTCAGTTCTCATTGCAGTTGTTGCTTAAACTCCCCACCAACCAAACACCCGTGTTTCATGACGGCAAGTTCAGTAAAGGAAAAAGGTCCTCGGACTGGCGATTGGGCTTCAAATGGGGATTGCAATAGTGAATAGGCAGACCACCGATTTGATGACTTGACTGATGATTTGACTGATTTTGATGATCGACACAATGCCATGTCTGAGAATAAGGTGAAAAGAAGACCGCATTTCGCACATCCGCCGCTCTTCATGTTTCACTTATCTTGAAAAGAGAACGCCATCTCGGCCATCTAGACGCCATGCAACAGAAATTTAGAGTTCTTATCTCCCGGCACGGAACAGTCTCATCCATTTTGTGGATGGGGGTCATTTGGTCACTTTGATCATTTTAAACATTTTGTTTTTGAGAAGCCCGCGAGTTCGCCATCACCGCGCCCTTGCTTGCCCCGTTACACATATATTGTTATTCAGAAACTGGTCCACGGGACATCGTACATTGTAGTTCTGTTATATGAATCTATATGGCACCGTCTATCTTCATCATCGTCTATCTGGAATGGTAAATGCACAAACGTATATGCCTCGGAGCTTTGTGCGCAAGCATTAGCAACAAACGTGAAACAAAAGGGCTCATCAACAGAATCAAACAGCAAAAGCAGAAGCGTGTGTATGCACAGATGCTTCATCATGCCATAGAATATTCAAATTGAGCAAAAGGAGGAGGCCGTAGATCAAAAAAGGAGGAACGGACATCGTCTGCCCGGCATTGTACCGCAGCTGCCCCGAATTGTCTTTCCAGGGTATATGAAACCGGCATTTTATGGGATTACAATGGGGGTATCATTAAGCAACAATCGCCGGCGACCCTAAGGATCAAGCGGTCTTGCCATCCTCCATCCACCACCCACCACTCAGCGTTCCGGAGGGGGGCGGCGCAGGATCCTCCGGGAGACCAAAGGGTATGTCTTCAACGCGAACAGTGAGGCCAGCTCTCTCACAAACCACACTGCACAACACCCCGCCGGACACCGTCGGCCTCCTCCCGCAGCTCGTTGACAGTGGCGCCGGCTTCGCGCATGCGCTGGACAAAGTCGTCAAGCGACCCGCCGACGCCAAAGTAGAGTTTCTTGGCGCCAATGACAGCCGTGGCTGTGGCTGTGGCTGCGGACGCACCGGACACGGTGCCGCTCTCGCGACGGAGGATCGACAGCAGCGTGACGGCAAAGGTCTCGAGGGCAAACGGCGAATAGATTGTCTCGGCGCCGAGTACGAGCGTGTGCGCAGCGGGCTTTTCTGTCGCAGCAGCATCAGTGGTGCTCGACGCGCTATACAGCAGGTCGACAAACTCGGCCGACCAGCCGCCGGACAGGAACGAGAGGGTGATGTCGTTCGAGGAGAGGTAGGCGAAGAAGGCATCCTTGACCTCGTCGGTCAGCTCGAGCTCGCCATTGTCGTCGTCGCCGTCTTCCTCGATGATCAGTGCCTGCTGGAGGAGCGGGCTGGCGTCCCGCTGCTGGAGAGCCCATGCCAGGAGGAAGTTGGGTAGTGTCACAAGGTAGAGGACGCTGGGGTTGTAGTCGGCGACCGTGATGGACAGCGGGTGGCTCTGCTGCGCTTTGCCGTCCTTGCTTGATGTCGCGCAAGCCCAGTGGAAGAGGGCCAGAGACGGCAATGCCGTTCCGCAGCCGAGCTATTCGGGATGTTAGTGGGGGGTCCATGGGAACGGTGGATACAAATCACAGTCCAGGCCTGACATACCTCAATAACATGGGCAGGTCCGTCCTTTACTAGGACAGTGCCTGCCACATCCGATGGCGTTGGTGTCGATGACGAGTCGGCGGCTGCTGATGGCTGCTGCAGCAAAACCTTGACCAGGTCGACACTGCTCTCCCAGCTCTTGAAGCCGCCCTCATAGATGCCTGTCTTGACATCGTGTGTGCCCAGGCCAGGCGCCAGCTCGCCGCTGCTGTTGGTGTTGCTGTCGCCGCCCTCCTCTTCGCCGTCCTCCTCAGCCATCAACTGCACCTTGACATCCCACAGCTCGCGCCGCGGCAGACGTATCCGGAACGGCGCTTCCCGCGGGGCTGTGCTGGCGTCGGCGGCGGCATCTCCACTGCCGACCACAGGGCTGTCCAGTGTCACGTCCAGAAGGCTGTAGGCAATCTTGGACGGCAGCTTGGAGAGCATCTCCTTGATGTCGTGGCGTTGTGGCGGCAGCTGTGGCTTGCCCTGGACAGGGAACGCACTGGCTGCTGGTGCTGCTGATGTAGCTGTGGCATTCTGCGACGTAGTGGGCTGCTGGAGGGTGGTGCTGGTGGTGCTGGTGGTGCCGTCGTCCTCAATGTCGTCCCCGGAGAAGGAAAATGAAAAGGAAGCCATGGGTAAGGTGTTTTTCGATACTTTCTCAATCTGTCGTTTTCTCGGTTCCTATTTCGGATAGTTCTCTCCTCCAACAACAGCTGATGCTTGTTCCGTCACACAGACAAGAACGCCAGCTCATGCGCGTGTTGTGTAAGAGCTTAGCAAGATGCGGTCCCTCTTCTTCGTCTTGTGCTGCGTGCGTTGAAGAGATGCGGTCTTGTTTCGTGGCTTGCAGTTGAGGGAGCGAGCTGTCCGAATTTGGATAGGCATGCCACTTTCCAGTCTTTCCCGTCGCAATTGTCAATCGCTCCGTATATTCTTATCTGCTCCTTCCTTTGGGATTGATACGTTCTTTCCTTTTTATTCTGTTCGCTGGTCGTTCATGTCGTCGTTCCTTCCCTCTCACGTCGACCGGCACAATCAACTTTTTTTGTGGAACCCCACCGAGCACAACTCCACCTTCCCGCCTACAGTTTGGCCCACCGCCTTCCCTTTTCACAACGGAGCTTCCCACCTTTCTCTGGCTCCTGCCGCAGCTAGCCTTGTGCACCTATTTCCTCATTGGCCACTTTGCTTTCCAACTTCCCCCTCTCTTCTCCTCTCCTCTCTCCTTCGACCTTTCAACTCTTTTTTGGAATGCAGCCTCCTCGACTCGTGGTTGGGCAATTTACGATGTAAAACGACACTTGTTGGCCAAAAGGCTCTCCTCAACTCAACACCTTCTGTCCTTTCACACTTTTACTCTTTTTGCTTTCGTTTCCATCGTTCCATCGTTCCCTCGTTCTCGCTTCCTTCTTCCCCGGATGCTCCTCTCCATCTCTGCGCTGGAAGTGGAGGCTCCGCCTTTACCCCTCTCTTGTTCTTTTGAGTTTTAACATCTGACCTTTGCCTCTTGGCCTTTCTTGTTTTGATTTACGTCGTATTTATCTTCTGATTCCATTGTCTCTGATGCGTTTCTCGCCCGCCGGAGCCCGCCTGAGAAAAGACCAAACCGCATTGTACCTCCCTTGCTTGTCTTGTCCAACGGGCTCGCCACCTTGTCGGCTGTTTCCTAGTTTTGTCCTGTCAACTCTTGTGCCGTGTGTTTTGTGTCTCTCGTACTTTTTGTGCTTCTTGTGTATCTTTGCGGTGTTCTTTGGGCTGTTCTTTCTTCTTCTGTTCCCCAACAGCATTCTATAAACATGTCTCCTATCCCCTGGAGCTGGGCCTATGGCCTGTCTCTTCCTTGTTACACGAATCTCACCTCCACAGATCCTCTTCCCTGGTCCATTTCCCAAGGAGATCTCTTTCCCACCAAGCACAGTTTTGGTGTTTCCCGTTTAGCTGCCCATTCCCATTGCTTCTTTTTGTTTGTCTTCCAGCAGCCTAGATTGTCCATCCCACACTTGCAGGTTACACGGCATTGCTGTCCATGTTATCCATGTTGTCCAAATTGTTCAACACCGTCCTCTCGTTTCTCGACCGCCTACTCCATACTTTGTAGGGTCTCGCTGTCAACTGGTCCCACATTCGACTTACACCGGCCTATCCACATGCACATGTCCTTCGTGCCAAGACTGCATCACATTTCTTTCCACCTTCCTTCGTTGCTTTTATTCTCTTTCCCCATCCTTCAACGGGCGGACACCGGCATAACGGTCCACCGAGTTGGATGCGTTCTTTTCTCGCCCGCCGAGCTACTGAGTACCTCCTCCTCCTCCTCCTCCTTCTCCTTCCAGGTCCAGGTCCCGGCCCCTGCATTGTGCGCTACGCACTCCGTATTTTGACCAACGCCAGTTCCCCCTTGTTTTTATTTATTTCATCATTTATTTTCCTGGCAAAGCTCGTCCGTAAATTGACCAACCAGCTTACAGGTTCGCCAGCCTTCCCCCCCCTTCTCTCCTCCAAGTCTAACCTTTCAATTCTGGATTTCTCAATCAACCCGTCCCCTCCACCTTCCCGCCAACGGTGCTTTTCCATGTCCGTCCTCGCGTGGCTGGCTAAATAGCGGATCAGAAGACTGCATGTCTCATGACACCAGCCGACAAAAGTTTATCTCAAATATTATTAATTCTTTGATATCACCCTGTGTACGAGATAAATGTTTTGACAGGCGCCAGAGAGCTGACCAGGCATCTAACGGTCAACGGTGGAGAACAGGGCCGTGCACTTTTGATGGAGATGTACCGAGTACTGGAGAAGAAGAAGAAGAAAGCAGAGAGTGCTCGTGCATTTGTGTTGTTTGGCCGATCGACAAAATTTGGCACCGACCCCTCCACCGGACGGTTCAATATTCGGGCATACAGGTCCTCCGACCCCCCTCAATTCAAATCCCTTTGTTCTCGTTCCGCCTTGTACTTTTGGGATCGGAGCATATATTGGTCTTGGTTTCCCCATGTTTCTCTATTTCTCAAACTGTTTTTCATTCATATATTATATAAGACAGCGAGCTGTTTTCCGTCACTTTTCTGTAACCCTTTGCTCATCTTTCTCTTGCGGTTTTATTTGCACCTGCCGAACTTTCTTACCCTTAACACCCCAACACCCCTTCTCGGCCATCACACAGGAAAGAACGACCTTTGACAGACCACGTCCCTTTGTTTTTGGTGCGACCCATTAGCCTTCTCCCTTTCCACAGCATACACCACAGCATACACCACAGCAACATAAGATGGCCAGCATCGACGGCGACAACGTTCCCAGTATACCACCTCTTGGCGATGCTACATCACCCGCCAACAACAAAAAGGCAGCCATGCCTCCACCAGAGTACACCGTCAGGGAGGAGCCACTCGGTACGGCACGGCACCTCCGCATCGTGGGCATCGGCGCCGGTGCTAGCGGCATCAACATGGTCCGCACGCTGCGGCTAAAGCTGCGCGACAACTACGAGCACGTCGTCTACGAAAAGAACACGGACGTCGGCGGCACCTGGCTCGAGAACCGCTACCCAGGCTGCCGCTGCGACATCCCGAGCCACAACTACCAATTTTCGTGGCGGCCCAACAAGGCCTGGTCCAACTTCTTTTCGCCAGCGCCGGAGATCAATGCGTATCTAAGCCGCATCTGTGAGGAGGAGGGCATGAAAGGCGATGTCATCAAGACGGCGCATGAAGTGCTGGGTGCCCGCTGGGACGAAGGAAAGGGCCAGTGGCAGCTAGCCGTTGCCGACTTGCAGACGGGTGAGCGCTTCAGCGACCATGCCGACTTTTTGGTTGACGCGTCCGGCATCTTGAAGTGAGTTTTTTTTTTGGCAGCCGTTTTTGACGTGTTTGACGTGGACCGAGTCTGACAGCCCAGCAACTGGAAATGGCCCGAGATTGAGGGCCTGCATGGCTTTGAGGGCGATCTTGTTCATAGTGCCCGGTGGCCGGCTGAATTTGACTACAAGGACAAGACGGTGGCCGTCATTGGCAACGGCTCTTCGGGTGTCCAGATTGTGCCGGCCATCCATGCCCATGTCAAGAAGCTCGTGCACGTTGTACGAACACCAACATGGATTATCCCACCACGTGTCCAGATCTTCAACATGGGAGCCGCGGCCGAGGTCATGAGCAAGGTTGAGCTCGACGACGAGGAGAACTTCTCGGCTGAGCAGATTGCACGTTTCAAGTCCGATCCGGCTTTTTACCGCAGCTTTGTCAAGACCATTGAGAAGGAGACCAACAACTCTTTCCCGATCGTATGTTGTATCCCCGCTATGTCTTATTCAGCTTCCTCATACTGACGACGGCAGCTTCTCAAAGACAGCCCAATGCAAGAATTTGCGGCAGAGCACGTCCGTCAGTACATGACGGCTATGCTCAACGAAGACGAGCGGCTATGCAAGGCTCTGATCCCCGATTACTCGCTTGGTTGTCGACGTATGACTCCGGCACCACAATACCTGCAGACGTTGACCCAGCCAAACGTCCAGGTCGTCACAGATGGTGTCCGCCGAGTCCTGCCGCGCGGTATCGAGCTGGCCAACGGCGAGATTGTCGAGGTCGACGCTATTGTCTGTGCTACAGGATTTGACGTCTCGTTCTGTCCCCGGTTTCCACTTGTTGGCCGCAATGGCAACCTTCAAGATATCTGGCGGACAAGTGTGCCGCAAGCATACATGTCCTGTGCCGTTACAGGGCTTCCAAACTACTTTAGTACGTTTATCTCCTTCTACATCCGAGCTCAGACCATTCTGCTGACTTTGTGCCAGCATTTTTGGGACCCAACGCCCCGATCGGCCATGGCAGTGTCTTTACTCTTGCTGAACACATCGCCACATACATTGCTGGTGTCATTCACAAGTGCAGGACCGAGGCAATCAAGGCCATTGTCCCCTCACAAGCTGCGGTCGACGACTACAGCGAACACATCCGCGCGTTCATGCCTCGCACATCCTGGTCCTCGTCGTGCCGATCGTGGTACAAGGGCGGCGGCAACGGCCAGGGCGGCGACAAGGACGGCCCAGTCACTGCCCTACACCCGGGAAGCCGTATCCACTTCTTCCACATGCTCGAGAGCTTCCGCGGCGAGGACTTTGAGTACGTCTACGACGTCGACGAGAGCCAGGCAGGCGCTGGCACTCTGAGACGCAACCGCTTCTGGTATCTCGGCAATGGTTTCTCGACCAAGGAGCTCGACGACGACGCGGATCCCACATGGTATCTGGACGATATTGCTCTGACATCGACGACGCCAGACTCCGCTGCCAGCCCAAAGACAAGGTCAAGAATCAAGGCATTGCTATAAATACATTTGGGCTTGGTAGAAGCGAGTAGCGTTTCTACCTACGACGGCATTTGACGAACATACAGATAAAAATGAAATGACACAGAAATCAAACACCAAACGCCCTGCTTCTTGAAAACCCGTGGAACAATAAACCGACCTGTCCGTCACAAAGTCTCGTCTAGTAGGAAAGCCCCCGTCTACGGACAGTGCCTCGTCCCCGTCCGCGTCCCCGTCCGCGTCTCCGGACCGGCCGTGTATAGGGTCGGCGTGTTGACCGCGCTCCAGGGCAGTCTTCGGCAAAGTGGCCCAGCTCATCACAGCTCGGGCACCGGACCCGTGCTAGCAGCGAGTCGGGACCAAAGATGAGCGAGGCGTAGTTGTAGTGGAGCTCGTTGTCTCTTTCCTCCTGCATCACCCCGTGGGTATGTGGCACCACGCTAACATATCCCGACGTTGCCACCCTCGGTGTATCATCGTAGACTGCGAGTCCCGATACACCAGCCACTCGGTCTTCCTCTGGGCTTTGATTCTGGTTCGGGCCATAGACAATGGGCCCAATGGCTATCCCGGACATGTATGGTCGGGGCTGGCCGGGAGTGGAGCGCAGAACCATATTCCGCCGCCCCATCCTTTGCGCGTACCGTTTGGCCGCCACCCACCTGACCCGGTTCTTGGCCCGCCTCTTGGCCCGCCTCATCTCCTCGGTGGGGGTCGATGTGCTGTTCGTACCGGTCCGTTCGACGGGTCCGCCCTCTGTCGCTTCAGCCGCCAATACTGCCGCCCGCGTGGCCGTCAGCGACGTCGGCTCCCATAACGTGTTGGCGCGCTTAACAATATCTTCACGTGTGGACCTGGAGGTGATGCCGCGGATGGCTAGTCCTTCCTGGAGCACGGGCAGCAGGCCAGCATACAGGTGCCCCGACAAGAAATGTGCCGGCAGGTACTCGAGCTTCTTCTCGGGACGGCGGACATAGTTGTAAAATGCTTCAGGTGACTGGTTGGGCCGCTGTTTTGCCTGGAGAAACTGGTTGAGGGCGCTGCGGTAGCTGGCGTCGGTGTCGTCGGCGGCCGGCGCCATCTGAATGGCTACCGGGCCGTTGCCCTTGTAAGTGGAGGGCATGGCGAAGCCTTTGTGATGGGTGGAGGTGGTATAGGGTTCTGTTTTGGGACCCAAAAAAGGCCCCTTTTGAAAAGGATAAAAGAAAAGGTAGAGGTCAAAATGGAAGCAATCAAGAAGGAAGGAGGGGATATCTGCAGCATACAATGTTTGGGGAGAAAAGGAGGCAGGAGCTCAGCTTGTCTAATCGAGGAAGGCCCGGCCGGCTCGAACGCTAGCCGGCGCTGGTCCACTGAGAACTTTCCGCTAGGGCAGGTACGCATGTCTTACTCCGTACAGGAAACTTGCAGGACGGAAGGTGGGAAGGGTGGGTACTGCGTCTGGAAACGGTCACGTGCATAACCGGGCGCCACAGTACCAGCCACCCATCGCCCAACACTAACAAAAGGGAAGGATGAGCTGTGTTGGGAGGTCCAGCCTGCAGCCACCAACGCGTGCCAGAGCAGCCAAAAAAGTCTAAAGGAGGTCTGCGTCGCGATTCAATAATTGTCCCAAGAGATCCCCCCTTCGAGCTGCAGCCAGCAAGCGACGAACATCGACGGCCCCACGACGCGCGCGCATCCATCCACCCATTGACGGCCGCGACCATTATCACGCCGACTGACGTTTTGTTGTCGCTCCTTCAATTGATTGCAGCGGACGAGTCGTGTCGTGCATTTTGATTTTGATTTTGATTGCATCCGCGACGCGAATTATCTACAAGAAACGAGAGGCGAAAACGAGAGACGAAGCCGAAAGACGACAACAAAACGATACATCGACATCGTCACATATCTACACAACTCCCGCATCGACGGCCACATTCTGCACAATGGCTGCCGACCCCAGCCATAACGTGCATCCGGACTTGGTATGGCGAGACGAGTGGAAGAAAACCGACCTTGGGCTACAAACGTTATACTAACCATCACCTGTTTTTTGCAGCTCCCGCACATCCACCTCATCAGCGCGTACCGCTACCCCCTCGTGCCGCGCTTTGGTATCCCCGAAGTGACCGAGTGGCTGCTCAACTCGCCGCGCATCGCCCGCGATGGCGCGCCGTTTTTCTGGACATTTCTCGACACGCCGCAGGATGGCTCGATAATCCTGACCTGGCAGCCGCTGCAGCGCATGGGCACCGAGTTCGCGTCCGACGGCTACATCTGGCCGCGCGGCGAGACCTACTACCAGCACGAGCTCCGCGATGGACTGATTTTGGAGGTCTTCCACCAGCCCATGGGCTACCGTCCGGGCGAGGAGTATGCCACCCACTCGCGGCGGCGTTTCCGTCTCATGCCGCCCAAGGTGGCCAACCCCAACGCGCCACAGGTCGACCCCAGTCTTTGGCTTGTCCACTACGGCCCTGTCGATGAGCGCGAGCCGACGCCCGTCAAGAAGATCCGGCTCGACGCGCGCCTGCGCGCCATGATGGACCACCGCCAGACCCTGCAGCGCGCCGGTCAGATCACGCGCAAGGAGTTTATGCTGTCTGACCGTGTCAACTGGCCACAGATTCCGCTGCCGCATGGTGCTCGCGTGGCCCCCGGCTACGCCACCGCCGGTGTGCCGCAGCAGATGGCATACCCGCCCACCGCAGGAGGCGGCAGCTCGTTGGCGCCGCCGCCACCAGCTAAGCGCGCACGGCACTCGGCAGCCAATGCGGCCGCCAACGCTAACGCTGCGGCTGCTGCTGCTGCTGCGGCGGCTGCGGGCCCTGGTGGTCATGGCCCCGCGCCAATGGACGCCGCAGTCTACGAAGACGAGGAGGAGTACACGCGCGGCGACATGTTCGACACGATCACGCCCCGCGACGTTAGTCTCGACCGCTACAAACAAAATCACGAGTGGATGGAGGAGGTCATCTCGTCGCCGTACCGCATCAGCCAGATCGGCTACGCAGACCTGGGTCTTGGTCTCAAGGGCGAGCTGGCACCTGTGACAGAGGGCATCTTTGAGGGCCAGGCCTTTGACGCGTCCCTGCGGGTACCCAAGAATCCTTACGTCGGAAAACTGGACGGCAAGCTTGCCGACGCCTTCCGCAAGCGGGCGGAGGACAAGATTGCCGCGACAAACAACGAGATTGAGGAGATGAAGGCGCGGCACGAGAAGCTTGTCGCCAGCCTGCACACCAACTCCGCCATGAAGAAGGCCGAGCACGACCTGCGCTTCACGGCTGAGGAGACAGGGCCCGAGATCTGGCGCGTGGAGGGCCGGCTGCGCGGCGACGACGACGCCGCAAACAGCAATGGAGGCAATGCTAGCGGCGATGCCGCTAGTGACGGCCACTGGAGCCACCAGAAGCACCACAAGACGGTCGAAGAGGTCGTCTCGCAGGTCGAGAACACTCTCGGCCGCAAGGTCGTGTCCTCTGGTGCCGTTGTTCGGGTGCAGGACGGTGGTTATCGGGAACCGTCGCCCGAGCCGGAACCCGAGCCGGAGCCGGAGCCGGTACCTGAGGTGCCTCTGATCAGCGCCCCCGAAAGCACAGGGCCGGCTGCTCCGGGCAGCGTGTCGCTGTCTCAACATCCCTCACCGGCAGGCTCGCAGCTTAGTGGCATTCTGATTGGCGATGCTGATATGGATATGGGTGAAACGGCTGGCATGCTGGACCAGATGGAGTCGGTCTTCTCGCCTGCGTCTACACCCGTCAACTTCCCGACACCGACACCAGCGGCACAAGCTGCTGGCCCGCCGTCAGCCTCGGGCCTGTCCAATGTGGCAACCCCGAATGACGGTGCCGCTCCTGCGGTGCCCCCGGCTGTGGCTTCTGCAGGCACACCCGCCGATGCGGGCAAGCAGGCAGCATGCGATGTGGCCATGTCGGATGCCTCTGGCCAGCTGCAGGCCGGCGCCGCTCCCGGTGCTGGCGATGACTGGGTCGTTGTGCCTCCTGGTGGTGTGTCCCCGACGGGCGCTTCTGGTGCGACACCCAACCCGGCTGGTGCTGCTGCTGGTGCTGCTGGTGCTGGTACAGCCCTAGTATCGCCATCCACATCGGCAGTGCCCACACCACCTGTCAAGTCGCCCGATGCGGCAGCCCCCGCAGCAGAAAGCGGCACAGGCAGCAAGCCCGAGTCGGCAGTACCCACCCCTGGTGCTGGTGCCGTTGTCGACAGCGACTTTGGCTCCTTGGCCGACATGTCGACAGGCGGCGACCCTCTGACCAGCATTGACGATGGTCTGGACCTGAACATGGACATGGACGACTCGGCCTTTGGCGACGCCTTCCACGGCAGCGGGGACAACTAGTATTAGACCTGTGAGGAAAAGGTGGAGGTGCAATACGGGCTACGACGGAGTGCAGGAATGGGGGATTGTTTACTTTTCTGTGTTTTTGATTTTGGGCGTCCGAGAGATTCAGACTTTTTTTCTTTGTTCATTTGCCTATTTTCTGTTTGTTTTATTACGTCGCTTGATACTTGATATTGTGTCACCAACTAAGTTTTGTAAAGGGGATAAAAATTATTGGTGCTCATAGGGAGCAGCTGCAGACTGTTCCTCCTTTTCTTTATACTATCTTCGTATCTCTGCCTTCAGTTTATATCAATGTATTCGTATCTCATCGTCAGTTTTGTCTACACTTTTATGGCCAACCACTGTCCCAACGTCGTCCATCTCGTCTTTGCTCATTGCCAAGAAATAAGATGGCTGCAATACGACTCTACACTGGAAGGTGGTGTCTGGAAAATGGTGTCGATGTTGAGGAAGGTGCAGTCTTTGCACTTTCCGCACTAGTAAATATGCTTATATAAAATGCTTATATAAAGCGGACATTCGCTTTTAAGAAAAGTGCACAGCGAACAACAAAAGCATCACTGAATGATAATGCGACACACAACTTTTGTGCGCCAAATTTTCACAGAGAACAATACGTTTTGCTGGTTCGTGACAGGAGAGGCAGTACGATGCGCGTTTCAGCCAAGACAGGGATGCGTATCAGAGCCGCAGCTTGGACCCTTATTGGGATTTGGGGGAGAGGAAGGAGGCACCGACAGCAGAACAACAAAAAGGCAGGAGACGGGCGGGCGTACCCGCTCTTAGTGGCTTCACTTACACGCGATACAGCGCTCCTTCCCCATGATACAAGGTCACACCTGCACCCACTTGACATCTCGGAACAAAGCGTTCCCCCTTCTCGATACCCGTGATGCTTCCGTAGACATAAGGTCAGCAAAGAATAAAGCTTCTTTCTTAGCGCAGTCTTGAGCCTTGTCGATATTGAGCTTAAACAGGCCCCTTGTACGACGTACTTCTCCAGCGGTCGAGACGCAGAGAGTACTGAGTAAAGGTGCCCTCTCTCCCCTTCTTCGTCCTTTCTCGCTTCCTTCTCATCCGGTCTAGACGCTTGCCTGTCTTGACGTCGGCTGGCCGTCGTCCCCGTCGCCTCCGTCGTCCCAGGAGCTTGTTGGGGCCAGCGTCGTATTGTCGCTGACAGGAGGCTCTATTCTTTCGTAAAAGTCTTTCGAATTCCCATCAACATCTTGTTTTCTTTTTCGATTCACAATTCTTGTGTCCTTTACCCGCCTCTGATCAGCCAAGACGCGTCAGTCAGATGTGTCGCCGACAGCCACAGTCAACAGCCCACGTCTCGGCCGTGATGTGCAGCACAAGACGGCAGAGGAAAGAGGACAGGCAGACAAGCAGTGGCCAAGTACGAGTCACTCTGCTGAGAAGAGGCGATTCTCTCTTTTTCTCAGGTAGACTGACCAAACAGATGCACAAGATGCGCTCCGTAGATCGTATGCCTTTGGGTGCGTGAGTGCTGGGTCGTTTCAGGCTCGGGTCACAGAATGCCAAGCTTTGTTTTGTTATGCCATGGATATCTTCAGTCTTCTCGTCTTTTTCACCTACACAGTAATTTTCGTTCTTCGCTCTCTTTTCTCCCACCCCACTCCCGAACCACCATCATGAGACGCATCCGCTTCTCACGATGTGCGTTTCCAGCGACCGTTTTCCAGTCCTCACCTTTGTTGTCCTTCCACCTCCCTTTTGTTTCCTTGGCCACATTTTGCCCTCAGACTTGTAGTGTCGCAAATCATTGACGCCCTATTATTCTTCCGTCTCCTGCTCTCTCCTGTCCTCGCCCCCTCGGGCCAGAGACTGGAGAGTGCCCCATTTGCAGCTGTCGAACCCGTCATCTGGGCTTTAATTGTTGTCAAGTCGTCCTATCCCTGCCTGCCGTTTGCTGCCGGGTAGCCTTGATGATGTCTGTAGCCTCTCGGCTTTGCAGCCTACTGTGTACGCTCAAAAGAACCCTGCAGTTCCATGCGGCAGTCTGTCGACCCGGGTAACCCCATGGCCGGCTCAAGAGGGGGTTCCACGTCTCTGTCTCTCAGTCTTTCTGTCTTTCAGTCTTTGCCTCTGCTCTCGTGACTTTGTGTATCTCATTCTGCCTTTTGTCCTGCCGTCTTCCTGTTTCTTCTTTTTCTCTTTCCCTTCTCATCCTCTTTTCTCCTCTTCCTTTTCTTTCCTTTTCCCTTTTATCCAACAATGGTTTGTAGTTTCTTGTCTGTCCTTTCGTGATCTGTCGGTGACAATCTTTCCCTTCTTTTTCTCTTTTTCTCTTTTTCTCTTGTTCACTTCTTCTCTTCTTCTCTTCACTTCTTCTTTTCAACCTTCTGCAGTGCAGGTCTTTTTATCACCTAGGTTGATCCTATTTTTTATATTACTTTTTAAACTTTTAACTCGATCACTTGATCGCTTGATCACTACTTTCTCGACATTCTTTTTTCATCGAGTCGACCCCGGCGGTTGCTTTTTTACAATTCTACGTCCTTCTTTTGAACCAGTTTTTATATCACGTCCTCTCACGACACTTTTCACGATGCATTTCTCCGCCACAGCTTTCACGACGCTGCTCCTGGCCGCTTCGGTCATGGCCAACGCTAACAACGGACAACAAAATGACGGCCAGCAGAACAACAACAACAACAACAACAACAACAACAGTGCCAACAAGGGCAACGCCAATGCGAACAACAACAAGGGCGGTGCCAACGCTAATGTCAACACGCTTCTGACCAGCCTCGCCAAGGCCGGCAAGGGCACCAAGAGCTTCAACAGCTCGACAAGCACGGCTGTCAACGCCGCCGTCGGTGGTGCCGGTGCTGGTGCTGGCGGTCTGTCCAACAACGTTGCTGCCGAGTCGGCCGCTCTCGCCGGCACCGGCGGCGGCCTTAAGCCCCTGCCCGGTCTGCAGACGGCTGCCACCGCAGGTGGCTCTGCCGCGCTGAAGCCCCTGCCCGGTCTGGCAGGTGCTCCGGCCGTGGCCACAAACTCGGCGGCGGCCACTGTCGCGACGGCAGTGGCGACGGCTGTGGCGACAGCGATTGCTACGGCTGGTGTACACACGGCCACGGCCACGGCCGCCGCTGTCTCACTCAAGCCTCTGGGTGCTGCTTCATCGGCAGCTACGGGTGCTCTTAAGCCGCTGGGCAGTGCTTCCGTGGCAGCAACCGTGCAGTCGACTGCCGGTGCCGCCAGTGCTGCCAGTGCTGCCAGTGCTGCCGGTTTTCAGACGGTTGGCGGCGCTACCACGGCCACCGCTGCTGGTGCCGTCGTTGCTGGTGCTACTGCAGGTGCTGCCGCAGGTGCTGCTGCTGGAGCCGCCGGTGTTGCCGCAGCGAACGCTGGCAGCGCTGATGCCGACGCCCTCAAGCCTCTTCCCGGCACGATTGCCACTTCGGACGCTTCCCTCGAGGCTCTGCCGACGGATACGACGGTGGGCAACAACGCAGGCGGTGCTGCTGCCGCCTCGACGACCAGTTCTGCTTCTGGTGCGACCAAAGAGACGGGTGCAGCAGGCGCCGCCGGCAGTGGTGTTTCGACCATGGTGATGACGACCAACGGCCAGACGATTACAATGACAATGACGGGCGCCGTGACCATGTCGACGGCCAAGACGACGGCCAAAACGACGGCCACCGCCACAGGCGCTGGAGCGAGCAGCAGCGGCAACAGCACGGTGACGACGAGCGGAGCCGCACCCAAGGCGGCATTGGTGGTGGCCGGGTCGGCTGGGTCGGTGGTTGTGGCCGTGGGCGCGGCGGTTGTTGGCCTGGCAGTGATGCTGAACTGAGGCAAAAGGGAATGTGTTGGTCTTGGTTATTGCTTGGCGTCTGTTGGTACCTGACTGTTGGCTCTGCCTGGACGGTTAGATGGTAGAGTCTAGTCCATCTTCCCCCTTTTTGCTCTTTTTTTTGCCATCTTACAACTATTCACCTTTAGTTTTACATCGACTTCATGGTCTCTTCTTCTCATCCTCAGTCTACATTCACACATACAATCACAGGCATAGGTAGATTTACAACATGCAAGGTTATTTAGGTTTAATAATGTTTCATTGGTTGGAAATGAATAAAGAATGCATCGAATGGGCCAGCGAGGACGAGACTCTGACGAGGTAGTTTCGCGGCAAAAGAAAGTAAAGATGTTGTGTGCCTATAAAGGCAAAGTGTGTTGCCGGTTGGCAAAAGAAGAGCTATGTAGGACATGGATGTGTATTTCAACAACCATTGCTATCACATACACTCGAAAAGCCTAAGCGGATGGACCGCTTAGAACAGCTTGTGCTCAAGAGTCATGTCACTCTCGGGCTCCAGACCGATGCAGGCGCGGAAGATGTTGGTCAGGGCAGCGCGCTGCTTGGCCAGAGCGTTGACGACCGGGGTGCCGGGCGGGGTCAGAGGGGCCTTGAGCATGTAGCTGAGGACGCTGAGCACGGAGTGGAAGCTCTTGTACTCGGTGGCGCCGTTGGCCTTCCACTGGATGCGGGTCATCATCTCGCCAATCAGAACCAGATCGATGATGAGGGGCGACGCCAGAAGGGAGTCCTCGCAGACGTTGAACAGGCTAATGGTCTGGTGACCACCCATGAAGATCTCGGCGTAGTACTCGTCGAGGGCACGCTTGTTGTCGCCGACAGCAGGCATGTACTTGATGACGACGGTGTGGTCGGGCTTCTCGCCGGGCTTGTAGAGCACAGTGTTGGCCTCGACCATGTCGTCGACCACGTTCGACTTGGAAATCTCCTTGGAGCGGAACTGACGCTGCGAGCTCAGGTTCTTGCCGTCATTGTTGCCGAGATGGTTGTAGCTGGCAATGGAGGTCAGGCGGATGCCGGCGTTGATCAAAAAGTCAACCAGGGCCGACTTCATCTTGGTCTGGCCCGACTTGAAGTCGTCACCGCCAACAAAGGCGTTGTGGCGCTCAGCCAGGGCAATGGCACCGGGAACAAACGTGTTCTGGGGAGAGCCGTTGATGAAGGGAGCACCTTCAAGAATGGAGGCAACAGCAAAGACGGTCGAGGGAGCGACCTCCTCGTGGCCGGCCTTGATGGCAGCCAAAAGGTTGTCGGCGGTGTCGTTGACGCCCTCAATGATGTCGGCGAAGCGCTCCGTGTTGGCTGTCCAGAGGACAATCACCTTGTCCAGGTTGTTGTTCGCCTTGAACTCACGGATGTCGGCACGGAGCTTCTCAACATGGGCCCACTCGGCCTTGGAGCCAGGGAGGACGTTGTCGGCACGGTCCTCCTGGTTGGCAGCAATGAAATCGGGGTAGTAAATGCTAGGCAGGGGCTTCATAGCAGCCATCTCCTTGGAGACCATCTGCTTGAGCGTGGGCTCAAGAACAGCGGCACGGTCCATGGACTCGGCCAAGTTGAGGCTGCTGATGTCCCAGCCACCAATGACAAGGTCGTTGGGGTGGATCATGGGAAGAACATCGTGGAACGGGATGTTCACGTCACGGTTGGTGGCCGCGTCAGTGCCCAGCTTGAGAGTAGAGCCCATGACAATGGAGCCGTAGTAGTTCGCGGCACGAGGACCCTCGCGAGTGTCCCAAGTGAGGCCGCGGCGGTTGGCAATGATACCAGCGGTCACGGTCGAGCCATTGTTGCCGCCCCAGCCGACTAGCATGACACCGGTCTTGGGCACAGCACGCTCAGTCTTGAAGTCATAGAGGGTCTCCTTCGGGGTAGCCGTGAAGCGGCCGTCAGGGCCCGCAGTGACAGAGGTCGTGCGGTAGGTGTACTTTGACTCGATGGAGGAGTCAGTGTACGTCACGTTGGGAGACGAGACAGTGAAAAGGTTGCCGGCAGCGGCAGCGTGGCCGTTCTGGCCGTTGGTAGGTCCATCACCGTTGGAGGAGTCAATCTCAGCGTGCGGGGCCATCTTGATGAATTGATCCTTTGACTGGAGATGTTGGTTGGTGTTGTTTGCTTGTAGAGAAGAAGAGAAGACAGAAGATGTGGTTGTGGTTTGCGGAAAAAAAGAAGAGAGGGAGAACAAAAAAAGAAGAGTTTACTGTTTGGTAAAATCCTCTTTATTGTGTTTGGATTGAGTCCGCTGAACTGCCCGGGGACGCAGTGCAACGGCCTCCAGCAAACGGGTGATGGACCCTATAGGGAAGGAGTCAGTAAGGGGTCAAACCAGAGTACAGCAGTGGGTGAGGTGGGTGAGGTGGGCGAGGTGAGGACACGGTCAGGACGGGCTCATGACCAGCTCAGGAAGGAGCTCATGAGCAGGCCAGGAAGGTGCCAAGAGCAGGTCAAGAGAAGTCGAGGAAGGTACGACCGCGACCATGCTGTCTCTCTGCCCGGATGGGAAAGAGCAAGCCCGCTGGTCGGGAGGCCAACCTGACTGCACACCAAAACCGCCCCGAGGACATCATGGAAAAGGGAAGGAGCGACTGGAGCCGGGACACCAGAGTGAGCACGTACGAGTTGAGAAGGTTAGAAAACGTTTTGGCGGTATTTGGTGATCGCGACCCTGGTGAGCGCGATCAACCCACTAGAAAACGGTTTTGTTTATAGTAAGAAGGGGGGCCGGAGCCGTGTCGTAAAGACGAGTCAGAATGGTAAGTGTGAAAGGTTTTGGGCTGCAAAAGAAGGAGTGGTTTGTGAACGGAAGTGGTTGAAGAGAGAAAAGGGAAAGAACGAGGGAGGGCCATCGTGAGGACGTTCGATAGGGGGTGAACGATATATAAGTGCGAGCCAGTAGGGTCCTCTTTTTCTTTGGTGGTCTCGGTGGTGCCTCTCACTCTCGTCTTAGTCTTCGGTCTTGGCTGTGAGCTGCTCCTTCCGTTCTCTTGGTGATTCCTACTCAGTAGTCGCTCCTGCTGTTTTGTTGAGCAGCCCAGCCGTGGCACAGCCGACTACGGGCGAAAAGGGGAAGGCACGGGAAAAAGTGGCATGTGGTGGAGACCGAGGGGCAGGCACGGTGGTGAAGGTGAACAAGAGCAGCAAGCAGCAAGCAGCTAGCATTATCTGACTTGGACGATAACGGGGTTGGGTGGAGGGGCAGGTGGACTCGAAGTGGGCGGTCGTGCCTGCTTATCGTAGTGCCCCGGAAAGCTTCGGAGGGGCAGTCAGTTGAACAAACGTCGTACTTGTTACAGAAGGGGCGGCTGGCCCAGCATCGACAGCGGCGCGCGGTCTCTCGCTTCTCTCATTTTTCTGCTAGCGAGGAAAGTGAAATGAAATGCACGCTACTGCAGGCGAAAGCAAGGCGCGTTACAGTGTTGCTTAGTCGCAATCCCCTTTCGCTCTTGGTCCCTTGGAGCCCTTGGTTTCTTTGTCCTTCCTCCGTACTCCGTACTCGACAGAGTTATGGAGGATTGAAGAAAATCAACGGCACATCCCCGTGGTACACTCGGAGCGAGGGCAGACGGCGCGCTGTGGCTGCTCCTTCCCTCTTGCGAGCACAATATTTATCAAGAGATATCAATGGCGATAGCACTTTCCTGCACGAGGCCACATGCAGTAGCTCTTTCCTCGATAAAGCAGCTGTTGTCGATAAAGCTGTCTGGCCGTATCTATCTGTACCTGCCCCTATCTTTCTGTATCTGTAAGTGATAAGGCAGGAAGGAACAGCCGGGTGCCCTTTTCCCGTAGGCTTTCCCGTGGGCATGATGATCTCCTGTACATCTTCGTTCCGTTTTACCTTTCCCACCTCCTTTCTGATTTTTTGTCGAGGTTCTCGTTCTCTTCCTTTAATCTCCATTTCTTATTTTTCTCGCAAGAAAATCACCCGTGCCGCGCGTGCCCTTGATTCCACAAAACAAAGGGGAGAGGGAGGATTGACACCGGGCTGCTAATTTAGCGTTACTGGTGCCATATTTTTTTCTCTGTATTTTTTCTCTCTCACTGGGCGGCGAAGGTACCGATCGCTGGTCGGTGGCCGTACTCGTACATACTCAGTAATATTGTTTATACACAGAAGAACGATGGTCGTTGGTCGCTTGTCGTTCGCACCTTCCTGGAGCCGTCCACTTGGCACGCTGCTCTTACCTTTTCTCTCGTCAAAATATTGTGATCCATCGCTCCTGCCCTGCCTGCATGTTACCTGCATACTGCCTCTTTTAGCAATTGTTTTGTGCGAGGAAAGAGCGGCTGTTTCTCCGAACACTACAGGGAAGGAGCGTTGGGACGTGGGACACCGACTGATCGGCTTCGATCTTTTTTCTTTTCTCTGTGTTAATCCTGTTGCCTGTTCCGAGTCGTTCCTGCCACCGACGCAACCAACCGCCTTTCCGCCGTTGCACAACGTCCCTTCCTGTTCCTGTCTTTCCGCCTTGTTCCTGGTCTGTGTCTTTCTGTTCCTGTCCCTTGAGCCCTTCGGTTATCACTTTGACATTATCTCCTCATTATTTGCCCTCTGTTCCCCTTTTCTTCTCCTACACAAACCGCATACGTCTGCCCACACTGTTCTACCCTCCCACCATCCATCCCCGCTGTGAAAACTCGCAAGCCCACCAAACCCACCAAACCCACCAAAAAGTGACCCCACTGTTTACTTTGCACTGGGCCCGCAGAGGGCCCTCGCTCAAAAAGAGAAGGAGACAGGCTGGAGGTTGGGAGGAGACCCCGCCATCCGATGCTGCAGGTGAAGCGGCTGCACAAAAAAATGGGCTGAGTGCTCACATTGTGGGTGCTCCACGGAGTACGGGCACTCACAAGACTTGCAGTTCATGCTCGTCCCCGCTGCCGGCCTTGCGCAATTTCAAAACGGCGGGGCTTCGTTTGGCAGGCTGCAGAAAGCCGACCGAGTTTGTCTGTAATTCCGGAGTACGAGTACGATCGGTGGTTGGTCGAAATGAATGCCTTTTGCTGTGCGAACTAGACGGCTCAGCTGTCTGGTTGGTTGTTTGATTTTTGTTATTTATTTTTGTTTGACTTTTTTGATACTGGGACTGACAAACCTATACGTTTTGAACAGAGGCACGACGCACGACCGAGCCCACAAGAAGGCGACCACTCAATGACCCAAGACTGCCGACCAACCAAAGAAGACCACCGGCGTCCGTCGGCTCGGGATTTCATCATATTCCGGAAATTGCCTTATATATTTATTGCAGCACGCAGTAAAGAGTGCCCGGCTTTTTCAGGGATATACGCATACGGAGTACAAAACGACAGGGCGAGGGCGAGCGAAGAAAGACGGTCCTATGCTTGCACATCGTTCTTCTCTGAAGAGTTCTCTAAAGAGGAGATTTGGTCGAGCATGGCTGGTTCCTGTCAGATACAGGGCTGACCCATCCTCAAGTGGCAAGCCGAGCCAGCGTTGTGTCTGTTTTTTGCACTCGACTACGATCGAACAAAGTAAGACAGACCGCCTTGTCGTTTCTGCTTGCATATCTTGTCCGTTTGCGAGAACTGTAAGGCTCCAAACAGTGTCCTCGGCTGTCTCTTCTGTGTCTTGGGATATACAAGTTCGAGGTACGCGGTACCGTGTACACCTCGCCACATCTTGCTGAGTGCAAAGAATAGGGAGCCCCTTCTTGATCCCCGGCCACGGCCGACACAGTGCCCGCTATGTGGAATAATCGACATCCACATCCCAACATGGACAACATGGACAACATGGATATGCACATATTATTCTGGGGACCTGGAGAGGCCAATGTGCCCATGATGATCAGCACACGGGGACTGTTGTCTGTCCGAGGGCTCAGGACCCAAGAGGCCGTAGAATAAGAAAGAGATGTGATATGGCTGCCACTGGAAATGCAGGGGGCTGATCAAAGGACATATCTTGCATCGTAGGCAGCAGGATAACAATGCCTTGGCTGTGTCGTTTTGGCAGTAGAGATGTGCCTCTGGCCATTTCCAGGGCTCCAGTACGCGTATGCGATGAAGAGCGGTGGCCGGGCAGGTGGAGAAGAGACACCCGCCAATGTCCGCTACCGGTCCCCAGCCCCTCTTCGCCCGAGCCCGCGGCCGTCGCCTTGACCTACTCTCACCGACAGTTGCCAATGTACGACAAACTCTGGTCTTCCGTTGATCTTTTTGAAATGGCCACAGCTGCAACGTAACCGTAGGATGCTGTCTGGAGAACCCTCCTCTCTTGCCCTGGGGTGCCATGAGTTCCTTTCTTCCGCATCGTCAACGCCAATGTTGGGATTATTTTGCGTCTATGGCAATGGCCATCTTGGTTACAGACAGCTAACTGACGTGCTCTACACCCGCTACCACCGTGACGAGTTCAAACATGGCAGCCCTTCCTGTTGGTCTGCATCCATCTGTATCCTGGAAGCCGTAAGCTGTCAGTTCGACATAGCACCCCATAGCATGTCCGTGTAGCCGTAAGAATACTATGTCCGCGAGCATTCAAATATCAAGAGTATGTTTGCTGAACTTGGAGCTGGCAATGGTAGTATCAATAGCCGTTCCCGAAGTTGCTGTTGTCTCTCCGAACGGCCGACAGAGACATCTGAAAAGAACAGCTTTGGCGTGCATCATCAGGACACTCCCCCTCGTTCGTAGAACTATCGAAACAAGCTCCACATTGCTCGAAATTCAAGCTGCGGCACCGCCCATCCGGACCTCGGGCGGCCATCACCACTTGGGATCTCCTTCTGGACGTCATGGCCGGTCCGGATGGACCATCAATGAACGAGCAGTCTCAAGCACATCATCCAGATACAACTATCGCCCCGGGCCTCTTGATAGTGTCTATACCATACCCGGTGTCCAGCGTCTATTCTGGGACCGCTTGGTCCTCGGAGACAGACAGGTGGTTTTGGTATTTCGTTGTGCATGCTGTTGAGCAGTTTGGACAGCATCCTTCCACGGTGGTGGCCACTAACGCGTCTCGCCTTTGAGGCAAAAAAATCACCTTGCTGTGATGAGCGAGTGGTCTTTGGTTCGAAATCGCATGCTTCGTTCGCCAATTAGTGAAAACGGTACCCATCAACCGCATGGCTCTTTCGGGTCAGAAAACCCCGTCACCAATTTCATGAGCCTACCAAGGGCCGCATTGGCCGTGACCCCGAGCTGCAGTGGCAGCTCAGGAGAAGACGACAGCGACATCGAGTCCATCGGGCTGGAATAGGTTTAGGTTTGTGCCGGAGACCAGATAGTGGCCAGTGTGGCTACACAGATTCTTGCGGCAGCGGCCCGGACTTCCCCTGGCGACACTCGTCCTGTCTGGTTACTACAACGGACCGCCATCTGCGGCTGACCGCCGTTCTGTGGTTGTCGGCGCATCCCACATGGAGGTCGTATCGCGGTGCATGCCACTAGCTATGCGCCGTGTGTGCCGGGACCCGGGGATCCTGCAGTCATCCTTGAAGTGAAAATAGTCAGCACGGTGCATAGGAAGACGAAGGTAGGCAGGCCTTGACACATATATTGTGTCTGATCGAACTTGCCGAAAGTACCACTTGTCAATCTGGCCCTGACTCTGATTCTGGTTCTTTGACTGCGGTTTGAAAAAGGTTCATGCACGGCTATGCCGCGTTTCCTTCTCTACTCTGTACTTTTGTCAGTGCGCACAGAGAGGACAGAAAACCCCACGGGCCACGAGGCTGAGTTGAGGAGCGGAAGACGGAAAGGACGACGGGGGAAAAGGATAATTACGAAAAGTGTTTGATCACCACTGTCACGGCATGAGCAGCAGGGTCCGTCCACGATCTCAATGCTACCGTCTTTTTTCTTTCAAGTTACTGTCCGTTTTTCTTTTTTTTTCTATCGTTATTTTTTCTATCGTTGTTACAAAAGAAAATACTCTTAGGTTTCCATGATAGCAATGCTCACCTCTAATCTGAAAACTATCTTAATAAAACAAACAGAAACATATGCAAAGCACAGAAAAATTGACATTAAATATTTGAATGCCACTCAATTACCACGGGTTGCTCACGGCGTTTAAAAAAAACCCCCAAAAAAACCAACAGGTGTAGGAGTAGTTTCCTTCATCTACTGCCTAAGATTTTATTCAGTCAATTGAAATCGCGAAATCACGGCGGACATTTGTCATCCATCCACTCTTAACCTTTCCAATCTCCGGTCTACGACGTACAATACATAGAGAATGACCTCACACGTGTCCCTGGGTTAGGAGGGCTCGGCAATTGCATTTTGATAATTATTTTGCGTGGGAGGCTCTTCTTCAAGGCTCCATACTCCATAAACGTAGTGATGCCGTGCTTTGTGAGGGGTGGTAAGAAACCGGTTGCTAGGAGAAGGTGAGGAGATGGCGACTGGCGATGATCACCATTTCAGAGAGGGAAAGGGTAGGGAGAGAGCAACATACGGGCATGCTACTTTGTCCATTTTGAGCTTTTAGCATGCAAAACCCCATTACAACCCCTGCCCGTGGACAGGGACAAGGCGCACATCGTGAAGAAATGACGGAAAAGAAGGTGTGAGCACCAGAAGGAGCAGAACGAGTGAGGGGAAGGGACAGGGCACGACGCACAGAATACGATGAAAAGGGGCGGTGGAGGTCGACATCTACGACGTATGAGGGACCCCATATGGGATTCTCAAGATGACGGGCGTATGCCCCCAAAGCAAAAATGATGTTCATTTCGGGAAATTCCCATTCTCACGATTTACCCTCTTTGCCCTCTATTCGAATGCATGTCCCAGGCTTTTGCCAGCAGCTCTAGAATACTCCGTACATAGTGGACAGGCACCGTTGGCGCTACGTCTGGAGTGCGTGATCTCACTTTCTTGGTGAAATTGGGCCCTGCCGATCTGCCGTGTTTCAGGGTTGGATTTGACAATTGAGGCGAAAATTGATGGACTTGCTGAGTCGTGGTCACAGATGGTGCAGATAGAGGGAGGCAAAGAAAAGACAAGAGGGAGACTATGGACGTGATAGAGGGAGAGTCGGAGCCTGTCCAAATCTCTTGGAGATGACGAGAAGACGGGATATAACGTACGGAGTACAGTTATTTCAATTTCGAGATTCTTCAGCCGCTTGCTGGTCGTTTCTTGCATGCGATTGGCTCTCGGATAAGATTCAATGAGACTTCCTTTGACGATTCGTGACGGGTGCACAGAGTTTCGTCTGCCTTGTTGTTGAGCGTCCACATAAAACTCGTGCAAAAAATGACACACCTTTGTTTCGTGGCTGTTTTCTTGTTCAGACTGCCGCGTTCGGTACGAACTAATGGCATCAAGATTGTCGACAGATTGTGCCCAGACAAGAGGCAGCCAGTCCGCTTGCACCGTTCTTGTTTACATTGCCGCCCGTCATATGGTGGCTGACTCTGTTTGGGCTGTTTGGAATTTCTGAGGCCTGCTGTGTCCCGTTGCATGAACTCGATTCATTAAACGGCCTTTCTCTCTTTCTCTCTTTCTCACCTTCTTCGACGGCTTGGCGGTTCCGACTGCCTCGACGTATCACGGGGCAAAACGTGTGTGCGGCCACGGGGGCGGCCACCAGCGGGCATTGTCGGCGTTGTCTTGTCGCATGTGGTTGGACAGTGGACACAGATCTCATGTCCGCCAGCCGGCTTGTAATTTCGTCATTTCTTTTCACTTGTTTTCTCTTTGTTCGGATTAAATTCAACACCATCCCACGAGGACAAAGTCGGGAGTTACATCGTAAATCCTCCGTCGCACCGTCGTCTTTCCCCCATCTCCCATAGGCGGCGGCGGCGGCGGCAGGAGCGTAAAATCACACGCTGACTGGCATTCCTGCGCCTCTGCTGTCTTGTTGACGGGCGGCTCACAATGGTCGAATGACATCTTCCTCTCTCAGACTCTCACACACACGCTCTCATAAGCCCTAGAGGCAAGCGTCAAACGCAACGACCCTTGACCATTAGACGGTGAGAGAAAGAGGGGGCATCTTCAACGTGACCTTTTTCTTCGTGGGGTTTCTGGTCTTCTTGAGAGGCCCGTCTCAATTGGCGCCGGCCACGAAACAACCAGGAGCAGGGAAGAGAAGCAGAAACACAGGCGTCGAGGCTTCGAAACAATGCGACGTCACTGGGGAAGGCGAGAAGGCGAGAAGGCGAGCAAGAAAGCAAGACGGCTGTCGAGAGGGACAGTCAACAATCAGCCATCAGCCATCAGCAATCAACAATCAACAAAGCAAAATTAGAACGTAATTATGCAATATCATGGACTTACATGCATCTTGTGAAGTACAAAAGCACTTTGTATACGTGTTGGAGTACGTCGTACCTCCCACCGTAATATCCGTCTTGATGTCTCCGTCTGCATCGACTCGTTCTCCTCTTCCCCTCTCAACATTGTCCGTATCCTTCCAACTCCCAGTATGCAAAATACTCGCAAAAGATGAGCATAAACCCTGGGAGTTGCCGGGGTGTCCGCCAAGCTAGATACGAGCGGCGTCAGGGGTAATTAATATGGCGAACGTCAGGTGGGTTACCATTGTGTGTAGAAGGGGGGGAAGGAGGGAAGGAGGTGGTGTGGACAGGACAAGGCTCTTGCCCTCTCAGTGAGAGAGTGAGTGGACCATCTTCCTTCCCTCAGCTGCCCTGGTGCCGGTCGCCTTCCCAGTGCAGAAGGAAAGAGCGCCAGGCTGTGGATGCAAGTGTATTACTCGATCTCTCTCTCCCTCTCTCTCTGTCTTTGTCTACCATTTACCAAGACCCCCATCTCGCGGGCGGACCAATCCCTGGCGAGGATTGGGACAACTGGAGCCAGCTCCGGAGGCAAGTGTCCATTTTTAACTTGCTGTCGAGCTACACGCCGACCGAACCATGGCTCGGCGACGGAGCAAGAAAAGAGAGAGGAGACAGTAAAAAGGGAATTGCCTGTGCGACTTGAGCGAGCTGCGGGCTCTTGTTGAAGAGGGGAAAGAGGAGAGAAGAAGAGAGGAGAGAACTGATATATGACGTCCGCCGTTCGGAGTACGTCGTACGACTTTGGCCCTCCATATTCTTCTCGGCGTGGTATTCGGCATGCGATCATCACCGTTTTATTGTGGACAAAAATGGCAATGGGCACGGGAATATGGCAATTGTGCCCTGGAGGTAACGGAGGAAAGAGCAAATGGGACATCAACAGTGACAAACCACCCATGCTGGCGATAACAACAAACAGGGAAAGAGCAGGGGGTTGCTTACAGGGGTTGATGGAGATCCTCTTGGCCTAGAAAGGGAAAGGGGATTGACTGAAGCGACCTGAAGAGGTCCTCTCGGTCCTGAAGAGGAAAGAGCGGCAAAAAGCAAAAAGCAAGGAAAGAACGCAACAGAGGCCACTCGGTGGACTGTGCTGGAAGGTGCACTCGCATCACAGCGAACAACGCCACAGCAAAGCAGATAGGGAAAGGGCGACCCTCTTTCTTCGCTGGCGGTGTGGAGGCCCGGCCAACCCTAATTTTATTTTTATGCCTCGCTGGCTTCGGCTCGCGCTCTGGGAAATGTCTGTGGGGGAAAAGAAACGGTGGTAATTAAAGATATCCTTAACCATACATACGATCTCAAAAATATCCTTGATCTCTGTCCACTCGACTTGTCTAGAGTTGGGCTAGTTTGGGACAAGTCCACAAACGAGAAAGAAGCAAGGCAAGGAACTGCCTGCACGGCACGGCCATTGTGGCGGCGGTAGTCAATGTGAAGGAGAGGGCAAAGTAAAATAAGAAGTCAATATTACACACCTTAAACGGCCAACGGCGCGCTCGCTACGGGCGGTAGAAAGAAACGGATGAGCAAGAAAAGGAAAGGACAACGACGCCAGAAGAGCCAAAAAGAAACTAGAAGGTGGCATGGAAAAGGCGATGCCGAAAAGGCTCCTTCTTGCCGGTGTGACTCGTAATTACCATTACCCAGGCCCTTCAATATCTTTACGTTTCGCTTTGATGGCAGAGATATCCCGGTCGTGCCGCTTGCCTATCAATCGTTCCTTCCGTGTGAGGCTTTTGACGTTGTGATATCTTTTTCAGACTCGCTCCTTCCTCTCGATGCCCTGACCCTTTTATCGTCCGTCGTGCCTTCCCCCACTCTATTCATAGACAGCAATCAACAATGCTCCGTACTGGCGTGCTCTTGTTCTGGCTCCTGCCCTTTTTCGAGATACTTTACGGAGTACTCCATACGTTGAATTTTGGCCGTGTCTTTTTATTACGCCTTGGCCTGGCACTCCAAGAATCCAGTCTTGGCCAGACCATACTCCGTATCTTATGCAAAACCTCGTTTTCCTAGACAAAACGGTTCCAAGACAAACAAGACATCAATGACATCAACATTAAAAAACAGAGCACCAAGCCCAGACAGGCCCAGCAAGGGCCACTTTGCGATCGTCCCTCCACATCTCGGCCGTTTTCTTCCTTGTTTTTCTTTTCTTTTTCTTTTCTTTTTCTTTTCTTTTTCTTTTCTTTTTCTTTTCTTTTTCTTTTCTTTTTCTTTTCTTTTTCTTTTCTTTTTCTTTTCTTTTTCTTTTTGCAGTGCCAACCCTGGGGCTTTTAGGCCTCTTTTGGACTTTTCGGGATATTTTGGGACCTTTTCTTTTGTTTGTGTCCTTTGTTGGAACAAGTGGACTCCCGCTGGACTCGTAAGAGTGACGGAAAATACCGTTGGGTCACTGCAAATTGCAAACTGCAAAAATAGTAATGACGTGTGGACGTGCTTTTGGTGTGGGCGTTCAATAGTACACAGTAGAGTGGTCTCCATAATATAAAATTGGCCCAGCCTAGAATAAAAAACCCATAGACGACAAAGACACGAGACAGGAGACCCAAAGACGAGACAATGCGCCCAATCGAGGGCAGCGTCTAAACAGAGACAGGAAAAGGGAGAAGCGGAAGGGACGGAAGGAGGGAAGAAGTGAAGTAAGAGGAGAGGACGAGAGTGAGAAATCAAAATCAAAATCAAAATCAAAATCAAACGGGGAGTGAGGCTAAGTGAGGTCAAATAAGATTCGTGAGAATTGCATGAGCTGGAAGAATAGCAATAATACGGCTTGTATTACACGGTACGACGTAAATAATACTTGCCGACTTACACCAGCGGCCTCGCTATTTTCGAAACGGCGGGTCATCGCGATCGGCGCTTTGTCCAAGCAAGAAGGCGGACGGAGGACGGAACACGGAATAAAGGGGAATTAAAAGTACTTCGAGAAAAAGAGAAGAGAGAAAAGTACACAGCAAACGGTAAACGGTATCAAAACAGTACTTCGGCTTCACCAGTCCCGAAGGCCTTTTGTCGTCTTCGCTGCACTTTAGGCTCGCATTTCACTTCTGAAGCGAGCATCCACGGCCGTTTTTTCATTCTCTCCTATTTCGTACTCTCTCGTTTTGGTGATCTCATTTCGAGCTTCTTGTCTGTCTTCTTTTGCTTTCTTTTCCCTCTCTTCTTTGTCCAGCCTCCCTTTGGCTTTCAATCAAATTCTTCAACTGCTCTTCTCACCCATAAACTCCCTTCTTTCAATAATCACTGCATGCCTCCCAATACCCATTTTTAGCAGGTGATCCGCCTAAACGGGTCCCTCTCCCTTTGTAACGCCCCGTTTGCACTCTCTTACACCAAGCTCTTTATTTTTTATAGCTCTCCCTGCGATCCTCACATCTTCAACACGTCTTCACGTCTTCTCTTGGCTCATCTAAATCGTTTGCCACACGTTCTCTCCCCCATCTCTCCATTCCTCTCGTCTGCATCTGTGCTCGTGCATCGCGTCCGTGCCATCCCTCTTGGTTTTTTGTCGCTTCTTGCTCCTTTTGCTCCTTTTGCTGCTTTTGCTGCTGCTGGCAAGGGTGAGAGGGTCCCTGTCGGCGGGTTTCTTTTAATACTTTCTCATTTACGTTCTCCATCGTTCCTGCACCCGTGCTCTTCTCTAATAGACCCCTGCTCGCTCTCACCTCTTTTTTGCTCTCCTCCTTCTCTCTTATTTCTTCAGAGGAAATCCCCATCCGTTCAATACCACCTCGACCACCTTGACCACCTTTCTGACCCGGCCCCCCTCCTCCGTTTTCGACACTTCGAGACACGAAACGCAACACCAAGCAGCAATTAAGCCAGGCCCTCGTTTCCCCTTCTTTCTTAGTCTACGAACGTACTACCTCCAAATACGACACCGTATTTGGGCCAAACCTCAAACTCGACTACCTCGACTCCTCCTTTCTGCTCACTCTTGCAGCCTTTTCTTTTCTCTCGTCTTCCAAATTCACACTCGGCCTCTTCGCTTTCAAAACACCAGCGTTTCTCAGAAACCCTGCAACGAGTTGACCCCTGCTCACCTTGGACCTTGCTCTCTCTCTTCTCCATACGGATTACCCTTGCTCGGTTACTTTGCTTTGTTTCTTCCTGTCTCTCCTCCTTCTCAGTCCCTTGTCCTTTCTTCGACCACTCTTTCTGATCACACTTTCTTTTTCTTCTTTCTCTCTCTCTCTCATACAACATACATACACTCTCTCTTCTCGAACAATACTCTTTCTCACACAGTTTCCAAATTGGGCAACTGGTCGTGGTCGTCTTTCATCAACAGACACAACAATAAACAAAACTCGACGACAAACAAAATAAGCGATTCGAACTTGAACGACTTTGAACAAGACCATTGTTGGGAGGAACAAAGAACGACTTTGGGACCTGCGCCGCGCGCCGAACCAACAAACAAGCTCATCTTTCTCGCCACTTGCAACCCTCGACGACAAACAAAACACTCGAGCTGGTCGACGACACTACATATGGGCGCTCGAGGACGCTACTTTGAGTAAACGAAGACTATCCCTAGAGGGAATTCGACCATCGAACGACACTGCCAACAAAACACCTCACATCACACAAAATGGACCGGCCGGCAAGCTTCTTGCCGACCATCAAGTGCTCGTCATGCAGTCAGGAAATCGAGATTTCCATGATGGGCGAGCACATTTGCGGCAAAGCAGCAGAAGAGGGTTTGTTGAGTCCCGTTGAACAGGAAGGATGGGGACAGAATACTGGGAGAACAAAAAGACTAACCTGACAGCTACGCCACCACCACCAGCGAACTTTGACCAGTTCATGTCGTATGGCAACAAGAGCATCGGCAGCAACAACAACTACAACAACAACAACAACAACAGCAGCAGCAATTATGGCTACGGCAGCAGAGACCAAGACCGGTCAAATCGTCTGCCACCACAAGTTGACACATCAGCAGCGAGTAAGTACCCTTTTCTAGCACAAATCCGTACCCAACTCAGATCACCACTAACAGCAACATCAGACCGCAGCTACTACCGCACAGGACAGCTTACGCCCGTGAGCAACTCTAGTGGCTCTCAGAGCGTCTCGCCCAAGACACCCGTCGGCATGATGATGGGTGGTCTGCGGACAGGCGGTCTGGGCGGTGGTCGCGGCAACGACCGCAACGGTAACGACCGCAGCACAAACGATCGTGCTCCTGCTGGTGAATACTTTGAGCCCAAGATTGCCGGCGAGTTTGACTCGCCGTCTGCCTATGGCTCGTCCACACAGCCTCGCCGTCCCGGTGGCTACGGCGGTCTGGATGACGACGCCTACCCGCCGCCGTCCAGCAGCCCCAAACGCCAGCCGGCGGCGAACCTGCTGCAGCGGATGAACTCGATCGCCCCCGGTCCCTTTGATGCCAACAACAACAACAACAATGCTGGCTCTGGCCTTGGCCGCAAGCCGACCAACGCCCGCAACGCCTTCCCGCGTGCCGCCAACAACTCCGACTACAGCCGCGAGAATATGGAGGACCGCAACCGCACGCTCGACGACGACGACTTCCAGCCGCCTGCGTTTAGCCGTGCCGGTACTTTTCCCCGTGTCAACGAGATTGCCGAGCCGCCATCGCGCACACCATCTGCTCCTGGCCCTCGTCCTGAGCGGGGACGACAAGGCAACAACTACAACAACTCTTATGGCAGCAACAGCCCGCCACAAGACAGCATGCGTCGCCCGACCATGGGCCCTGATACGTCTCGCCCACCGCCGCCTCGGACTAGCCTGCTGCGTCCTCGTACCGCCGGCCGTGACGGCTCGTCGACAGGCTCCAACTCGCCTTCGATCCCGCAAATCAACCTCGCCGCTGAGTTCGGCATCGGCAACCCGTACCACTCGGCATCTGACTCCATGTCGTCGACCGTGTCGAGCGTGATGAGCCGTCCCGGTGGCAGCCTTGCCTTTTCTTCGTCGCAGTCGTCGTTCGCGTCGTCGGCGTCGTCCTTTTCCACTTCCTCCTCCTCCAACTCGCTGAACAACAGCAGCAGCAACAGCAGCAACAGCAACAACTACTACAGCAACAACTCCCGCGACCAGCCCCGCGAGGTGCCCCGCGAACAGCCGCGCAAGCCGAGCAACGCCGCCAACATGGCCGACTTTGACAGCCTGATGAACGATTTGCAGGCTCTGAAGCCGACCGACGAGCGCAAGGAGGAGCGTCCCTCTCAGAACGAGCGTGGCCGCAACGGCGGCTATGGCGGTCTTGGTGCTTCTACCACCAGCTCCAACAGCCGCACATCGCCTGACCGCCGGCCACAGTCGCGCGGCCGCAACAACGGCATGCGTGATGAGATGGCCAACGGTTATGGCAACAACTCTCGCCGTGAGCTGAGCCGCGCACGTGACCAGTCGGTCGGTGCTTCCTCTTTTGGCAACAACGGCGGCTGGTCCCGCTCGGCCGCTGCGGCCCCGCCCATGCCGGCCGTGCCCACCATCCCGGTCCTTCCTCCCATGCCCTCTCGCGGCAACTGCAAGGCATGCGGTGACCTGATCACTGGCAAGTCTGTTTCGAGTGCGGACGGCCGTCTTACAGGCCGCTACCACAAGGCCTGCTTCGTCTGCACCACCTGCAACGAGCCCTTTTCGTCGTCAACCTTTTATGTTCACAACGACAAGCCTTACTGCGAGCGCCACTACCATGCCGTCAACGGCAGCCTGTGCGGCACCTGCAACAACGGCATCGAGGGCTCGTACCTGGCCGACGAGGCCGACAGCAAGTACCACCCAACCTGCTTTGTGTGTGCCGACTGCCGCCTGCCGCTCGAGGACGGCTACTTTGAGGTGGGCGGTGCTGTGTACTGCGAGCGGGATGCCTGGAAGCGCGTGCAGCAGACCTACCTGTCGCAGGCGCAGCCCACGTTGCCCCAGATCTCTCAGATCTCGCCACCCACACCCACCACCTCCAGTCGCGGTGGCGGCGGCGGTATGGGCAACAACCTGGCGGTGCCCCGTGGCGCACCTGGTGGTGGCTTGCCCTCGGGTCCTGGTGTCTCGCGTCGCCCATCGGTCGGTCTGCCCAACCCTAACCAGCTGGGCTCGAACTCGGCTGCACGGCCGTTTGGCCTGCCGAGCGGCAACCGCCTGGGCCCCCGTCCACGGATGGAGAAGCGCATGACGCGGCTGGGCATGATGTGATGACTTCCACCGTGCCCCTTACTCTTTTTAATATCTTCTTCTTTTTTTGATGACTGCTTTTGTTATCTGTTTTAATACCCTCACGTTTTCTTATTCTTCTTTCTCTCACCTTTCACCTTTCACGACACGTCCAATCACCCTCTTACTCTCTATTTATTATGACCTTTTTTTCGTTTCAATTTCCTTTCTCTCTTCTTTTATTCTTTCTTTTTTCTCAATATACCCCGGCCAGATCGGCAAACCAGTTGAGGAGCTTTTCTCAGTTTTTCATTCTCTTGTCTTAAATTACCTATACTTGTTTTTATTAGCCTTTTCTTCTCTTTTCTTCTTCCCTAGTTACCTTTTCGGGGGTGGACGGATGGAAATAACGGGGACGGGCAAAGACTATGGTATGGCAGTTCTCTGCCAGAATTATATGAACGTTGAATGTAATTTTCATAGCTCAAAAAGAGAGGACGGCGGCCACACATGGCAAACGCAAGCTCTCAAACAATACTACACTCTACAAGCAGAGAAGCCCGAAAGGGATCTTCTGTGTCACTTTACTATTCAGCTTTTGTCCACTATGGATGCTGTGACTTTTGTGATAATGACGATTATGTAGAGCCGCATCGAAAAGACAACTGCCGGCATTGTATGTCGTAATTCGTAGAACATGTTCCATAACTTTCCTTGTTTACGGTTGGAAGAACTTTGACTTGTGAATGGATACTGACAATCAAGAGTCGACAAGAACAAAGCTGTACGGAGTACCCCGTAGGTCGTAGATAGATAGCACATAGTATCGGACAAGACAATTCCCGTTTTCCGTCACGCTTGAACCGGTGCTTTTCACTACTTTCCACATTAAAAAAGTACTGTTTAGATAGGTGCCCATCACTTACCGCCTTGTTGTTTGCACTGGCCCCTTCTTCTCCGCATTTTTGATTTGTATAGAAGGAGAGAGGTCGACCTCGGCTTGCGATAGTGTGGGGGCGAACCGGCCGAAATGCGCTCCAAACAGGATGCAGTACTTCTGATGAAAGCGAGAACGAGAGGGATTGTAGCTTGTAAGTGGGAGAATCAAGGAGACAAAGGTGGCTGCAGTGACGAAACAAAAGAGGGCAAGAATTGCAAATATGGCCAGGAAGAGCAGTTTTAAAGGCAAAAGAAGGACGGACTCTACGGAAGCCGGAAGACGGCATTACGGCGTCTTTGAAGAATGCGGATTGAACGACATATTGCGGCTTTTCCAATCTTGCGTCATGCTTGACTCGTTCACCGCGCCGGGATAGAAACCGTTGCAGCGTCCGAGTAGTGTTCCGAGATCAATACCTGACTAGGCTTGCTTCACTGCGCACTGCTTTAAGATATGGTAAGGGGAGAGGGGAGAGGGGAGGAAAGAGAGAAAATGCCAAGACGCAAGTATGTCGGAGAGTAACTCGGAAGAGGAGCAAGAGGAGGCAGAGGAGGGCAGGCGGGCAGAGCTGGGTTAAGAGCCCTTTCCTAAATGGGAAACCGTAAATCTGGGGAATGGGGGATGCTATTGTAGCAGTGAGCTAAAGAGCTAGCAAGAGCGGAGAGCGGGGAGTGGGCAGGAAGCGAAGCCAAGGAAGGCACGGCAAAGGTACGGAGTATCTTTGTGGCCATGGATCATCATTGGGAGGCAAGGAAAGAGGAAAGAGGGGGGCGGCCACGCTGCGCCCAAATTCCGGGGCAGGTGCAATGCCTAGTGTGAGGAGGCGCTCCACGGCCGACTTGCTTTTTGTATGGAGGATGGACAATGAAGAGCGAGCAGAAGAAAAGAAGGCGGAAGGAGGAGGGGAGATACGTCGTAGAAGAGGGAATGGGCTCCACTTGCCTTACCAAGACCAAACAGCAGCCTTCGCTTGAGGAAGGCGCACAACTGGTACCCGTCATCAGGTGTGCGCCTTCCCGTGTCTCGCAACGGAGCAAGAGTCGTGGTACGACGTACAACGGTCGTGCCTGCCCTTTTCGCGTGTTCAGCTCGTGAGATGACAGGGGGAGTAAGGAATGCTTTCTCGAGCCCCGATACGTCGTTACTGGTCGTTCTTTCCTCGTCTGGCGAGGGTGCGGAATTAGAGAAGGAAAGAAGAACGAAAGCAAAAAAAGGAAAGAGGGCAGCTGGTCGGCTAGCGTTGTATTGATCGTTCCGTCCTATCCTGGCCTTCTGTTTTTCTATGTCGGCTTGTTTCTAATCAGTTGTCACTCGTGACTGGCGGCTCTGGTCTCTGGGCATTTTGTGCATTCTTTCTCCCCTTTCCCCTCCCTTTAGTCGTTTGGCCTGTCCATTTGTCCCCTCCCAAACTGGTCCAATAGACCCCCAAACAGTCAAGCAGCACACACCATGGCACCAGGCCAGCCTCGGCTCGCTTGTTTTTCGTCTCTTTTCGTCGCTTTTCCGTTTGACCAGTCCCAGTTCCAGCTTTGCGTTTCTCCTCTTTTTTTCCTTTTATTTTGATTGTGCACAGAAGCTCCGCGGAGAGGAGCTTGCTCGCGGGGATGCACCCATGACAAGAAGGGGCCCTCCTCCTCTTTTTCTTTCTTTCCATATAATATATGAAAGGCGCACCTAGCTGTGACTAGTCGTCGTTGGATCTTGTCGAGTATTTATTGTCGTTTGTCGATTAGCAAGCTGCACCTGTATACATACAACTGCAGTGTTGCCAATGGTGTACCTTGGCCTTTATCTTTCTTGAGTTGAGGTCGATCTGAAGAGCTTTGAGTTGGACGTCACAGAAGGCAAACGTTTCTTTTTCTTTTTCTTTCTTTTCTTTCTCAGCAAAACTCGACGACCACAGCATCCACGATATCAACTCACCGTCATCACATCCCACCGCCACCATGACAATCACCCCCAGACATAGCGAGCCGATTCCGCGCTGCTCGCTGCAGCAATGGGTCTTCGGGTCGTCCCAGAGCCCGCTGCCGGACAAGAAGGTCATGATTGAGGCTGACCGGCCCGAGACACACTTTGTCACCAAGGCCGACTATCGCCTGCTGGCCAAACGTGTCGCGCTCGGTCTGCAGGATGCCGGCCTCGAGCGCGGCGACCGCATGTTGCTATTCTCAGGCAACAACATCTATTTTCCTTCCATCTTCCTGGGCGTTCTAATGGCCGGTGGCATCTTTAGCGGTGCCAACCCGTCGTTTGTTGCCCGTGAGCTTGTCCATCAGCTGCGCGACTCGGGTGCCAAGTTCTTAATCACGGCCGCCGACAGCCTGGCCATTGCTCTGGAAGCAGCTGACGCTGTCGGTCTGCCACACAACCGGATATACGTGCTCGACGAGGAGGCCGATGCCCCGCCTGTTGTTGCTGCGACCGACCGCCCGCCCCAGCAGAAGCTTGCTGATGGTGGTGCCAGCGGAGCCCGGCACTGGCTGGATCTCCTGCAGGGCAACTTTCGCCGCGCGCTGGTCTGGGACTGGGTCGAGCCCGAGGATCCCCAGAAGACGACCTGCTGCCTCAACTACAGCAGCGGTACCACGGGTGTGCCCAAGGGCGTCGAGATTAGCCACCGTGCCTATGTGGCCAACTGTGCCGGAGTTGTCGCTATCGGCAACAAGGACCCAGAGACTCTGGCTGCGCGCGAGCGCGCCATTGGCCTCTGCTTCCTGCCGTTGTACCATGCTTATGGCCAGACGTACTTTGTGGTCAGCTTTGCCCACATGAACATCCCCGTGTACCTCATGGGCAAGTTTGACTTCATCAAGATGCTCGAGCACATCCAAAAGTTCCGCATCACCAGTCTGACGCTCGTGCCGCCCATTGCCGTCGCCCTCTCGAAGCACCCCATTGTCAAGAAGTTTGACCTCAGCAGCGTCGAGGCGATCGGCTGCGGTGCCGCACCGCTGGCCAAGGAGTCTGTCACCGCTGTCCAGAAGCTGTGGCCCGAGGACACGATCGCCGTCCTCCAGGGCTGGGGCATGACCGAGGTCACCTGCACGTGCATGAACTGGTACCCGGACACCGAGGCCGAAGCGGGATCGGTCGGCGAGCTGGCACCCAACTGCTCGGCACGGCTGGTTGAGGTCGACGAGGATGACTCGGGCGGCGGTGCTCCACGGTACATTACCGAGCCCAACAAGTCCGGTGAGCTCTGGGTGTCTGGCCCGACGCTGCTGACGGGCTACTGGCGCAACCCCAAGGCCACCGCCTCCACGATGCATATTGACGCCGACGGCACGCGCTGGCTCAAGACGGGCGACATTGCGTACGTCAACAAGTACGGACCTGGCGCTGCCTTTTATATTGTCGACCGCCGCAAGGAGCTCATCAAGGTCAAGGGCAACCAGGTCGCTCCCGCCGAGCTCGAGGCCCTGTTGATTGAGCGCCCGGATGTTGTCGATGCTGCCGTGATTGGTGTCGAAGTCGACGGCGAGGAGCGGCCTCGTGCGTATATTGTGCGCGCGCCGGGCTCAAAAACCACTGGCGAGGATATTGCCAAGTGGCTGGCGGCGCGGGTGGCTCATTATAAGCGGCTGGTGGGTGGTGTCATGTTTATCGACGAGATTCCCAAGAACCCGGTGAGTCCTTTGTCTGCCGTCTGTTTGCAATTATCCTATGGTTTAGAAACTAACAAAAACAGTCCGGCAAGATTCTCAGAAAGGTCCTCCGAGACCAGGCGGCCAAGGAGCGGTCATCGAAGCTGTAGGCGATAGTTGAGGGCGAGGCATTCTGTTTATGGGCGTCGGTTGTCGTTTCCACGGGCTCTTGTTTGATGTATTTGAAAGACATAAAGCAATTTTGAACCATGAATGAAAAGGAAACCGAAAAGATGTGAACTGAAGGAGAAAACTAAAGACAAAGTGAAAGAAAAAAAAGAAGATGTACAACAACAGCCCAACAGGCGGATTGACGTAACGATACGCGGCACAATATCTCACGTCCAACATCTTCTACATCTCACATCTTCACTTCTCTGATCGCTCTTTCTCTTAAAGAGTTCTTTAGGGCTATGTGCTCTTGTCGTTCTTGCATCTTTTGGATCGTAAAAACGCTTCTGTAAGTCGCTCCTTCTTGATTCGCCCGTGAAGCGCGGACGAGCATTTTCTTACCAACTTTAAAGAAGGTACGATCGAGGACGCATGCTTCACTGAGAGCTTTCGCCAAATAGTCGCGGCGGGGCCTTTGGCTGTAAGACGAAGCTTGTCATTCGCTGGAGCTTGACGCCAGACTTGGCTCACTGGTACCTGGCCACGGCAGCCGCTAGACCCCACTAATTAAGAAGACGTGTCCAGGGAGGACAATTAGAGAAGGAGCGCGGAGCGACACGTTCAAGGCAGAAAGGGACACCTTTGCACCAAAGCGGCCATTTGGGGTCTATTTCGATCTTCCTTCCGTTTCGCATCGTCAAACAATATCAACACAGCCCAGCTTCTTTTTTCGACCTCTCTTCTTCTCCTCTCCCGACGACGATGCCGACGACGATGCCGACGACATTCACCCTCCCATGATCCCGTAACGTCGACAAAACAACAACGAGCATCGTCATCCTCCGAAATCACCAAAATCCGTCGCCATGTCTGGCCTCCTTTCGCTCGTCGGCTGGAGCTTCTTGCCCAACGTTTGTCCACCTGGCTCTCTTTCCATAGAAACCTCCTAGGACACAGCTAACACATCTACCTCACTTCCAGTTCGTCACCGGTTGGGCACAGTCCATCTACTACTCCCTCACAATCCGCGCCGGCGACCCGCGGCCCATGCCCGGCACGCCACGATTCGCCGAGCATCGCCGCCGCATCCACATTCTGGTCGTCGCTTTGTATCTGGCGTACACCGTCTACGAGGCCGACTACGATATGCGTCGGGCAGGCTCCTTCTACCGCGACCTGGGCGTGCCCCTCGATGCCACCGACCGCGAGATCAAGTCGCGTTTCCGCCGTCTGGCGGCCCTGCACCATCCAGACAAGGCCGGCTCTGCGGGCGCCGACGAGGGCGCCATCAATGCCTACTTTGTCCACCTCAAGACTGCGTCTGATACTCTGTTGGATCCGGTCCGCCGTTTTGCCTACGACCGCTTCGGACCTGTGTCGGTCGCCTGGGCCACCAACAACAGCAACAACGGCGCCAACCGCTGCTCCACCATTTACGATTTTGTCTCCATGGGCGTGCACACCCTCGCGCCCTACTATACCATTGCTGCCGCCGCGCTATATGGACTAGGCCTGCTGGGCTACCTGACCTGGGGCCGGTACGAGCGCTGGCTGGTCCTGACGAGCGTTCTCGTGTTTGAACTGCACGCCATCTCGCGGCCCTACCACCCGCAGATCTTGACCGACGTCCTCAACCCGCTGTTTGCCCTGCTGGTCCCGCAACATGGCCCCTATCTGCCGTTCCAGGCCGTCCAGCTCGCCCGCAAACTCAGTTTGACCATGTACATTGGCTTCTCCCAGATTGGTCCGCTGTTGGGTGCCGATACGCGCAGCGGCCAGATCGTGACGGCCGACAACGAGGCCAGCCCGAGCGGGCCCAAGGGCGCCGCCGACCCAGCCCTGATTGCCGCACTGGACCGCCTCGAGGCTACAAGCCGGTCGCTGGACCAGGATGCCACACGTCTGCTCGATATGGAGATGGCGCCGTTTGTGGGCCAGGACGAGGTGCTGAGCAACGTCCGCGGCAAGATCAAAGAGTGGCTGGTGCAAAACACCATCCGGGCAGATCCCATGGTGCGCGATGCGGTCGGTCGGTCGTTGCAGCGGCGGCGGACGGATGCGCCAGTTGGTGCCCGTGGAACGAGATAGACAGGCCAGTGGTTGGATATCTGCATTGTTTTGATTTAGAAGCCACTTGCGTTGCGTACTTTTCTAAATAGCATATCTGCTCCCTATTAAGAGGGACATTGTATATTGTAATAGGCTTGCATTTCGAATAGCATGGATCTTGCTAAAAATCGCGTCAGCAGTGAACAGTGACACTTGAAATACATCTTCAAACCCATAAAACCATAACGCCTCTACACCCATCTGCCCATCCACAACATGACCCCCTTCCCTACATCTAGTCGTACTTGGACTGCCTCGACAGCATCATCTGTGCAAGCTTGCACTCCTCGGCAAAGATGGCCTTTTTGAATGTCTACTCTGTGTTAGCTAGGCACCTTCCAAACCTTGGCAGTGACTGGGCATACCTTTTCGTTCTCCTTCATCTCTTTAGTGGCCTCTGCCGCCGCCACATCAAGCTCCTTCTTGGCCTTGGCTAGGACCTGGTCTCGCTCTTCATCGTCATCGCCGCCGTCGTCGCCACCGCCTCCGTCTCCATCTTTCTCGCCCATCATGGCTTGCAGCACATCCGTCGCCTCGCTGTGCGCCTGCCCCCACTCGGCCCAGAGCTTCTCGAGGTCGCTCTCCAGCGTAGCGGCAGCAGCCCGAATCGTCGCGATGCTGTCGACAATCCGCTCGTCCTTTTCCTTTTCCACGGGGGCACCGCCATTGACGCTGCTGTCGTTCTCCAGCGTCTGCACTTTGACCATCCACGCCTCGGCCGGTCGGTTAAAGTGCACCTGCTTGTCCGCCACAGTCGACAAGAACACATCTTCCTTTTGGGCCATGCGGCCAAGCTCGGCCTCGAGCATGTCTTGGGCTCGGGCCATGCGGTTGGCCGCCTCAGCATGCAGCTCCTCGGCGCGGGTCGAGTAGCTTTCTGGGAGCGGGCGTCAATAGTCATTCTATCTTTTGATCGTTGGTGCTTGACTCGACTCACCCTGCAAGCCTTTCAAGTCCGGCCGGTCAATGTCCATCGTGGGAGACGATGCCCGGATGATCTGCGCGGCCGGTGTGATGATGGCGCGTGACGATGACGCCGAAAAGGACGGCTCGCCATACGGGAAGGCATAGTTGCCGCTGCCCACGGCATAATTAGGAGTCGCCGCCGTGACAGCGTTAACTTGGCCGCCGCCACCCGACCGGCTCCGGTTGCAGATCGACTCGAAAAAGGCACCTGTCGGATCCGTGGGCACCTTGTGGAGGGTCGGCGGCGGTGTCAGGTCGAAATCGAGGCCAGAAAAGGCGCCGCTGGCATGGTTTTCGAGCCCCTTTCCATGGTGTCCGCTGCCGTCTTGTAGCACCGTTTGCAGGCGCTGCTCAAACATCTCAGACCAGTCGGCCATGCTGTACAGATGGGTATATCAGAAAGAATGTGAATTGAAGTGTGAAGACGTGTCGGACCGTGGTAAGAGCCAACTGTCGAATTTTGGGTTGGCAAAGAGAAATAATTAGGGGTGAGAGAACTGTCGCATCACTTTTTGAGACTCATTTTCAGGGGGTGGGCGAATAAACTTGATCATTTAATCTCATAAAGCCGAACGTAAACAATGGGAAGGAGCGATGTGCACAACATCACGAACACGGAAAGAGCACCTCAACTTCTTGCCCAATCCAGTCAGGGGTAGCAGTATATCATAAACGGCGCACTCGAGGAAGGAGCGATGGCAATCAACGGGCTAAATCCATTTTGGAAAAGGCAAAATCAGAGAATGGTATTTGGGATATATAGAAATCATCAATCAAGCTAAATAATACGTTCATAGCGAGGCTGTTCAAAAGACGGCCATTCTGGCGCTGATGCAAAATGCAAAATGTAAAAATGCAGCTTGCTCGCTTCTCCTTCTCTTTTCTTCCTTCTCAAACACTGCTTCCGTAATCACCATAACGCCCAATAAAAGCTCTTTACTTTTCGTCTAATCCTGGTGAAAAGGAGATGCAAAAGGTATAGGCGCCTGCAATAGGCGAGGCTGCACGTCGTAGGCGTGCAGAAATATAAAACAAATAAAAATAAAAATGATAATAGGATGTGATCAAAGATTGACCACGGCCTCTCAGTTCTGGTTCTTTCGCGGGGAAAGTTCTGGTGCACCAAAGGCAGAGGGCGCCCATGACTCGCCAAGGTTGAGGCTTCGGCCCTTGTCTGACTTTTCGGATTTGGCAGGCTTGTCCCGCTTGGAAAGCTTGTCTTTGTCCTTGTCTTTGTCCTTGTCTTTGTCTTTGTCTTTGTCTTTGTCTTTGTCCTTGTCCTTGTCCTTGTCCTTGTCCTTGTCCTTGTCCTTGTCCTTGTCCTTGTCCCTGTGGTGGTGGAAGACTTTGTGGTGATCGTGGTCGCGATCACGGTGGTCCCGATCAGGCTCGCGGCCTCGTTCGCGGCCTTTGCCTCGGTCTTTTGACTCGTATTCCCGAACATGTTCGCGGTCTCTGTCGACATCATTGTCACGGCCGCCCGGACCAGGTGCACCGACATGCTCGGGACTGGACGTGCGCGGCTTGCGGCTGATGATACCACTGAGGAATTTGCGGGCTTGCTTGCCATTGCGCAGAATCTTGATTGAGCCGCCGACGTCATAGGAGGAGTCTTTGCCCTCTTTGCCGCTGCTGCTGCTCATCTGACGGCCCTTGTGGTCGCGCCCCCAGTTTTCGTCCACCTCGCTGCCCGAGGAGCCGGGCGGTGCGAGGCCGGCATTCTTGCCGCCGCTAATATGGACGCTGTAGCTGCTGTTGACTTCTGCGCTCTCCATCCAGGCCGAGCTGTTGCCGTACGACAGGTTGACTGTGTCTGCCAAACTGGCTCTCTCCATTGACTCAGCAAGTGTGTCTTCCGACATGGGGTAGGAGCTGTCCGCGTCCGACGAATGGCGATACAGTTCCGCGCGCGTAAAGCACTCGTCTGACCAAGCCTGGAGCTCCGCACAGATACTGTTAAACTCCAACAGGTCGCCATCATAGACATGTGTCGGCGCCGAAAGCGGGTGGGCATCCATCCACATCTTCACCAGGGCGGCAATGTAGTGGGTGTGGTCGATTAAAAAAGGAAGGCTTGGGAATCCCTCGCGTGCCACAGGGGACAGCCGGCCTAGCCTAGCGACGGGTGTCGAGTACGATGCTGGCAGGGCCGGGGCTGCGTTTGGCTTCTCTGCGGGGATCGAGCAAACAGCATCGATAAAGTCTTTTACCGACTGTCTTTGACCGGCCAAAAACCGGTTCATGGGTTCCATCCAGGTTTCCTTCTTGCCGATCGTGGACAAGTTGGCAAGCGCCTGCAGACCCTTGGCCATGAGCGTAAAGGTCCGCTGCGCGCGCGGCCGAGGATGGTCACGCAGCAGGCCGAACAGCTTAGGGTTCAGAATCGCCGGGCAGATGAAGCGAAGGAAGAGAAAGCCAGACACACTCGTATATGCGACTGTCCGTAAGAAGTCACCATACCGATCTTCAGCGACAGCACGGATGTACCTGAGAATTTGGCGGAGCTCAGGCGGGAACCGTGATGCCGACGCTGCAATGCATTCCCACACTCCATAGGTAAAGTGCATCAGTTGGGTCCAGTGACGATTGAGGTCCTCGCCCGGTTGCAGCTTGCTGGGATCGACTTCGGTATCGGGGTTGATCTCATTAATCTCAAAAAGCTTCTCGTGCAAAACCTCTTCCAGGTATTCCTTGCCCAGGCGGCGCATGTGGAATTCTAGGGCTTGTGTGAGCAGGGAATTGCCGCGGAAGAGGAGATTCGCTTCGCCCTGGAGGGAGCGGCCCATGTCGCGGACAATCTGCTCCCGGTCGCTTGAGGATTCCATAGACTCGTTGGACCGAAGGCGTCTACTGAAACGCATCTTCTTCATTGTCGTTTGGTTCCCGATGCCGTCGATTTCGTCCTCTACCAAAGCCATGAGCCAGTCGCCAGCCGTGCCGGCGACCTGGAAGATGTTTAGGAACACCTCGGAGAGTCGGCGCAGACTGCCTGGCATAACTTCTGCAATCTGCAGGGTGAGGCCTGCACTAAACTTTTGCAGCATGTCCATGACAGGCTTGTATTCTTTGGCAGACAGTACAGCCAGTTCCTCGTGGTGGACCTTGACGAGCATGGTGCCGACAGTCTGTTGCCGGTCATCGATGATGGGAAGCCATTGCTCATGATCTTTGCCCCTTTCAAGATTGGCCAAGGGTATGTCGACGGCGCCGTAGTTGGTTTCAAACAGGTTGCCCTGCTTTGGCAAGCCCAGTGATGCTTGGAGTTGGTGGGCAACGCTATCTGAAAGTAGTTCTACCCGCTTCAGGACAATAGAGAGGTAGGGGAGTCCTGTGGAGGGCAGGTCGTTAAACTCGCAGTCCTCCCGCCAGAAAGGATTCTTGGTATCAGACTTGATAGTGGTGCGGGCACGCACTTCTCCATCAAGAATCACTTCCGCCAAATAGCTTCCAATGAGCTGGTCAGGGTCATTGTTTTTCAACTTGTCGTGGTGCCGGCTGTGGTGTCTGTCTTGCTTTTGCTCCAGGGGTGGAGGAGCCACCAGCGTGCCATCGGCGAGTGTGCGAGGTTTAATTTTGGCTTCTGTGACGCGTAGGTTCAAGGTCTTTTCCAGGCGGAATAGCCGTCGGTGCCGTAAGCGGACAGGCTCTTCGACGAGGACATTGCCACCAAGCTCCACAAACTGCTCTTCAGGAGTTTGTGGTGTCGAGTCATCGTCAATCGCTTCCTCCTGCTCGGCCTGCAAGTCCGTGATCGCGTACACCTTGTTGCCCTTGGCGGGGTCCAGCGCATAGATGTCTGGGACGGTGAAGGATCTCAGCAGGACGAACCACACCTCAAAGGCAACCCGTGAATCCATGGCCATATAAATGGGCCGGAAAATGGACAGCTGTGTGGAAGTCGGTGCGTAGATGGGAAAGATGGCGATACAGTAGTCCTCGTCAAGGACAGACTTGTCGAGTTGCTGGATGGCGCAGCGGCCGAGCTGAGTGAGCTCAACCACCGACAAAACAGTAACGTCGTTTTCCGTCATGAGCTTGAACTCGCCGCTCCCCTGCAATATGCATGAGACGCGGCGCCACGAAGTTTGTATTGACTTGAGGTCGCGTGTAGATGGCCGCTTCACAATAGAGCGTGGTGTTGTGGCAACGCCCTTGTCCCACAGCATGACTTTGCCAACCTTGATAATGGCACCCTCTCTGACCTTGGCCGTAGATGCCCGGCGCTTGCCCGAGTCAATGGTAGACGAGCTCGTGCTGCGGCTGTTGGGTGGCTTGGAGGCAGGAGGTGGCACGGAAACTGTGCCGGGGCTCAGGCGCAACTGCTGCCAGCAGAGTAGGGCGGCGAGCCATAGGTCGAATTCTGCCGGCACAACTGGCCGAAAGACAATTTCAGTGGTCGCCTCGGCATTGGTGAGCTCTAGGCGTTGGCTGTCCTTGTCAGGCAGACCGGCGGGCGAAACACGGCAGCCACGTAGATCGGAAACGACTGCGGCGTGGAACGGGCCATGGTCGCCGGCATCAAACATGAGACTGCCCTTTTCTTCCTCGATATACGCCACACCACGGTGCCAAGAGTCCTCTCCCAAGTTCCGGTATTCAATCTCGCCGCGCATTCTTCCGCAAAGGGTTTTCATGAGCATGAGAACCTTGTTGGCATTGTCGGTCGGGATCGGTAATGGCAAAGAATCGACGGACGGCGGTGGCGAGACGAGTGGTGAGGTCGGGCGGGATGTGGATCGCTTGATAAGACGCCTGCTCGAGGTCTTCTTGTCTCTCGAAGATGCAGCCGAGGTAGCGGATGAGTTGAACCCTGTCCCGCCGAGTGAGGATATGCTGGCAGCGGACAAGGATGCAGTGATGCCGCCGATGGGAGCTGACGCGGGTGTGATCTGGGTCTCAGAAGATCTGGTGGGGGCAATTAAGGGGTAGCTGAGAAGAGACTCAAGCGGGGGCCCTTGCAGCGAGCTCGTCGAGCGAAAGCTGCTATCGGCCGTGCCTGACGAGGAAAAAGACCCAACCCTGTTCCTGGTCTCGGAGGAGGCGCTGGGAACAAGGGGCTCACGAAACAAAGAAACACTGTCCATGGTGTGCGTCCGAGGCCGAAAGACGGCAGGCCGGGATGGGGGACTGGACGAGGAAATAGGACCGTCAAAGGGGCTGGCCATGGTGTCGCTAAACACAACACCCTGACGGCGACTGGTTGAGCCGCCGTGGTGGGACAGAGCTCTTGGCGAGCCTTGTGGCGACATGGCCCCAAATACGCGTGGTAGTGGGGGAGGGGCGGTGGATGAGGAGTTGTTGCTGGAGTAGGTATTTGCTGTATCCAGCAGGTCTTGTGTGACGGTTCTGCGGTGGTCGAGGGGTTCAGGTGTGACAGCGCGAATTGTGGACTGCATGGTGGGCGCGGAAGCAGGGGGTGTTGTGTCGTCCGATGCGGTGGAGGAGGTGTTGGTGGTGGTATTGGTGTTGATATTGGCCCGGGAGGAGGCGGCCGGTGGTGGAAACCCGGCGGTATCGCTCAGGCGTACGGGCGTCCGCGGCGATTCGGGCAATGAAGGAAGGTGAGGAGTACGAGACGCCGACTTGGACAACGTCGTCTGGGACACCTCAGACAACTGCGGCCCTGCCCGGTGGTCGAGCTGGGGAGAGGCGAATTGTGGGGGCGGGGAGGTGGGGTGCTCAGGCAAGCTCCCGGGCCGATCCCGGTCTCGATCCCGGTCGCGGTCACGGCCGAAAGAAGACCGCTCTTCCATTGTGGGCGGCCTTGATCTTTAGGGGTTTGCGAAAAGTTGGGTCGGTGTCGGCGAAACATCTGCATTGCGCAGGGAAAAAGGCGGTTGTTGCAATCGTTGTGCGATTTGTTGAGGAAGCCAAAATGTTTGGTGGTCGGAGGCTCCAGGTCGATCACCTTCGAAGGTCGCTGTCCATCGGGTCTGGATTTAACGGCAGTTGGCTGGTATGAGGCACAGCAAAGTCGACCTGGCGTTCCACCGACAGGAAACACAGGTTGTAGGTGAAAATTGGGCGCGTACGTCGTCTGGTGCAGCTTTCGTCGGGATATTTTTTAAGACAGTTTCGTTGCGCCACGCATGGCAGATCCGTGAGATGCGGCGTGTCCGTTGGCCCGTTACCGTTCTCGAGCCAAAAACAACAAGTGAAGAGGGGTGCTCGTGGCAAATGCGTGGATGTTGTTGTAAAACGGTGGAATAAATCGTGAGAAAGAAAGGGTCGAGTAAACGAGGAATGTGAATACACACAGTATGATCAGAAAACAAGACAGACGAGCAGGACGGCGGGACGGAAGAGGGATGAAAGAGACGGGGAACAATCGAGCGAAGGAGAGGAAAGAACAAAGCGGCGGCCGCGGGGAAGGTTGCTTTGTGTGGAGCGTGGACGACAGCTGAGGAGTCTGGTGAGGAGTTAGAGGAGTTTAGAGGGACAGTATGGGCTCCGCTGGCAAGGTTGGTGGTCGAGGGTGGTGTCCGCAGGCTAGTGCTGCAAGAGCACAGGCTAGATAAAATGTCGATGGGCACGGCGTTATGTCGTAGCTTCGTCAGTCGAGGCTCTCCAAATCGCAAGGCAAAGGCTGAAAAACGCCCGTGGTGGCCGGTGCGTCGTGAGATAGGCTTGTGCCTGCGTTTGGCCCTATTTGGGGGGCACCTGGTCGACGATAGACGGCACTAGATGATTGTGGTCGTAGTGCACGAGCAGAAAGCTCTTGGTGCGATGCGCGGCGCGTTTTGCGTCCAGGCGAGTCTTGGCCCGATACGGCAACGGCGGGGCGGGG
>JADHKQ010000052.1:0-208098 GCA_019925375.1 Sporothrix euskadiensis
TTTAACGTAGTCGAAGACTATAAATCGAAAGTAACCGAAATAGAGCCGTTCTATTTAATATTTCGTCGAATTTCGTTATTAATTTCGTTTTTTCGGGCTTGAAAAGTAAAAAATAAAATATCTTTTAACTTTTTTCGATTAATAACCGGTGTAGACCTTATTAAAAAGTTATTAAAAACGTTAGTTAATAATAATTAATAAAAATAAATATATAAATAAATAAATAAAAATAAAAGCGTTAATTAAAAACGAAAAAAAAATATATACTAGTTAAAGTACGAAAGTAAGCCTTTAAACGAATCTGAATCGACGGTATTAAAAGAGAGGTTATTATTAATAATAAAATTTAAAATCTTATTATACGCCTCGTCTTCGTAAAAAACGTCGATTAAATTCGTATTTACTCGATTTCGTTTTCTTAAAGGTAGTATAAAAAAACCTATAATCGAATTACTAAGTAATTCGTCGACTAAATAATAATTAATAATTTTTAATAATTTTTAATAACTTATTAAAATAATAATAAAAAACATACTTATAGAAAGCGTAGCCTCTGTAGCTTTATTATAAGCTATTAAAGGGTGGTGCTTTTTATAATAAACCGTAAAATTCGAGGCTTGAAATCGATTTAATAGTAAGGTTTTTTTGTAATTATACTTATTAAATTAATAAGTTAATAATTAATTAAAACGTTAAAAACCTTTAAAAAAACCTTTAAAAAACTTTAAAAACCTTAAAAATTTAAAAAAAACCTTTTAATAATTAATAAAAAAAACTTACTGGGTATATTCGACGTTAACGTAACGATCGTGACCTTCCGTGGGCGCCGGTAATAAGGTCCGTCGAATTAAACCGTTTAAAATTAAGTAAATAAACGAATTAGAATCGTCTAAAACGTAATTCGGGTCCTATACCGGTGTTTTTAGCGTTTGTAAAGTAAAAAGGCGTCGAATAAGCGAAGAAGTATCGAATGATTCGGTAATTATAGCCGAATCGTCGTTAGGTAAAAAACTAGATTCAGAAGTTATATTTTTTATTAGTTTTACGCCTTTCCGGGCGTTAAAATAATAAAAATTTTAAAATAAAAAAAGGTATAATAAAAATAAAATAAAGTAGTTAAAGTAAATAAAGTAGTTAAATTAATAAAAAAGACTTAAAGATTTAACGGAGAAGCCTTTCGTATATTTATAAAACGTTTTTTATTTTATTTTAAAAACAGTAAAAGATTAAAAGATAAGTTGGTTTAATATTATTCGTTAGTTTTTTATTCGAGAGATAAGTTAAAGATAAGCTATTTTAATATTATTCGTTAGTTTATAAGTTAAAAGATAAAAGAGATAAAAAAGATAACTATATTTAATATTATTCGTTAGTTTTTTATTCGAGAGATAAGTTAAAGATAACTATATTTAATATTATTCGTTAGTTTATAATTTAAAAAAAAAACTTTATTTAATTATTATTATTCGTTAATATTTTATTAAAAGGTAAAAATAATAAATAATATTAATTATTTTTAACTTATTAATAATTAAGTATTAAATAAAAGTAATAAAAACTTAAAAATAGTTAATATTATTATATTTTAACAATATTATAATACGTATAACCTTAATTAATCAACTTAAAAAATTTTATATTACCGTTTTATTAATAATATTTTAAAACTTAAAACTTAATACTTTACTTTTAATTATAATTATAAAAACGTTTATATAATAATATTTTATAATTTTATTATTATTATATTAAAAGTTATATAATAATATAATATATCATTAAATAATATTATATAACTTTGTAATATTTGTAATATATTACATGTAATAATTATTACGTGTAATATTATTACATGTAATAAAAGATTACAAATATTACATGTAGTATTATTACATGTAATATTAATACGGCTTTTTAACTTGTAATAATATTACATGTAATATTAATACGGCCTGTATTACATGTAATATTATTACATGTAATAAATTTTTAAAATATTACATGTAATATATTAATTCCCAACCCTGTTAATACTTATAGTTATAAATAAATTTATTAAAATATCTTTATTTTTATTTATTATTATAATAATTATAACTCTCGAACTTATAAAACTTTTATATTAAAAAATATAATTAAAATTTAACTCTCTTAAAAGAAGCGTTTTAAATCGTAGCTTTATCTTTATTAACGAATATTAAATAAAAATTTACCGTTATCTTAATATACGTAAACGATTATTTACGGCCTTTTACCCTTAAACGGATAATTAAATAAAACGAATAAATTAAATATTTTTACCCTTAAACGGATAATTAAATAAAACGAATAAATTAAATATTTAAGTAATACTTTCGTTACTTTATTTTTAAAACTTAAAAAAATCAATTAAAATTATTATAAATAACTAAGTTTATATATAATAACTTTATAAACGAGTTAATTAAAAAGTCTTTTTACGAACTTTTTATAAAATATTAATTAAACTTTTACTTTAACGTTAAAAATAATATTATATAAAGAGAAGTATTAATTACGAAATTTAAAAAAGAAAAGATAATAAATATTTAAACGCGTGTAAAGTAATAAATACTAAATACGTAAAAGTTATAAAGTACTTTAATTAAAAATATACTCTTATAATTTTTTAAAAAGGGGATTTAATCGCTTTTTTAATAGAAAACCTTTACTCTAAAAAAATATTAAAAAAGTTAAACTTTAAATTTATTAACCCTTTTAGAATTTTAAAAAGAATTAAAGAATAAACGTACCGTTTAACTTTATTAAAATAATATAAACGTTTTTATAACGTATTTTATATATTATTATTAAAACTTTAAAATTTTTTAAAAAAATTCTTTAAAAATAATATTAATATTAAAACTTGAAAACGATTTAAAAATTTACAAAGTTAAAGAGATTTTAATAAAAAAACTATATAAAAGATAAAAATACTTTTTAATTAAACAAATATATTAATTATTAAAATATAGTTAATAAATTCTCGAGAGAGACGTAAATACTTTAAATACGGTCGAGAAAATAAAAAAAAGTTATAATTTACGAGAAAAGTTATAAAAAAGAAAAAGCGTTAACGGGCCCCGAAGGGTAAAAAAGAGTAACGAACTTTATTTTTAATTTATATAACCCTTTATTAAGAGGCGCTTAAATATTATTATAACTTTAAAGGGCGCTTAAAAACTCTTAACTCCGTCTCTTTAAAATTATTTTTTAAAGCCGCCGCTCTCTTTTTCCTCTCTTTCCTTTTTCTTTTTAAAAGAAAAACGCCTCTTTAGTTACTATCTATTAAATTAACGATATAATAAGAATTATTAAGTTTATTAAGACTTTTTAAAGGCCGGTTAATTCTTTTTAAACTCGTTCGAAGTAAAGGTTATTAAATTTTAAGCGAAGTAAAGTAAAAGTACTCGTAAGTACTCCGTTAATATATAAATTAACGCGGGTAATTAAGACTAGGGTTTAATAATAACGTTTAATTAATTATTTAATTAACTCTTTTTTTTAATACTTTAAAAATATTTATAAAAAACGTATTATTCGGTTTTAAAAAGTTAAAGACTTTATAATATTCGTTTATTAAGTAACTTAAAGTAACTGTATTAATAAAGTAAACGTAACGGACGGTTAATTAAACGGAGCGAGAGTCCGTTAAAGGGTTAACGTATAAGCGTTTTATTACGTTTACAAGGCGTAAAAAGATTATTCTACTATTAATTATAAAGTTAAATAGTTTGATAATTAATTTAATTTTTAATAATGTTTTTAATGATTTTTTAATAAACTTTTATTAATTAATTTAATAATTCTTTAAAGTTTTTTAATATTTATAAAAAAGTAAATTAACTTTACGTAAACCGTATATTTATTCCTTTTTTTTTATTAAAGGGAGTAAGTAAACGTAAACGGACGCTTACTCGAAGGTTACGTAACTATAATAATTAAAAAATAAGTTATATAAAATAACGTTACTTAAATTCTTTTAGTAACTTACTTAGTTAAAAACTCGGTAACGAAGAGTTCTTTATCGTTCTTATTATTATTATTATTATTATTATTATTATTACTATTATCGTTATTATCGTCGTTATTTTTATCGTTATTCTCTTCGACGTTAACATTACCGTTAATATCGTCGTCGGCGTTATCGTTCTCGTCCTTATTTTCGTTTTTATTCTCGTTCTCGTCCTCTTCGTTCTCGTTATTATCGGTAATAAATATATTTTAACGGTTGAGAGAGACACTTAAATAATTAACTTAAATAATTTAACCCGTCGGAGCGGTAGCCTTAACGTAACGAGAAGTAATAACGGCGGTAACGGTTATAAACGGAGTAACGATATTATTATCGTTATTATTATTTAAATTAAACGTATTAATTTAAAAGGCTTTAAAGTTTTTAAAAGCGATATTAAAAGAGTTAACTTTAACGCTTTAAGTTATTATAAAGACCTTTTCCGTAAAGAAAGCTTTATTATATTCTTTTTATTATTATTATTATTATAACGCCGCTTAACGTCCGTCCGTTATTATTATAACGGAGTAAGGGAAGCGATAAAAGTACTTATACGAGCCGCTTACGTAAAGCGGCGACGCGTTTTGTAACGTATTTTAACAGAGCTCTTAAAGCTTTTAAAGCTTTTATTAAAAGAAGTTATTATGATAATTATTTTATTTAATTTTATATTAATTTTTAAAGTTTAATTTATTTTTTTTATTTTATCTTTACTGACTCTTTTTGATACGTTTTAATTAAAAAGTAATTTTTGTAAATTATTAAGAGTAATATCTTTATAACTTATAATAAAAGTTAAAAACTTTTTTATTTTATTTAAAAATTTAAAGGTTTTTAAAATATTTATAAATTAAAATAAAGGGAGAAATAATATAAAATAAAGTTAAAAAAGAAATAATAAAATTAAATTTACTTTTTAAATAAAAAAATATAAAAAAATAAGTACCTATAATAAATAACGTTAATATAAAAATAACGTTATTATATTAATAATAACTTAAAAACTTTACTCCATTTTATACGAGTTATATATTATTAATATTTGTTATTATTATTAATTATTAATAACGTTAATAAGTTAAAATTAAGAGTTTTATAAAAGATAACCCATCGTAATTATTTCTTTTTTTACAATTTTAATCGGTTTTCTTTTTTAAAGGGGTTTTTTTATTTTTTTTTATTTTTTAAAGTTTAAATTTTTTTTTTTAAATACGAGAGTTATTTTATAAAGATCTTTACGTTATTACGAGGTTTTCTTTATTAAAAGGTTTTTATATTCTCTTACTTTTTTTTCTTTTTTAAAATATTTATTAAAGGTTTTATATTTCTTTTATTTATTTTTAAACTTATTAATCCAAGCGTAAATTAAAAATAACTTATATAAAGAGAGAAATAATTATTACGAATAAAAACGTATTAAAACTAAGACACCCTTTAAATTTTTATAAAGTTTTTATAAAATTAAAAAAAGTTATAAATATTTATAAAATTCCTATAAATATCTAAGAAGGGCTTATTATAATCGGACTTTACTAGTCGCGTAATAAAAGATAAGAAAGATAACTTTATCTCCGGTTTAATAAGGTTATATATAAATATAAATACCTCTTTCTTCCTTTAAAAGAAGTAAGAGTTATTCTTTATATAATATTAGGTTTACCTTTAATACTTTACTCTCTTTGACTTATTATATTATTCGTTATTTAATTCTTAACGGTAAACCTTTTTTTTTATTATACTTTTTATTTTCTTTACTTTATAAATTATTTAAGTAAATATTATTTAAGTTTTTTATATTTAAATATTTAAATATTAATTTATTTTATAATAAATATAGTTATATTTTATATTTTAAAGTTTTATATTATATATTTAACTTCTTATTTATAATATACCTTTAATTATAATATATAAAAAGAAAAAAATTATTTCTTTATAAAACTTAATTACCCTTAAAAATTAAAAGTTATAAAGAGTTATTATATTATAACTCAAGTATACGGATCAATTAACTATAACTACGTTAACGTAACGTAAGCCACGATTAATTAATCTAGTAAAGGATATACGGACGTATATTTATTAATTAAACTTTAACGACTCACTTACGCGTTTATAAAGAAAATCTCTTTTAACTTAAGTAAACGTCTTTCCCTTTCTTAATAAAGAAAGGGGTAAAACTTAATTTTATTATAATATTATATTTACTTTTATTATCTTTAATTACGTTTATTATTTTACTTTTAATATTATCGCGATTATTTATTTATTAATTATTTATAATAATTTTAAGTCTTTTATTTATAAATACTTAATTATAATAATAAAGAAAACGGATAATACCGTTAAAGGTTCGAGCTATTTTACTCGTTTAATATCGCGAGTTTAAAGCGATTTAACGGAAATCTTTAAAAAAAACTTAATTAATAATATATTAAACTCTATTAAAGAAAATAAAAAATAAATAAATATTATAAACTTTATATAATCTTTTATTAAAAAAGATAAAAAGTAAATAAACGAAAGTATATTTATATATATCTCCGTTAATAAAAAGTTTTTTATAATTATAATAAAAAGCGAGTTTACTACGATTATTAAAAAATAAATAATTAAAAAAGATAAAAAAAAGTTAACTTTAAAGCGACGTATCGTAAAGTTTAAAAAGTAAAAACTTTTATAATTAAATCGCGTATTTAAAAGCGTAAAGTCGAGTTAAATCTTTATTTATTTATACGGAATATAAACTTAACTTTAACGTAAAAATAAACTCTATCGTTAAAGTAATCGATTAATCTCTTTTAAGTAACGAGGAGAGTCGCGGTCAAGTTATTAAAAAAACGCGGGACTTAATCTTTAAAGACTTAACGTTAAAGCTTATACTTTTAAGTTTTAACGTTCAAAAATTATTTTACGTTTTAAAATAAACTTTATTAAATTTAAAAATTAAAAACGATATTTAAAGTTTATTTTTATATAAATATAACCTTAAAGAAATAATAAAATTAGTATATTAAAACTATCGTAAATTTAAATAGAAATATTATTTAAAAGAGTTTTTAAAATATTTTTTTAAAATAAACGGTTACGTTAACTTTTACCGTTAAAGATTTAATGTTATAAACTTATAAAACTTATCGTTAAATTAAATAACGTATTAATTAAACGTTTACGGACTTTTTTAATTACTTTTACTCTCTCGAGTTATAAATATAATTATTATTTAAAGATTTTTAAAAGTAAACTTTTTTTACGGAATTTAATTTAAGCGTATAAATCCCGCTTAACGCCGTTATTAATTATCGAGAAATATAATTTTAAGACTTAATTAATTATACTGAGTATATTTATCGTTAAATCGTATAAAATTAAGTTATAATAAAAAGTTATAAACGTAATAACGACGAGATTAATATAAATTATAATAATTAAAATAAAAAAAAGAAATTTAAAAGTTTTAATTATAATAATAATTTATTTAAAGAAATAAAGAATTCGTAAAACTGTACTTTAACGGAGTCGCGGCAGGTACCTTTCCGCTTTAAAAGAAATAAAAAAGATTTATCGTATATTAAATATTATACGTATTAAAAAATAAAGTATTATATTAACGATTATTTAAAGAGTTATACGCGAATATAAAACGTAAATACGAAAGAGCTCGCTTTAAAAAATTAATAATCGCTCTCTCCGAGTCCGAGAGTAAAACGATAAAAATAAAATATAAATAACTTTATTACGTCGTAATAAAGTATTATAAGAGACTCGTTAAAGAGACGATAATCGATTTAAATATAAATTTAAAGTTAGATTTTATTAATATTTAATTTATAAAAAAAATATAATTTAAACGGACTCGATATTTTAATTTTTAAATAAAAATTATAAATTAAACGTAAATTTTAACTTTTAAAATTTAAAAAGTTTTTATTACTTTTACGGATTTTTATAAAAGAATTAAAGTAACGATTAAAGCGTACGTTATTATTAATAAATTAAAGAGCTCGGATATTAATTTACTCTTACTTAACGTTATTAAATTAAAAGTAATAAATATTAATATCTTTACGCGGACTCTTTAAAGATTCGTATATAAAAAGTCCGAAATTCGTATTAAAGTATTAAAAAAGTATATTAAACTTATACGTAATAAAATTATAATTTACGTAATTATATTAATATTAATATAATTAAAGCCGTTAAAGGACTACTTATTTAATATAAATAAGTTAAAGAGTCTTAGCGAGTTTTAATTATTAAAAGAGTTATAAACTTATTAAAATATACTTAATATAATTAGTATAATTATAATTTTTACTTTTAAAGAAATAGATTATATAATTAATTTTATTAATAAAGTTTAACTTTTTTATAAATTAATTTACTCCCTTTTTAAAAGGGAGTTAAAGAAGTTACGACTTTACTTCGTGGAAAACTTAATATACAAGTATATTAAACCCTTTAAAAGCTCCGTTAACGTACCGATTATCTTTATATTAAAATAGAATAATATATTACGACTTTACGTTAATTATAAAGGATTAAATAAAGGATTAATTAAAAATTAATATATATTACCGTTAATTTTAAAAATTTTAAATTAAATTAATAAAGTATAATTCCTTTTAAAATTAAATATTAATAACGTATATTATTATATTTGAATTAAAAAAGGAAATAAATAAAAGATAACGTTTTATACGTAATATAATTATTATAAATATATTATTTTATTATTTAAACTTATTAATACGCCGGTTATATTTTAATATTATACTTATATAACTTTATAAGAACTAGTAAATATTATATATATAACTTATATAAATAACATATTAATATTTTTATATATTCGACTTAAGTATATATAATACTTAAGTAAAGTATTAAAAAGATTATAATATATTTAACTTTATATAAATCCGTTTAAGTATAAATTCTTTAAAAGTAAAGTAAAGTTTTTAAAATTTACTTTTAAATACGAAAAAGTACGGATAAATAACTCGCGTATAATTATAATAAAAGAATAATTATAGTTAAAATTTTATTAAAACGTTTAAATATTTTTAAAACTTTATAACTTTTATTAATAATTTATTCGTAATCCCTTTAAAATTATTATACCTTTTAATAATATAATAAAAAGGATATAAAATAAAAAGAAATTAAGAGCGGTTAAGTTAATAACTTAATAACGAGGCGTATTTAAGGAACTTAAAGTATATTTTAAAAATACTCCGCTTTTACGTTACTTTAACTCTTTTCGACCGCTTCGTTTAAAGATTAATATATTAAAAAAAGCGAGTTTAAAAGTATTATTTTAATTTAACGAGGAAGAGAGATATTACTTAATTACTTTTTAATTTAAAAAATAAAAGGGGCCCGAATTAAATTATAATACTTTAAATTAAAAGATAATAATAATTATAAAGAGCTTTAAATATTAATAATAATATTTAAATAATAACCGTTAACGAGTCGAGGTTCTATTAAATTATATTAATTTAAAATTATTTATAAATTAATAAAAGTTAAATAATTAATAAGTACGTTAATATATATTCTTTATACTCTTCGACTTTAAAATTAAATATTAAACTAATAAAAGAAACTTAATAAATATACCGTCGAGAAGTTTTAATTATAAATTAACGTTAAAAAAGTTTAAAAATTAAACTTTATTACTTACGTTAACGTAACGGTTTATCGCGGTATAAAAAGTATTAATCTTATAATAAAAGTACTTAATTCTTAATAAAAATTAAAAAAGAAAGGCAACGCCTTTATAACGATAACGTAACGAGTAACCTTTATAAGTTTACTAAATTTAAACTCGCTCTTAAATAAATTAAACTCGAGTAAAAAACTTTAAAGCCTCGTTAATAACTCGTAAAGTTTAACTAAGCCCTCTTATATAATAGTTTATTTTACGGGTTTTAATATAATCCGTAATTATATAAAACAGTACGACGATAATAAAGCCGTTTACTTTATTATAAAATATATTATAAACGTTATAAATTAATAACTCTTTTTATATAACGAAGTAAAACGTTATAACGGCGGGTTTTATACGAAATATTTAATAAAAAATAAACGATAAAGGGTTATTTAAATATAAATATTAAGTTTATATTTTAATTAAAAGTGTTGTGGGTATTTTAATTAAGTAATATAATACGAGGCGCGCCTACGCGCGCTAGCAACGAGAGCACTATTACGTTAGGGATGAATTGCCACTGTTTGTTTACATCGAATAAAGGGTCGTTTTCTACGATATTTTATAACATCTGCGTTTACACCACGATTGCGAAAGAATAAATAGTCGGACAGGTAAATGGAAGACACTAGAAGAAAGAGGAGGAAAAGACGAATAGAATTATAGTAAACGGGCGTCTATAAATAAAGCCCTTCTAGTAGGATAATAAATAAAAGTTAGAATAGAAGAATTAGATATTATTAATATTATAAAATATATACTTACCGTAGGACTACTTGCGGACGTATATTATAATAAGTGATATCTTACACCGGTAACCCGACACTAATTAATTAAACGGTATTAATAGTAAAGATAAGTTAATATTTCGAATTATTTTAAACTTATATAATAAGCACTCCCTTTACTCCCTGTATAATTAAATAATCTCTTATTATAACGAGTAACGTATATAAAGTAAAGGGGTTTAATTAAAGACACTTTTAAACCCCCCCTCCTCTCGACCCTCTCTCTTTACTAGATTAAAAAAATAAAAGTATAACGCTTAATAAGTTATACGTTATTATCGAGACTACCCCTTTTATTAATAACGACGCTTAAGGAGAGTTTCGTAATATTTATAAAAGTTAAATTATCGATAACTTTAATAACTTTAACGTTATTAATAAGACTCTTTAAAAGACTCTTATTTAATTTAAAGTTTACGTTAAGAGCTTAAACGTAATTAAGGTATTAATTAACTCGGTATTAATATAAACTTTAAACGAATTAATATAATACGTATAAATTAAGTAGTAACTTATAACCCTAGTAAAGAAAGAAAAAATTAAAATATACGAATATTATATCTAAAAACTTACTTTTAATTATATTAATAAGGATTACCTTTATAATCTCGAGGATTTAATTAAATTTAACTTAACTAGTAATTACGTTAAAAATTTTTTTTTAATTAAAACTTTATTTATCCCTTTAAACGAGTAAGTTAACCCCCTTAAGACGCTCGAGTTTTAAATAACGAGAACTTAAATAAAGAACTTTAATATAATAAGGGTAAGTTCGTTAAATTAAGTAATTCGAAAGATTACTTAAAATAATTTAAAGAAGGTAACTTATATAATTAAAGATTTAAATTTATCTCTCTAAAGTTTAAAAGACTTTTTACCGTTTTAAATAACCTTTATCGAGTTAGTTTAATTTATTAAAGTAACGCCTTCCGTAATAATAATACTCCGTTTTTTAATATAATTAACGTTTAATATTACTTAATAAAATCCCGATCGGATAAAAATAAAGAAGCCTAGCGTACTCTCGTTACTATTTATAAAGCCGTTAATAACGAGAATAAATACGAAGGTAGTCGTAATAACCGAGATTATAAATATAAACTTTAACGCTTCCTTAATATTTATTACCGTATAAGCCTTCCGGAGTATTACTTCGTTAAAGTACTTTTAATTATAACTACTAAAACCGTTAAAGATTACTATATTAATCTCGTACGTAGTTATTATAATAATTAATCTTAAGTAGTTATTAAAATAATAACTCGTTTTAAGAATAAAATATATTAACGCTCTTATAAAGCCGCTTAAATAAATATAACCCTTTCTTTTTTTATAATTACCGATAAAAGTATTTAAAATTAACTTATCTCGGTAATTATTTAATTACTTTTTAAAAAACTATAAATTATATAATACTCTTTACTTAAATACCTCCGTAATAAAAGTAACCTTTAAAACCGGTTAATAAACGCTTATAAAATATATCTTAACGTTAACGAAGACGTAACTTCGTATATTACTATTAATATAATAACAATATAAATAATAATTACTTTATTAATAAAGATAACCGTTAAAGAACGGATTAAAAGTATTATAAGTACTTACTTAATTAATAACGAGTCGTTTATAACGGACCGTACTTATTACGGTATTACCCTTTACTCCTCTTGATACCGACGAGGTCGTAGTCGAAGCCGTAACCGTTACTTTAATAATTAAATAACTATTAATAACCGCCTCGGCCGAGATAATAAGGACTCGAAGTATTATATTTATAAGAAAACGGACTATCGATTTTATAAATATATAAAAAAAGAATAAAAAGAGTATAAAGTTAAATAAAACGCGTATAATTAAAATAAAAGTATAATTTATAAAAGCTTTATTATAAACTTTAAAGGACTCCGAAATAACTTTGAAAAAGAAAACGAAGTTATATACGAAAGAAATTTTAACGAGAATAACGAATAAATTAAAAGTTTCGTTATAAAAGTATTTAATACTCTTTTTAATTAAAAGGTAATCGATATTATTAGTAACTTAATAAACTCTCGAATTCTTTACGTTATAATTAACGTTTAAGACTCTTATTAAGACTTTAACGCCGACTAAGACTCTTACGAGGCCCCTCTTTTAATAATACTTATATAACCTCGTTATACTTTTAATTACTTTTATAATATTATTATTAATATAGGAGTAACTATATATTTTATTATTAAATACGGATAATTTTACGTATTATAAAAGATATACTTAAACGTTAAAATAAATATAATAAGTACCGGCTCGGTTTTTATTAAATTTAATAGCGGAAATAGTAAATTTATAAGATTTATTATTATAAAGACTTTAATCGGTGTAATAATATTTTATATAATATTAATAAATACCCTTTTTTTACTTTATTTAAAAGATATAAATCGCTTTAACGTATATTTTAATAATATTAAAGATATATTAATTACCGTTAAAAAGTAAGTCTTAATTACTCGCCGCTTTAAATACGCTTTTATTAATATTATAAGCAGGGTTGCGAAATTAATTTATAGTATTTAGTATTAATTTTAAATTAATGTAGTATTGTAGTATTAATTAGTATTAGTATGGCCCTTATACTAATTTAGTATACTAATTGTAGTATTTTATACGCGTATACTACAATTAATATACTAATTGTAGTATTAATTTAAGGTTTTAAAAATTAATTGTAGTATACTAAATTAATTTGATTAGTATGTAGTATACTAAAAATTTTATATAATTAATTAAAAAAGTAAATAAAATTGTTAAGTTTTAAAATTTAGACATATAAAAGAGGGTTTTAAAGTAGTTATATTAATGTTTTTTGTATTAAAAAATAATTTTTATTTAATTAATTATTAATTAATTAGTAAATACTACATTTAGTATTAATATACGCGTATACTACATTAATATACTAATTGTAGTATTAATTTACCTTTATACTACAATTAGTATACTAAATTAGTATAAAAAAAATCAATACTAATTTAGTATATACTACATTAATTTTAATTAGTATTAGTATGGCCTCATACTACAATTAGTATACTAATTCGCAACCCTGATTATAAGCGCCGCGAACTTTAATTTTAATTATTTCTTTTTTAAATAAAAGCTTTAACGTCTTTATAAACGTTTTAATTATCCTTTAATTAACTAACTTTGAAAATTATTATTAAAAGTTAAATATAACGATATAAGTTAATTAAAAAAATAAAAAAATGATTAAAGAGTTTTATTATTATTATTAAATTTATTAAGTAAGCTCTTAATGTTTTAAATTTAATTTAAAAGATAATAATAACGTTATTTTTAATAACTTTATTATCGTTAACGTAATATATATTAACGGTAACCCCTTTTTATATATTATTAACGAGGTTATTAATTACTCCGTTAATTAATAATTAAATAATATAACCGTATAATATATATAAAATTACTTTTACTAGTATTAAATTAATACGTACCTTAACTTAACCCTTTAAACGTTATTATTTATAACGTAAATATTAACTTTACCGTTAAAGAGTTTTATAATAACGTAGTTTTAAACGGATTTATTATTAAAGTAATACTTATAAAAGCTTATAACTCCGTTAATCTCGTTAAACGTTACTATAACCTTATTAAGCGAGCTTATATAATTATTACTACTAAAATCCCTAGACTCTCTCGTAATATAACTTTATAAATAACTTTTAAAGCCGTTAATAATATTATAAGACTTAATAGACTTATATTAACTTTATTTATTTATAAAGTTTATTTACGAATCTTTATTATTATTATACTCTCTTTTATTATTATTTAACGTAATATAATAATTCGAAAGGTTATAAAAGAAATATAACGTATTAAAGTTTAACGGTAAATTAATAAAGTAATTCGTATACGTAACGGATTAAATATAAAAAAAATTTACTCTCTCGTTATTAAAGATTTAATTTTAATTTAAAGATTAACTTTAAATAAAAGTAATAGTCGTTAAACTAAACTTTATAAACTTTTAACTATATATAACGAGACTTATATTATAAATACCGGTAGTAATAATAATATTAATATACGAAGTATATTTATTTAAAAGTATACCGGAGAACGGACTCCCGATTAAACGGAGGATATCTCCGTCGATTAATTAACACCCCCGGTATTAAAGGCCCCGCGCCGTAACCGCGGAAGACTACGAAAAGTCCCCTTCGCCGCCGTATATACTATTTATATATTTAATAATAAGTAAATTTAATTATTAAAGCCGTCGTTTAAAACGTCCCGCGTTATAAAGATTATTAAATTAATAAAAAAAGAGTTTTTTAAATAATATAACGCTTTATAATATTAAAGGGCACCCGTATTTTTAACTCTCGTTTCGTTAATATAATTAAAAACGAGGGCACTATATAAGTACTTAAAAAGTCCCGATTAATCGTTTAAACGTATAATAACGTTAATAAAGTTATAGTATTTACGTAGTCTTTTATTATTTAACGCGTTAGTTAACGTTTAATTTTAAGTATTATAATAATAAAACTTTTAAACGAAAACACCGCTCTCCTCGTTCGAGATATTTTATAAGTTTACGTTTAATTAAATATAATTTTAAATAAAGACTTCTTTATTAATTTACTTAAAGTAATTTATAATACTCTTAAAATTTCATTTAAAGAAATTTAAAAGATTATAAAGTTATTATATAACGTTTTAAAAGTAAGAGATTATTAATTTAATACGTATTATAACTATTATACGAAAACCCTTGAAATAAAGGTATTGATTTATAACTTATATCTTTTAATAATAAAAGGAGAAGTATTTAATATAATAAGTTTATAAATTAATAATACGTTAGTTTTAGTAAATAATATATTCGCCGTTAAAAAAGAAAAATAACTTTAAAAAGTTAAATTCCTCGTTAAATTATATTAGAAGTTAATAATAAACGCACTTATTTTATTTAATAATAACTTAATTAATTAATAATTAAATAAATAAAATGTATAACTCAATATAAAAACCGTTAAAGTAATTATTATAACGGTCCCTTTTATATAAATAAAATTTAAAACTTAAAGATTTTATTTACTTTTTTAATTAACTAAATAGAATTTTAATATACTATATATTAATTAAATTAATTTAGTATACTACAATTAATTTTTAAAATCTTAAATCAATACTATAATTAGTATACTAATGTAGTATCTTTCTTAAAAAATATTACAATTAGTATACTAAATTAGTATATACCCTATACTAATATTAATTAATATTATAATACTACATTAATTTAAAATTAATACTAAATACTATAAATTAATTTCACAACCCTTATTATATGTAATATTTGTAATAGTTATTATATGTAATATATTATATTTATTACAAGGTTATATAATATTATTAAAAAGTAATAATAACAAACCAAAATGTATACTTTTATTTATTTAATAAATAACTTATAAATAATATTAATTCTTTTTAAGTTATTAATAATTAAATATTAAATAAAAGTAATAAAAAACTAAAAATAATTAATATTATTTATCATTTTTCCCTTTTTATAAAATATTATTAAATAATAATTAAATAAAGCCTTTTTTATAATGAAAAAAAGATTAATATTAAAGTACGTTACTTTTACTTTATTTCTTTTAAAATAAAAAATATTAAAATACTTTATCTTTTTTTTCTCTTTTATCTTTTAAATTATAAATAAATAAATAATATAAAATAAAGTTATCTATAACTTATCTATCGAATAAAAAACTAACGAATAATATTAAATAAAGTTATCTTTAACTTATCTCTCGAATAAAGAATTAACGAATAATATTAAATAAAGTTATCTTTAGCTTATCTCTTTTATCTTTCGAATAAATTAACGAATAATATTAAAATAACTTATCTTTTAATCTTTTATTCTTTTTAAAATAAAACCTAAAGAATGTTTTATAAATATAAGAAAGGCCTCCCCGTTAAATCTTTAACTTTTTTATTAATTTTACTACTTTTATTACTTCAACCACTTTAACCTTTTTTATTATCCCTTTTTTTATTTATTGTTTTTTATTATTTTAACGCCCGGAAAGGCGTAAAACGAATAAAAAACATAGCTTCTAAGTTTAGTTTTTTACTTAACGACGATTCGGCTATAATTGCCGAACCATTTAACGCTTCTTCGCTTATTCGACGCCCTTTTACGTTACAAACGCTAAAAACATCGGTATAAGACCTTAATTACGTTTTAAACGATTCTAATTCGTTTATCTACTTAATTTCGAACGGTTTAATTCGACGGACCTTATTACCGGCGCTTACGGAGGGTCACGATCGTTACGTTAACGTTGAATGTACTTAGTAAGTTATTTCTTATTAATTATTAAAGTTTTTTAAAGTTTTTAATATTTTTAAACTTTTTTTAATATATTTTAAAGTTTTAATTTTTTATTAACTTAATAATTTAATAAGTGTAACTATAAAAAAACCTTATTATTAAATCGGTTTCAAGCTTCGAATTTTATAATTTACTATAAAAAGCACTACCCTTTATTAACTTATAATAAAGCTATAAAGGCTACGCTTTCTATAAGTAATTTTTTTTATTTTAATAAGTTTTAATAAATTTTAATAATTCTTTTAAAACGTTATTAATTATTATTTAAGCGATAAATTACCTAATAATTCAATAACGGGTTATTTTATATTACCTTTAAGAAAACGAAATCGAGTAAATACGAATTTAATCGACGTTTTTAACGAAGACGAGGCGTATAGTAAGATTTTAAACTCTATTATTAATAATAACCTCTCTTTTAATACCGTCGATTTAGATTTATTTAAAGGTTTACTTTCGTACTTTCAACTAGTATATATTTTTTCGTTTTTCTTTTTATTATTTATTATTATTTAACGTTTATATTAACTTTTTTAACTTTTTAATAAAGTCTACACCGGTTATTCTTTAACGTTAACTTCTTATATAATATTTTAAGTTTAAGATTTTATATTAGTAATAAAACGGTATTATACTAATAATATTATTAATTATATTATTAACGGAAAACTCCGTATTATATAATAATAACGGTTAATTTATTTATTTATCGTTTATAAAAACGTAAAAATAATACTTAAAGATTTATTTATACGTTTTTTTATTTATTTATTTACGGATATTAAGTAATAAAAAGTCGCCGGCGTATCGTTAAGGTAATATAAAGCTTTATTTAAAATTAATTTATAAAAACGTTTCCTTTATTTAAAATAATTCCTTTAAACGTTTTATAACGAGTTTTTATCTTTACGTATATAATATATTAGTCTTTTAGACGTAAGTACTATAAAGAAGGGTATAAAGCGATATATTTTTAAGTATCGGTTTATAATTATAAAGATATTATTAATTAAGTCTTTTTAATATAAAATTAAGAATAACTTTATAGTAAAATTTATTAAGATTTTTTATTAAAGTCGTTTTAAAATAAATAATAATTATAATTTATTATATAACTTATATCGTTTTATAATGATTTTTTAATACGTTAAATATAAGTTAATAAATTTATTAATATTTTTTTTACATATTAAATTAGTAATATTTCTTTTAAATAATTTATTTTATTTTAACTCTCTTAAATATCCCGTTATAAAGTTACTATAATATTAATTAAAATTTTCTTAATATATTAAACTTTTAATTAAATATAAACTTAATATTTATATTTAAGTAACCCTTTATCGTTTATTTTTTATTAAATATCTCGTATAAAACCCACCGTTATAACATTTTACTTCGTTATATAAAAAAGGTTATTAATTTATAACGTTTATAATATATTTTATAATAAAGTAAACGGCTTTATTATCGTCGTACTCTTTTAGTTTTATATAATTATAAATTATATTAAAACCCGTAAAATAAACTATTATATAAAAGAACTCGGTTAAACTTTACGAGTTATTAACGAGGTTATAAAGTTTTTTACTTGAGCTTAGTTTATTTAAAGGCGAGTTTAAATTTATTAAATTTATAAAAGTTACACGTTAAATTATCGTTATAAAAACGTTACCTCTTTTTTTAATTTTTATTAAAAACTAAGTATTTTTATTATAAAATTGATACTTTTTATATTATAATAAGTTATTACGTTAATATAAGTAATAAAACTTAATCTTTAAACTCTTTTAACGTTAATTTATAATTAAAGCATTTTAACAGCGTATTTATTAAGTTTTTTTTATTAACTTAATTTTTAATTTTAAAGTTAAAGGGTATAAGAAATATTAACGTATTTATTAATTATTTAACTTTTATTAACTTATAAATAATTTTAAATTAATATAATTTAATAAAACCTCAACTCGTTAACGGTTATTATTTAAATATTACCGTTAATATATAAAGTTTTTTATAATTATTAATATTTTTTTAATTTAAAGTACTATAATTTAACCTTAATAACCTAAATAAACTTTTTTATTTTTTAAATTAAAAAGTCATTAAGTAATATTTTCTTTTTTCGTTAAGTTAAATTAATACTTTCAAGTCCGTTTCCTTTAACGTATCGGTCTTTAAACGAAGCGGCTAGAAGGAGTTAAAGTAATATAAAAGCGGAGTATTTTTAAAGTATATTTTAAACTTTTAAAATATACTTTATTATCGAGTTATTAACTCGACCGCTTTTAATTTTTTTTATTTTATATTCTTTTTATTATATTATTAAAGAATATAACAGTTTAAAGTAATTATAAATAAATTGTTAATAAAAGCTATAAAATTTTAAGAAATACTTAAAACGTTTTAATAAAACTTCGGCTTTAATTATTCTTTTATTATAACGCTATATATATTATTTATTCGTATTCCTTTACGTCTAAGAATAATTTTTAAAACCTCAACTTTACGTTTAAAGAACTTATATTTAAATAAATTTATATAAAGTTAAATATACCGTAATTTCTTTAATACTTCGTTTAAGTATTATATATACTCCTTTTAAGTACGTAAAAATATTAATACGTTATTTATATAAGTTACGTATATAATATTTATTAATCTTTATAAAGTTATATAAATATAATATTAAAATATAATTAGTATATTAATAAATTTAAATAATAAAATAACGTACTTATAATAATTATATTATATACGAAATATTATTTTTACTATGTTTATTCGTTTTTTTAATTTAAATATAATAATATACGTATTTAATATTTAATTTTAAAAATATTTATATTTTATTAATCTAATTTAAGATCTTTAAAATTAATAATAACGTATATTACTTTTTAATTAATACTTTATTTAACCTTTTATAATTAACGATAATATATTATTCTTCTTTAACATAAATAAAATTAACGCGTTTACGGAGCTTTTAAAAGGTTTAATACGTTTACTCGTTAAGTTTTCCGTAAAATAAAGTCGTAACTCTTTTAATTTCCTTTTTAAAAGGGAGTAAATTAATTTATAAAGAGACTAAGCTCCGTTAATAAAATTAATTATATAATTATATAAATTATTGTCGGGTCACCGGTGTTTTAAGAGATTACGTATTACTATACACGTCCGTAAGTGGTACCTGCGATGGGTGTGTATTCTATAATATTAATAATATCTAATTCTTCTATTTTAACTTTTATCTACTGTCTTACTAGAAGGGCTCTACTTATAGACGCCCGTTTACTATCGTTTTATTTATCTTTTCCTCCTCTTTCTTCTAGTAGCTTTTATTTCCCTGTCCGACTATTTATTCCTTCGTAATCGTAGTATAAACGTAAATATTATAGAATATCGCGGAAACGACCCTTTATTCGATATAAATAAACAGTGGCAATTTATCCCTAACGTGATAGTGTTCTCGTTGCCTGGCGCGCGTGGGCGCGCGCCTCGTGTTATATTACTTAATTAAAATACCTACAATTATAATTTTATTATATATAAATTTAATAAACTTCTTTAATACTTTAATACGAATCTTTAATTTTTCGTATATAAATCTTTAAAGAGTCCGTATAAAAATATTAATATTTATCGCTTTTAATTTAATAACGTTAAGTAAAAGCGGGTTAACGATTTAACTCTTTAATTTATTAATAATAACGTACGCTTTAATCGTTATTTTAATTTTTCTATAAAAATCCGTAAAAGTAATAAAAAAATTTTAAATTTTAAAAGTTAAAATTTAAGTTTAATTTATAATTCTCGTTTAAAAATTAAAATACCGAGTCCGTTTAAATTATATTCTTTTTATAGATTAAATATTAATAAAATTTAACTCCGTATCTGTATTTAAATCGACCGTCGTTTCTTTAACGAGTCTTTTATAATACTTTATTATAACGTAACGAGGTTATTTATATTTTATCTTCGTTATTTTACTTTCAAACTAAAAAAAAGTAATTATTAATGTTTTAAAATAGGCTCTTTTATATTTACGTTTTATATTTATATATAACTTTTTAAATAATCGTTAATATAATAAAAAAATTCCTTTAAAGTAAAAGGCTATATATTATAATTTAATTAAAATACGGTTTTATAAATTCTTTATTTCTTTAAATAAATATTTATTATAATTAAAACCTTTAAATTTTTTATTTTATTTTATTTACTTTAATTATTATTAATTTTATTATTACCGCGTTTACGACTCTTTATTATAACTCGGTATCTTTTAACTTAACGGTAAATATACTTAAGACGGTTAATTAAGTTTTAAAACTTTATTACTTAATAATTAATAATAATATTAAACGGGGTTCGTATACTCGAATTAAGTCTCGTAGAAAAACTTACTTTTAAAAGTTTTTAAATAACGGTTATATTTACGACTCGAGAGAATATAAATAACTAAAAAAGTTTATAAATATTTAATTAACGCGTTATTTAATTTAATAATAAACTTTATAAATTTAAAGCGTTACATCTTTAATAATAAAAGTTAATATAACTATTTCTTTTAAAAAAAAAATTTAAAGTTTTTTTTAAGTAATTGTTTTATTAAAGTTTATAAAGGTATTAATATATTATTTTTTTTATTTTTTTTAAGTTATATTTATATTTAAATAAACGGTAATAATCTATTACTTTTTTTTAAAGTATTTATAAAAGTAAACTTTAAATAAAGTTTTTAATTTTTAAATTTAATAAATTTTATTTTAAAAAATAAAATAATTTTTTAAATATTAAAAGCGTGAACTTTAAGTTTAAGTCTTCAAAAATTAAGTTTTACGTTTTTTTAACGACTCGGCCGCGCTCCTTTTCGTTATTTAAAAAAGGCGCGTTAACTTTATTAAAGACTTTTCTTATATTAAGGTAGCGTCCGCGTTTTATATAAATAAACGAAGGCTTAATTTAATTTTATACTTCGAAGCGTATGAACTTATTATAAAGTTTTTACTTCCGAGCCTTTATAATATATTACTTTAAATTCAACTTTTTATTATTACTTTTAACTATTAATTTTTTAATATTTATAATAAAGTCGCTTTTTATAATATTTATTGAATAGTTATTATTTATACTAAGAGTTTATATAAAGGTACCCTCGTTTATATACCCTTTATTATTCTCGACGAGAATTAATATAAAGTGACTTTTATTAAAAAAATTTTTAATAAACTTTAATTTATTATTAATTATACTTTTAAAAAAAATCTTTATTAAATTACTTTAAACTCGTAATATTAATTAAATAAAGCGGCTTGGGCTTTTAATTACGTTTTCCGTTTTCTTTATTATTATAATTAAGTATTTATAAATAAAAGACTTAAAATTATTTTAAATAATTAATAGATAAATAATTATAATAATATTTAAAGTAAAATAATATAACGTAATTAAAAATAAAAAAGGTAAATATAATATTATAATAAAACTAAGTCTTACTCCTTTTTTAAAAGAGAAAAGGAAAGATACTTACTTAAATTAAAAAGAGATTTTCTTTATAAACGCGCCGGCGAGTCGTTAATAATTAATTAACGTATATACGCTCGCGCGTCCCCCGTTAAATTAATTAATAGTGGCTTATATTACGACCGCGTAATTACGTTAATTAGCCCGTATACTTAAGTTATAATAGTAGGTTTATAATAACTTAAAGTAAAGCGGTATATAACGGTAAAATATTTTTAAATAATTAAGAAATTAAGCGGTAAGTTTATAATAAAAAGTAAATATAAAATTTATTTATTATAAAAGTTAAATAACTAATATTACGAACATAGCCCCTACGGGGCCTCACTAACAAGTTAAGACAACACAGCCGACCCCTTAACGGGCACGGAAGATATATTACGCGACCGACGCAAGGCGACGGTGCTAGTGTAACTGAAAGGTAACCGCCTTTTAAGATATAGGATAAAGGATTAATTAAAAATACGGAAAGTTTAATTAATTATATAATAAGAACGAAGATTATATTAAGAATAGTTATACGAATAAATTACGAATAAATTAACTTTAAAATTATACGGGAAATAATTTAAAGAATAATTAAAGAATAATTATAATTAAATATATAAAATTAAGGCTTCCTCTTTATTAAATAAATAAAAGACTTAGTCGTTACCGATTATTTAAAATATAAATTATATTTATTTAACTTATATTTTTATATTCTTATTATATATAGTTATTAACTCTTATTAAATATATTAATTATTATTTAACCGTTATACCTTTTTATCGCTTTTATTAAAAATATACCCCTTTATTAAATTAATTACTTAATAAAGATCCTTTCCCTTAAAAAGTATCTTTATAATAGTAATAACGACTCTTATTTAAACTTTAATTATATTTTAATTAAATAATATTTAATATTATATTAACCGTTTCCGGAGTTATTATTACCGTTACGTAATAAATTATTAAAATATACGTTATATAAAAGAAAATTAACGAGCTCGAAGCCCTTAATAAATAAAATATTAATTAAGTATAATATTATAAGCGTCTTTTCGCGGCTTACTTAATTATTAAAAGAAGTAAAGATTTTTTTAAAATTCTTTCCCTTTATAAATATAACGGTAGTTAAAATAAATTTAAAGCCTTTTTAATATAATACCGTTTTTACTTCGAGTATTAAACTTTAAACTTTAAAAATAAAATTAATAAAGTATTAACGGTTATTACTTACTTTAAAGGGCTAGCCGCGGCTTAAACTTAACTTTACTTTAATAATTACTTAAAAAATAAAAACGACTTTAACGAGATAAACGACGATACGAAAGATTTATTCTCGTCCTTTAAAAGGGTTATACGAATCCTTTAAGAGACGTTTAAAGATTTTAATATCGATAAAGAATATAAACGTAAATTAATTTAATTTAAGTAAATTAAATTAACTTCGGTATATATTAATAAGTTTTAATAAATTATAATATACTTTAAATTAAATAATAAACCCGTTATAATTTAATATTATAAAAGACTTAAAAACGAAGTTAAAAACGAAATTAATAAAATATAATACTTTAATTTATTAATAAATTATTATATTATAACTATTAATATTAATAACCGTTTATATTAATATAAAATAATAATAATAATAACCGGTTATACTTTTAAAAAAATTATTTAAAATATAAGAAAAACTAATATAAACCGCGTTATAACGGATTTATATAACTCGATAATGCGATTAAAGAGTAACTTTAAAAGAAGAAGTTTAACGGGGAATATTATAATTACGAGTAAAAAGAATATTACATTAAAGATTACTAGATACGTATCTTTAAAAAGAAATATATTAAAATCGAGAAAGAAAAAGATATAAACTACGGAGCTCTTTATTTCTCGGAGTACTGTAACGATAATTACGTAACGTACTTTAACGAGAAAGAAGGGTTAAGTTAATTCTTACTGGGACCCCTTATTCGGAACTTTAAAATAATACGGGTTACGGCTTAAGAGGATATCCGGATTAATAACCCCGTAAACGATAACGAGTTTAACGTATACCGTATTTAATAATTAATAAATAAAGAAAAAATAATACGTACGTTATTAAGAGGCGGGACGGAATATTATAAATAAAATACTCGAGTAAACGTTTATATAAACGAATTACTTTATTAAAATATTTAATTAATAATTTAAATTTATTAGTTTTATATAATAAAACGTTACGTCGAAGTTAAAAACCTTAAAGAAGTATAGATAAAAAAATAAATCTTTATAAAAACTTAAGATATAAATATTAATAATATTTTATAAATAAATTATATTAATTTAAATTATTAACGGTATATATACGTAAAAGCGACGTTATAATATAAAGGATACTTATAATAAGTATTATAATAAAAAGATTATAATTTATTCTTATTATAATTAATAAAACGAGATAACTACGTTACCAATTATTATTACGAGAGCGAAATATACTTCTTTTAAATCGACGAGTAAGCGTTATATTACGTAAAGTATTACGTTAAATATTAGGAGGTTAATATATACGAACGAGTATAAATTTAAAAAAGTTATAAAAAGTAAAATTAAATAAAACGTATACCTCGTTTACGTTAATTAAAGAAAGAGAAACGGAAAACCCTTAAAAATTAATAAAACGAACTTAATAATAATAAATTAATTAATTAAATACTTAAAGTATTAAATATACTTATTAATAACGATAATACGTTGAAAAACGACGAAGTCTTATTAACTTAAAGTATAGATAACGATTAGATATTAAAACTTTAAAAGCGATTAGTAAAAAATACGAATATATACGAGTTTAAATTAATTAATACGGTTAAAAATAAAAAGTAATAATAAATATTATACCGCGATTAATAAATTAATAAAATATATTATAATATTTAAAGAAAGCGTTATATATTTTACGAAACTTTAAAGAACTTTAAGTTAATTACGATAACAGTTAAGTTAAAAAAGAAATAAAGATATTTAACCTTTACGTATAAAGTAAAAAAGTTAAAATAATACTTAATATTATAAAAATTAAAGACGACGACGTTATTCTCGAGTTATTATAACTACGAGAGTATAACTTATAGATTAATTAAGTTATTAATTAATTATTTTAAAGAAACTTACGGTAAAATATAATTATTAAAACGTTAAACGCGTTAACGAAAAAAGAGAGAGACGACCTCTTCCGCGTATTAACGTAATATTATAAGTATACGAATATTTAAAAGTATTAATACGATATAAACTTATTAAAGTATAAATTATACGATTATTAAATATTATTAAAAGAGAGAGCGTAATTAAAGTTTTAAAGAATACTCTCCTTTAATAAAGATAAATTAAAAGTATTTAAGGAGTAATTAAAAGAAAATATAAATAAAGGATATATACGGCCTTTTAAATCTCTTATAAAATTACTTATTTTATTTATTTTAAAGAAGAACGAGATACTACGATTATATATCGACTATTAATAATTAAATAAAGTTGTTATTAAGAATCGATACTTATTATTACTTATTTTAAATATATAAAATAAGTTAAAAGAAATTAAAATATTTATTAAAATTAACTTACGAATAACTTATAACTTAATATAAATTATAAAAGGAAAAGAGTAAAAGATAATATTTCGTATAAGGTACGGATATTATAAATATTTAATTATATATTTTAACTTAATTAACGCACCGGTATTATTTTAAGAAATAATTAACGATATTATACGAGAGTATTTAAACGAATTTATTATAATATATTTAAACGATATTTTAATATTTTCGAGAGATATTTAAGAGTACGAATGATATATATATAAAGTCTTATAAAAATTAAACGATACGAAACTCTTAATTAAAATAAATAAATACGAGTTTTATATATAAAAGATAATTTTCTTAAAATACGTTATTATATTAAAATAATTAATTATAAAACTAAAAAAGATTATAATTATACGAGATTAATTAATATTATAAACCGTTAAAAACGTATAAGAGTTTACGTAATTTATTAATTATTATTAACGGTTTATAAAAAATTATAACAAAATAACTAATCCTTTATATAACTTAATAAAAAATAATATAAAGTTTAAATAAATAAACGCGGAAGAAACGGTATTTAAGCTTATTAAGGAAGTAATATTAAACGAATTAATATTAATAAAACTTAACTTAGAGTTATTATATAAAATAAACGTCGACGCGTTAAGTTATATAATAAACGGCGAGTTATTTTAATAAAATAAAAAAGAAAGGTTATACTTTATTGCTTTTTTTTTTAAAAAAGGTCGTTAAGTTAATAAAACGATATTTAATTTATAATAAAGAATTAATAATTATTATTAAAGGATTAAAAGAATAAAAAGTATACTTTAAAAGAGTAAAATACTTTATAATAATATATTTTAATAATAAAACTTTACTTACTTCGTTAATAATTAAAAGTTAAACGAGAGGTAAGTCTGTTAAATATAATACTTATTCGAATTTAATATTAAAATTATTTATAAAAAAGGGTTTAATAATAAAAAAGTAAACGCTTTAAGTCGATATAATAATTATTAAAGACTAGACTCCGTTAAAAAATAATCGATATTTTAAAAAGGTATAAACGGATCGTTAACTTTAAAAATAATAACTCGAAGGAATCAAAGGGATATTATATAAAAAGTTTATTAAAACTCGATAAAAGGATATTTTAATATATAAAAGACTATTAATAAATTTAAAGAAGTTTAGAATATTAAAGGATAATATAACGATATTTAAGAGGTTATTTAAAATTATAATATATATAATAAAACGAAGACGTTATAATATAAAACGTATAAAAAATTATAATTATTATTTATATTAAACCGATTATAATAGTTAATATTATAAGATTTTATTATAAAGTTACCGGCTTCGAGAGAGAGAGTTATTAAAGTATTATATAATAATATCTTTGTAATTATAAATAAACTTATTAAGTACGCTTACTTTTTATTATACTACGAGTTATATACGGTAAAAGACTTTATATATACGTTTTTATAAAGCGTAATTAACGATTATAAATTATTAAACGATATCGTTAATAATAAAAGAACGACGTTTATAAATAAGTTTTTAAGTAAAAGTTATATAATAACTTTAAGTAAAAAAAAAACTAAGTGCCGCTTTTTACCCTTAAATAAATAAATAAACGAAAAAAACGAATTAAACGCTCGAATAATATTTTAAAGCGTACGTTAATTAATAATAAAACAATTAAGTCGAGTAATTATTAGTTATTTAAATCGTATATAATAACGTAATTTATAATATTACGAGATACTTATTATTCGAAGTTAATTATAAATTTAAATTATAGTTAAACTATTACGGTATTAATAATTTTAATTTAAGAGCGAATAAAGTAATATATTATTTAAATAACGTATTAATTAAAGTAAAAGAGAACTTATTAAAAAATTAAAAGTAAGTTTAATTATAAGTTAATAAAAAAAATTAAAAGATTAATTTTAAAAGAAAGAAATAAAGTTTACTTTAATTATAAAACCTTTAAATAAAAAGATTAAATAATAAACTCGATTTTAAAAAACTTAAACCTTTTAAAATTACGAAAAAATCTCGAACTCGGTATACGAACTCGGTTTACTCGAAGGATTACGAGTTTATTTACGGTTTAATATATTATTACTCGAGAAAATACTCGAAGTAACGGAGCTCTTAAACGAACGGATTTTTAAAGAACCGGAGTATAAAGTTAAAAAACATTAAACGATATTATAAAATAAAAAATTAAAAATTAAAATATTTAATAAAATAATAAAGTTATAACGTTAAAGAAAATATATAAAAATTAATAAAAGACTTTAAAATTTTCTTTTAATTATAAAGGCGTATTAATAATAAAAGGGCCCGGCCTTAAGTCGGTTATAATCGTATTTTAATTAAAAGATATAACGGTAATACTAATAACCGCTTACGCCTTTTAAGTAACTTAAAGAGTTTTACGTTCTTTTTTAATTTAACGAGCTTTATTTTTTATATTAATAACGGCGTAAGCTTTATTAAAAAGTTTTTAACATTTCTTTTCGTAAACCCGTTATTATTTACTAATATAACGAAAGCGAGTAAAGGCCTCTTTAAGGGCGAGCTCGGCCTTTTCTTTAACTTTAAGATTTTATTAAAATTTCGAGATTTAACGCTTAATTAAGAAGTTAATAAAAGAAAATAAAAAAGAATATAATAAAAAAAAACTTATTAAAACTTATAACGATACTACGATTATTATATTTCGCGTTAATATAAACGTAAACTTAATAACGACGAACGCGGCGAGTAAATTTATTAAATTAAATATAATCCTTATTAAAATACGTATAACGAGAGTAAAGTATAACGTTAAACTTAAAAGACTTAAAAAAAAAATTTTAGAATAACGGACGGAATTATTAAAAGAACGAGACTTAATAAAGCGATTAAATATAATAAAAAAAGAATAAAGAATACCTTTATTAACGGAAAAAGAAAATAAAGAAGGAAGCGCGTTACTTATAAAGTTTTAAAATAAAACTTAAAGAAAAGGGAGGTTATATTACGAATATAACTCTTATAAAGCCTTATTAATAAGTTAAAATAATATAACCGACCCTTTAACGGGTATAGAAGATATATTACGCGACTGACGTAGAGTGGCGGTATTAATATAATTAAAAAGTAACTGCCTTTTAAAATATAAAATAGAAATTTAATTAAAAATATAAAAACTATAATTAATTATATAATAAAAACGAAAATTATACGAAGAATAATTATATAAATAAATTACGAATAAATTAGCTTTAAAATTATATAAGAAATAAATTAAAAAAATAATTAAAAAATAATTATAATTAAATATATAAAACTAAGGCTTTCTCTTTATTAAATAAATAAAAGACTTAATCGTTATTAATTATTTAAAATATAAACTATATTTACCTAGCTTATATTTTTATACCCTTATTATATATAATTACTAACCCTTATTAAACGTATTAATTATTATTTAACCGTTATACCTTTTTATCGTTCTTACTAAGAATAAGCCCCTCTATTAGATTAATTACTTAGTAGAGATCCTCTCTCTTAGGAAGTGTCTTTATAATAACTAGTTTTATAAAATTTATAAACTCTTTTTAAGTATAAAAATCTTTATTATATATATATACTCTTTACGGTTATAACCGTAAATAAAGGTATCTTTAAAAAGGCTTATAATTTTTAATATTATACTTTGATATATGAGTAAGGTTACGAGATTAATTTATAGTATTTAATATTAACTTTAAATTATTATAATATTATAATATTAATTAGTATTAATATAAGGTTTATATTAATTTAATATATTAATATAATACTTTTTAAGAAAAATACTATAATTAATATACTAATTATAATTTATAACTAATTTTTAAACCTTTAAATTAATATATAATATATTAAATTTTTTATTTAATTAATTAAAAAAAGTAAATAATAAAATCTTTAAGTTTTAAATTTTATTTTAAATTTTATTTATATAAAAGGTATATTTAAAATAATTACTTATCGGTTTTTATATCAAAGAATATATTTTATTTAATTAACTATTAATTAATTATAAAATATACATTTAATATTAATATACGCGTATACTATATTAATATACCAGTTATAGTATTAATATAACCCTTATACTAATTTAGCATACTAATGTGGTTTTTTTTTTAAAAAAAATTACTATATTTAGTATATCACATGTAATATTAATTAATTTAAGATACTAAAATACTACAATTAATATACTAATTCGTAACCCTGTATATAAGTAGTACGAGGCTTCTAGCCCTGAAAAAGTTAAAATTTATTGTTGGGTATATAGTAACCCAACTCTACGTGTTAGTGCGTGGTATGTAAGATTTCTATTAATATTGCAAAACATGTTATGGAATATAGCTACTGTGTTACTGAAAAAGCCACCAGTCGGCACGAAAAACACACCCTATCCCAGTCGCGTACGCTACGAGGACGTAACAGGGGAGACATAGCGAGTAAAGTCCACACTTAGTCCTTCTTGCAAGCAACGAAGTCATCACCGCTGGCCCCGGTGTGCGTGATGAGGCTATCAAAGTTGCCCTCTGAGTCGAAGATGACTCTGTCGGCACCTGGCGAGCCTCCGGAGTACACCTGGAAGCTTGAGAGAATGGGAAACTCGTACCACGGCGCAGAAGATGGGAAGCTGAAGCCCTCGTAGTCGTTATACTGGTGAGGGTACTTATCAGAGCCTTGATCGGGAGTCTGTCAGTACTGTGGTATATGTCGGTATTATGGTTGAGGGGGCTCTTACCTAGGGTGGACCCAGACTTGTAAAGAGAGTAGCCCTTTGCCAGTGCTGCATCGATGTCCGTCTGCCAGTAGCAGACACTGCCACACGTGTAGATGCAGGTATCGCGAGCCGCAACAGGCGTGGCGGTGACCACACCTGCAAAGGCGGATAAACCGAGCACAAAAACCGAAGCAGTGAACATCTGGCAGTGGGAGGGAAGCACCGTGTTAGCAAGGACTGGTAGAGATATGTGCATGTGAGTCTTTGGTCCTGGATATCGTACATTATCTGTATTTAATGACTTTCTGAAGGACAGAAGACAACCGTATTCTGCGAAGAAGATTCAAAATAAAAGTAGGAAAATAAAAGGCTACGGCTTGGCTTGCGTCTAGACCGGGCAGCAGCTCACAACAATTTACCGACGGGGAGGAATGATAGGGAAGCAAACCGGGAAGGGTAGAGGGAACGTGCGAGTATTTATACATGTACATATACCTCGCTAGAAGAGGATATATATCCATCTAAACATACACGAATACCAATAGATAAACACAAGGTAGCAGAGAATGGGACGAAGCTCATCCGCACTTCCCTGTACGCCACTGGATAGATGAGTTACGGGTCTTTTTCATCCCTACTTTGTATACCTACCTTACGAGTGCACTCAGGCTACGTCGTATTAGGGAGGAGCAACGAATCGAACGGCCGTTCCGCCTGGCCTGGCGAGCCCATCACAGCATGTGTTTGCGCATGCCACCCGCGGATTGGACGAGAAAAGATCGGGCGATGAACAGGCAAGGACTTGTAATGCGATCGCCAGAATTAAAGGTGACACAACCTTCCGCATTCGGCCTACCCCGTGGGCCGTTGGAAGGCCGGAAAGGTAAAAGGTAAAAGGTCAAAGGTCACAGCAGGCGCTATCTGCACAAGGGGAAAAGACCAATGACTGCGGTTCGGTGGCCTCTTTTGGACGATGTGTTCGGGAAGAGAGTCAATGGCGCCCAAAACCCGAGACGCTGGCGGCACATTGGACGAAGCGCACCGCCGCGTTTGCGCCGGCTATTGGCTAACTAACCACTTGCCTTTCCGGGAGATGTCCTGGCCGCCCTGGATGCTCACCCCTGTTCATCGAAGAGGGGCATCGGGGGAACAAGCGTCGATCGCTCCCGTCGATCGTCACCTATTAAAAGCGTTATCTGGACCACCCACGGCTTATGGTCAAAACGCGCATATATATTGTAAGATCATCTGGCGAGCCTGGTAAACTTACAGTATTATGGGGTACAAACGTCAGAATTCATAGCACAAATCTGCTTGTGCCTTTGTCCTCATCAAATGCGCCTGGTCATGTTGGTAGACAAGGAAACTATCAGCATTCTATTCCGTGCTTATGAGACGTGCGATGCATTGCGAAGGATAGTAAGGGGGCCGACAGGCCAAGGAAACTACCCTTCTTCGTTTGACACGTGGTGAAAAGATAAGACTTTGTGGAAACACGAACACACAGGCACATGCATAATGCGACTTTCTGCACCTTTCACCCCTGCACCTGCTAGATATAACAACGGACAACTTGGTCTGACTCGCCCGATGCAATAATACGCCTCGCACGAATCAAGTCATCCTACCCAGCAGTATTCTTTTGTGCCCGTGACTTCACCTGGCACGAAACAAGACTGAAAAAAAAAGTGACAAATCCAGAAAGAAGCCATGTGAAGATGCTTGTGTGCACAATAGAAATGCAGCCAAACTGTCTCTTAATATGCGAATCCGGACCAGACATCACCGCCAGGGCAAGTGTAAGCCGTGGCGGTGCTGGAGTAGATGTCAATCTGGAAGATGTTAGTCACCATAAACAGAGAAGAAAAAATGGCAGGCTCAGCAGCCGTATGGACGGCAAGGAGGCCAAAGGGCACCTACCATCACTCCGGGGTCGGTCTTCGATGCGTATGTCGGAATGCTGTACATGCAGCTCGCCGGCGGAAGCGCCGTGCCACTTTCTGAGACGACAAGCTGGGCACATTCCGGATAGAACTGCGGCGTATTGGACTGGTGCAAAGCCAGCAGCTCGTGTCGGATCAGGTAGTTTCCCGGCGAGAGGCTTTTGGGGATGGTACTGGACCACTCCAGACTTTTGCACACCACAGCCGTGCCCCAGTTGGTGTCGGTGAGAGGCGGCGCAGTGAGGACAAGCTGGTCAATCTTGAACCAGTTCTTTCCAGTCCCCGTGCAGGACGAGAAATCGCCCTCGCACTTGTACATCCATACCATCACGGGACCTTGCTGGTGTGTCCACTGCTTCCAAACGGCCGTGATGTTGTCTCCGGCAGCAATGGGCGCTGACAGCTGTGCTGACGTGCCGCCGTTGCACATCATCACGGGGCTGGTCGACGTTAGAATGGGGTTATAGTCAGGCCACTGGCGTTGGATGGTTGGCTCAGATGTGGACGGGGCAAATCCGTCGTAGCCATAGTATGTTTTACCACCGATAATGTAGCTTGTCACTGCACCATGGCCAGCGACCAGCGACGCCAGAGACAGAATAGAAAAGGCAAAAATGGGCTGCATTTTGGTAGACGAATTTATGATGTGACTATATCCTGATGATGCAAGAAAAGTGAAAGGGCAAGTGATGATCTGGGTACCTGGATATGTGAATGAAAGGAAAGGGCCCTTAGCAGGCGGTCGGTGCTTTATATATTCTGTGCAATGACTACGCAGTGATTGCATGTCCAGCACCACCACCCACGCAGCGTGGAAGGCGCATGCGCGGCGATTCGCTCGGCACGGAGGTTAGAAGACATGCCAGACGTTCTTGGCAGTTCCGGGGACGACGGACCAGGCAGGCGGATAAGAAGCTTGGAGAATATATATGGCGTTGTATACTCGGACTTCAAGCAAGGCATATGGCCACAGGTCTCTCAGTATTTGCGGTCAGGTGAATGTCAAGAGGCGCATGGGACCCAATGTGAATAAATTGCTTGAGCAAGTTTGACCTGGTTTTCTAGCTTCCCCCAGGTCTGCTTCGCACATTACTGTTCCTCGTTTCCATGCCGGTACCCGAAAAAACAATAAAAATAATACGGGGTACATACTGTCGGTTTGAGGTCTGCCTTTAGTTGTGACGCTGGTGACTTCGAGTATTTGGTTCGTGTGATTGCGGGCCGACGCTCTGGGAAGGAGCTTGGAAATGGCAGAGGTAGCTCAAGGATCCAGGCCAGAACAGACACAAGGGCAGTCGTTGGGCAATCGTTGACAAAGCCCTGTCCCGGTGCATTACCGGAAGAAAACACCCAGTATAAACCATCTGCGTATACGGACAACATCAGGCCATGCGTCAAAGCATTATTCAGTGTTGAGTCCGTCAACCTATATGCTTTGCCGGAACTTGGGCAGGCCCTGGGATCTGATCATCCGGGACCAAGCGGCACTTCTTAGCCGTTCGACTTGGACTGTTTGATGCTGTGCCATGAGAGCGAGATAAATGTGTGGATATGCCTGCGTAGACAGCACGGGATGCATGATGTTGGAGGCACTGAGTTTCCCACCCGGAGGCAAAAAACGTGCTCGTGTGACGGAACGCATATTTGGTACCAGCTGCACAACTTGGTGCATGGCATAGAAGGATGCGCTCGCAGTACTCACTACGCACGCTGGTTGGAGGATTGAGTCCTTCGCCGCATGCAGAAACGGCCTCGCTCTGGGAGTTGGTTGATGTCAGATAGATTGGAGGTGCGTCTTCATATGGATAAACGGGAACGTGGATGTTTGAGGTCAAGGTGGGCTGGCTGTTCTTGAACGTAATCAGCCATGCCGCTGGGTAGCATATGCTTGAGCTAGAACAGTTTATCTTTATATATGTGCGTATTGCGTGAATAGACCATATATCTTGTGGGATGAGATGGGAGAGGAATTGCACTGAGGTGTAAGTTGTAGGGAGTCAAGGACAGCTTGGAGAAGGTGATTTAATTAGGGGTTAGCGCATTACATAATCGTGCTACCAGGGGTCATAAAATTACTTAGCAGAAATTGTCCCAAGTCAAGTCAACGGTCCTATAGTCTAGCGGTTAGGACATTGGATTCTGATCTGTTCTGATCTTAATTTCCAGTAGCCCCGGTTCGATTCCGGGTAGGACCTTATGTTTTTTTTGGTACTTTTAGAGGTCAACTTTACTGTTTTTCTGTTCTTCCTTTCCGTTATCTTTTTTATTGGTCAAATTTGTTTTGATTCTCTTTCTCTCATCTCCAGTTTCTTTTACTCCTCCACTTTCTATCTTTTCATCTTGCTCTTCTAGCCATTCTGTTAAATACATCAGTGGTCGGATTTGTAATGTTCGCTTGTTGCCGTTCGTTTGATGCTACGCGTCCCCTTCCTTATTCACTTGCTGCCCACAAGTGTGATGTGTCACGAAATTACGACGTTGCCAAGTCGAAGTATACGATCCACGGCCACACGTAATACAGACACTGTGCAGGACTTGTCTTCAGTATGGAGGCGATAATATGGCGAGGGATCAATGATACTACTACTGAGCATGATCGCGCGTGCCGTGCGTACCAGCGTGCGAAGTGAAGAAGTTGTTGGAGACACACGCACCATGAATCACTGATGCAATGTATAGCTTTTAGTCCACTACACTCACTGTCATGTTGCGTATTTAGACCGGAGTGACGCCTGCGTGTGAGGCGGGCAAGGACATACTGAGCTCAGCGTGACTACTGGCTCAAGCTAAGTCAGAACAAACATATCGAATACTTCTTAGGGACGCATCAGTGTCTGAAAACTTACGCATATAAGACAACACTGCTGTTCGAAACGATTGCACGGTTACAGACTCGACAAGGGCATGTTGAGCATAAGTGTAGAAGACGCTTGTCCTCCTGCTCAACCGAACCCAGAACGGCAAGTGTATAGATACTTGCACGCCTTAAAGCGAAGCAAAAGTGAATGGACTGCAGCAACAAAACTCGACAGTACATCAACACATCATCAAACAGCGAGCGTGTACACGACCGAGGCTACAGCACTTGAGAATTTTGAACGCCACGGTCTCTTACACCACGTCACCGGAAGACACAAGTATGGCGAGCCATAAAACCGGGCCAGACAGCGAGGATGTCCTAGGTTTCCCCTCCGCCCTAGCTTGTAGAGACCCAGACAGGGCGTATTCCGTCATGCCGGGTACACATGCAGCCGGAAGGGTACAGTATGCTGAGCATGACACCCACGTGGCTCCTGAAGTTGTCGACGGCGTGATAGCAAATGGCAGGTCGAGCTGGGCGGTGCAAGGCGAGCAGGGCGGTGCTACTGCCGGAGCGCTCGACCTTGGCCCAGGGCAAGTAGGTGATGGATATTACCTAGACGGTCCCAAACAAGGCGGTGGCGAAGGACTTCGCAAGCCCCGAGCCTATGCCTGTCCCTGCCAGCCATGGAGATGGGCGAGACGAAAGCCATATTTGGTTGCTGCGGTGGTTGCGTTCGTGGTTGGTATCGTCGCCTTGACTGTTCTCCCCATTGTACTCCACCGCATTTCTACCGGCGTGGTAGGGCCCAACAGGTAAGAGTGGAAGCATGGAGTTGTGTTTCGACCGAACGGACAACCTTTCGCTCACTAAAGTTTGATAGCAGCAACGCGGCACCATCAGTGTCCGCACAGCCCGCAGACTGCTCATCTTGCGGACCGACAACGGTATCCACAGCTTCCTTACAGTCCCAGACAGTATGTATGCCCACCACCCGTTGTTCCATAGAAAGATAAGCTAACAAAGACAAATTGTAGTCCTTTTCAGGCCACAACGTGAGCCAGTGCCAGACCGATGCCACATGGACGGCAAATGTCTCCTATATGGGAATCGCCGACAGCGGTGGTAAGACATGGCCATATAAGCTGCTGGCTGCACCCAGTGCCACTGATTGCTGCAGTGTCTGTTTTGCCGACTTCCCAGACGGGTGCCAAGGCTGGGCCTTTCTGCCCTGGGACAACACACCGGCCCCATGTACCATCATTTTCGGTTGGAACTCCACGAGCGGGGTGTCCGAAGCTTGCCCCGGCGGCAGAGCAAGGGTTGAGCTTGCGACGGACCCGAGTCGGCTTGGAAGTTTTGGGGATGCTGGGCCCTGTGGATCTTGAAGAGTGGGAAGGGGCATATGAACGCCAACCCAGCTGGCCTAAGCAAGCGGGCAAATTTCGAGAATGGCAGAGGTTCCGGGATGTGGTCGTGGAATGTAATGAGTTTTGTTCGGCTTTGACAGCCTCTTGAGTTTTTTTTATTTTATTTTAGTCTCACTTCTGTGTCATCTAGAGTGGCTGATAATAATGGCCGTAAACAGAGCGGGCATTGCGCCTCGCGTTACGAGGATTGCAGGATATGGCCACGGCTGACATAGATACTCGAAATGCGACACCGTGGCTTTGTGTGGCATAGTTTCATCACATTTGTTTGGGTTGGCGGCCATCTACAGAGTGTAAATACAGTTAGACATTAAAACGCTTGACACGCTCAAAGGACGTAAAAAATATCAAACAAGGCCCTACCCTAACTGGTTTTCTTTTTCCGTAGCTCTGGAAATGCAGAGCGCCCATCTCGAATCATCTCTACTCGTTCTTCGCGGTTCATTGTGCCAACAGGGCGAGACTGGCCCCAGCGTACTCTCAACGGGCAGCCGGCAATCACCGCACGCCCCTGGCATGCGGCCGCCGCTTTCTCTGCCGCCTCCCTCGTATCGTAGTTGACGAAGGCGCAATGCGACATGTGAGAGCAAATTAGCGACCTAATCTTGCCATGCACTTTGAAATGGTCCCGAATCTTAAATTCGGGCAGGTCGTCTTCAACGCCGGTCACGAAGAGCGACATTATGCTTTCATCGGACGGCGGCAGCCAGTCCTTGGGACTGGGTGGTGGTAAAGAAGCTGGTCCTTTCCGAAGACCGCCTGCCGGGCGCCCAGAACCTGCCCCTGCTGCCCGCGCAGCTCTTGAATCTCGGGTACGTATCGGGCCGGGTCCGCCAGCCCCCGCACCGGTAGCTACATCACCGCCTGTTGCAGACGGACCTGGTTGCGAGCCACTGCCAGGGGCACCAAGTCGTTTTTGCGTGCTGCTATGGGCGGCATTGGAAAGTGGTTTTCCGTCTTCGTCAACTTGCCGGCCTTTTCGAAAATAGGGCTTGCTCTGGGCAAGGCGCTGTAGTAGCTCTCTGGCCTTGTCGTCTGTCTGTTCGTACTCTTCTGTGCCAACGAGACCTTTTTCAATGGCTTCGCTGTTGTTTTGCGCAAAGTACTCTCTGTTGATCTCCGAAGATGGGCCGGGAGCAACCATCTTCAGCGCGGCATCGCGAACGGCTATTGGCAGACCGAAGGAAAGGTCCAGCGTGCAAGACTGGCAACAATTTTTTAAGCGCGCACAGGTCAAACAGATTGTGGTGCGTTTCTTCCGCCCGTGGGCACGGCTTGCTGGCCAGCTGAAGACCGTGAACGGCCGTGTGCACAATTTGCACTCGGCGCCGTAGTCTTCTTTGAGCATTCGAACGTAAGGGTTCTCGGGAAGGCAGTTTTCGCAGACGGATGGAAAGTCTGTAACTTCCCAGCCTGACCGATTGATATCGGATTTAATCTGAGCTGGAGGCATCGTGAAGAGGTGACAAGAACACGTTTGGGTCGTTTAGCGGGTCGTACGGTTGTAGGAGGGTGAGCGTCTTCGCAGCGTGTAGCTCACGAGAGAATAGTCGAGAGTGGGAATTGTTGTTGAATGTGTTGACGTGCCGCTGAGAGAAGTAAAAAATAAATGCAAAGGGCTGTGACGCGACGAACTTAGAAAAAAGGTGGCGAAGATTATCTACGTGCAGAAACCAAGTGGCAAATGCAGCACCTTTAAAGTAAGCGTATGTAGTCTGCACCACGTGATATATCATATGATCTTATCGAGATTTTGCTGTTATCTCGTATTCGTACCAAGCACTCGCGTATCTGACGTCTGCGAAGTACGGAGTATTCTTGAACTATCTCACGTCTTGACTCCCGATAAGATTCTGACACATGTCAGGACAATCTACGACGTACGGTGAGCTGTGATGGCTTGCCTATTTTGGGGTACAGCACACTCCACGCGGCGTATTCTACTAATTCCTGTAAGTCGTTGTGGGAGCAAGCCGAGTACGATGGCTTCTTCTTCTTCTTACTCTTCTCTTCTTTTTTAGTTACCTATGATTGATACTGAGAAGGCTTGGAAGATGAGAAGACTTGCGAGTACGATATACGCTGGGGGTACGATATATCCCCAAGGCCTAAAGTTGCGAGTACGATGAAATGAAGCGACAATGATGATGATATCCTTTATTACACGTGATTTGGTACATGCTCCTTTGGTCGCATCGTGCTTCTTATTCGTATTCGTACCTTGTTAAATGGGCGTTCTAGAATGCGAATAGGGGGGAAATGTAAAAGCGGGTCCCCCAGGCGCGAGTACGAATTGGTACGAGTTCGGACACCGCTTTCACGTATTTTACCCCTGGCACAAAAATGGCCGGGAGACTTCGAGGCCATGTTAAATATCTGCGCATGTCGCTCGTGGATTTAGGTTCTGGCATCTTTGTTGAGACAATCAATTAATTCCCATTGCTGCTTTACGCTCAACTTGACCTTCATCCACATCCTCAACAACTTCCAACGTCTCTCCAAATCCCTATATTATTATCCCCTTCCACTTCCTACCAACCACCACCTACCAACATGCCTGCCGCTAAGCAGGGCCTCGAGGCCGAGGACCACCAGCGCGATGCTGACTTCAACAAGGCTCTGCACGGCGCCTCGTCGCAGGCCAAGGGTGGCATTTCTGCCATGTTCACCAAGGACCGCGAGGCCAAGAAGCTGGCTGTGGACGAGTACTTTAAGCACTTTGACAACAAGAACGCCGCGACCGAGACAAAGGAGGATCGCGAAGTATGTTGATGAACCCCTGAATTGCGCGACGGCATCCTTGATCGAAGCCTGCAACGAGGCTGTAGATAGGAATCGGCCACAATCGTGATTTAATTGCTAATCACTTTCTTGTCTTTCTACAGTCGCGCACCAGGGAGTATGCCTCCTTGACGAGACAGTATGTTCAGCTTCCTCCCCTAAACGACGCCATTCTCTGTGCCCCCACAGCTACTCGAACTTTGCTAACCCGGCCTTCTTTTCCCTTTCAGCTACTACAACCTTGCTACCGACATCTACGAGTACGGATGGGGCCAGAGCTTCCACTTCTGCCGCTTCTCCGTCGGCGAGCCTTTCTACCAGGCCATTGCGCGCCACGAGCACTACCTGGCCCACAGAATTGGCATTAAGGATGGCATGAAGGTGCTTGATGTCGGCTGTGGTGTCGGCGGTCCGGCACGTGAGATTGCCAAATTCACGGGTGCGCACATCACTGGCTTGAACAACAACGACTACCAGATCGAGCGTGCTACGCAATACGCAGTGAAGGAGAAGCTGTCCAACCAGCTGAAGTTTGTCAAGGGTGACTTTATGGTAAGAGAACAGCACTGTCACAACCCCTTCCCCACACAACGTACACTTACTGGTGCTTGTCATTTTCTCCTTTCTCCCTTTATAATTCTTCCTCCTTTTCTTTTATTCTTCTTTGTACTGACGTTGTTTCCATTCTTTAGCAAATGTCGTTCCCCGACAACTCTTTCGACGCGGTCTACGCCATCGAGGCCACCGTGCACGCACCCCGGCTCGATGGTGTTTACGGCGAGATCTTCCGTGTGCTGAAGCCCGGCGGCGTCTTTGGCGTGTACGAGTGGTTGATGACCGACGAGTACGACAACGACAACGTTCAGCACCGCGACATCCGTCTGGGCATCGAGCTTGGCAACGGTATCTCCAACATGTGCAAGATCTCGGAGGGCCTGGAGGCGATGAAGACAGTTGGCTTCGAGATCCTGGAGCACGAGGATCTGGCAGCCCGTGACGACCCTCTGCCGTGGTACTGGCCTCTGTCGGGCGAGATGAAGTACCTGCAGACGTGGGGCGATCTGTTTACGATCCTGCGCATGACGCACACGGCGCGCTTCTTCCTGCACGGTCTGACGGGTGTTCTGGAGAAGGTCGGCCTTGCTCCGGCTGGCACGCGGAAGACGGCTGACGCGCTCGGCGTTGGCGGTGACAGCCTTGTTGCTGGTGCCCGTGCCAACCTCTTCACGCCTATGTACCTCATGGTGGGACGCAAGCCCGCAAACTAAGGGACCAGCATTGAGGATGCATCGGTGGCCTTCCCTAGCTGGGCAAAAGTGACACTCTGGCCGGAGTAAAACGCCTTTGGATGATAGGAGTGGCCGAGATAATGAGGAGGTCTTATCGGCGGTATTTAACACATGGGAGCCTGGGCTAGACGGCGATGTGTGATTACAAAAATAACAGGGCTATGATTGATTACATACATAAATAAATGGAAGAAAAAGTTAAAATCAACGAGGAGTTCTCCCGGGGTATTAGTACTGTGCAATACGAGCTGGAAGCACGGGCGTGAGTGGCCGGTGTGTATTTCAGGTGACTGGTCGTCCGAACTCCGGAGTGGGCAGTCTCGGCAGGCTTGTGGTATCATGGCTTCATAAGCAAAGATGGATGGGCATGTACTCCGTACTCCGTATAGCCAGAAACACTGGGCTCGAAAGAAGGCTCCCTCCAGAGCCAGACAGCGGGATGAAACGATCGGGAGAATATGCTCCTGCCACATTTCTGCCCAGCCACAAACTTGTCGGTTCTGGCTTGGAAGAAAATAGGTAGAGCCAGTGACATCAGCACCCTAAGGCACCACTGTCAGCTGACGGACAACAAAAGCTCACCCAGAGAAGCTCTCTTTCCTGTGTACTCCGTACGCAATCGTGATCTTTGAGTGGTCTTCGAGTCGACCAAGTCGCCCTCGCAAAGTCAGACGATGCCTGCTGCTGCATGGGACATGGATGCTGTCAACATGGACCTGCCTGTTCGTCCAACGGAGCTCCGAGCTCCTCCGCTGCGTCAAAAGGCTATCCTCGCCTAGCCGTGTCGTTCCGTTCCAGGGGCTGGCCGTAGGACGTGCTTGAAGCGATTATTATTCACGCAAACGCTGTGCTGTGCGACAACGGCGGGCTAGCTATCCTTGCGTGGCTGACGGCGGCTTTGGGCGGGTGCTGGCCGTTTTATTTCGAATTATTTGATTATTTCGTTGGATTGGGTGGGTCCCCTGTCTCTCTTCACGCGTCGTGATTGGTAACCTGTGGTTAGATAGAGCTCGCCGCCTGTCGGTGCTTTTCGCCCCGAGAGCGCAGGACTCTCTTTCCAGCGAGAATTCCCCCAACAACACCAGACGACAACAGAAAAAAGAGGGAAAAAACTTAACCACGCACTCTTCGACCCACCCTCCCCTGTCCGGCGCACGCCAATTGGCTCGTTTTGCAGGACGGCCTGCATCGCAAAGAGCACTGCGAGGGAAACTCCGTATTATCTTACACGCCTGCTTGCTCCTGCTTGCTCCAGTGTCCCTTTTTTTTTTTCTTGCGTCGACGATATTCTGTCTTTTTTGCCCATCGCCTCCTGCAACCGCATTGCCCAATTGCATCGCCGAACACTCTCGCTTTGCCCTCTATTGCATTTTCTTGAGCATTTACTTGTTTTGTCGTCGTCTTCGATACGTCTAGTCTCTTTTCCCTCCCTTTTCCTCCCTGCTGGACCTAAACCGTCGCCTCCCCGAGATCCCGCTCGCGTCTCGACCCTTCGTTTTTGCCATTTCTCTATAACTCCCCTCGACTCTCTCTCTCTCTACCTCTCTCGCCATGTCTCGCTGCATTCGCCCGGCTGGCCGTCTGGCCGCCTCTGTCGCCTCCCGGACGGCGGCCCCCAAGGCCGTCCGCTCGCCTTTTTCTTCCCACACATTCCGCTCGCAGACCGCCCGCCCCCTGATCGCCGGCTGGTCCGCGTCCCAGAGAAGGACCTACGCGTCGACGGCTGGCACCAAGGAGTACACGGTGCGCGAGGCCCTAAACGAGGCCCTTGCCGAGGAGCTTGAGCAGAACCCCAAGGTTTTTGTGCTCGGCGAGGAGGTTGCGCAGTACAACGGCGCGTACAAGGTCACCAAGGGCTTGCTCGACCGTTTCGGTGAGAAGCGCATCATCGATACCCCGATCACCGAGTCTGGCTTCTGTGGTCTTGCTGTCGGTGCTGCTCTGAGTGGTCTGCACCCTGTGGTAAGTTTCTTTCTTTCTTTCTTTTTGTCTTTCTTCGGGATTTTTTGTGTGAGGGTGGACGTTTATTCTCCCCGCCATCCTTGTGTTTCTTGCTACGGCATCGTTTGGTTATTCGGTGGATTGGTCTCATGATTGATTTGGTTGCACAGCTACTGACAGTTCCCGTTTCCCCTCCTATCAGTGCGAGTTCATGACCTTTAATTTTGCCATGCAAGCCATTGACCAGATTGTCAACTCGGCTGCCAAGACCCTCTATATGTCTGGTGGCATCCAGCCCTGCAACATCACTTTCCGCGGCCCCAATGGCTTCGCTGCCGGCGTTGCTGCCCAGCACTCCCAGGACTACAGTGCCTGGTACGGCAGCATTCCCGGCCTCAAGGTCGTTTCCCCCTGGAGCGCCGAGGATGCGAAGGGCCTGCTGAAGGCTGCTATCCGCGACCCCAACCCCGTTGTTGTTCTCGAGAACGAGCTCATGTACGGTCAGTCCTTCCCCATGTCGGAGGCCGCACAGAAGGACGACTTCGTCATTCCCTTCGGCAAGGCCAAGATTGAGCGTGCCGGCAAGGACCTCACCATGGTCACCCTCTCGCGTTGCGTTGGCCAGACCCTCGTTGCGGCCGAGAACCTGAAGAAGAACTACGGCATTGAGGCCGAGGTCATCAACTTGCGCTCCGTTAAGCCCCTGGACGTTGATGCCATTGTCAAGTCCGTGAAGAAGACCCACCGTCTTATTTGCGTCGAGTCTGGCTACCCCGCCTTTGGTGTTGGTGCTGAGATTCTTGCCCTGACCATGGAGTACGCCTTTGACTACCTTGATGCTCCTGCCCAGCGCATTACTGGCGCCGAGGTGCCGACCCCTTACGCCCAGAAGCTCGAGGAGCTGAGCTTCCCGACGGAGGATCTTATTGAGAAGTTCGCCGCTAAGCTTCTGCGCGCCTAAGCTGTGTAAGAGTACGGTGGACATGCGAGCGCAGGTCGTGGACAGGGGTCCGGCTTTCCTAGGGGGATGGGGCCCCTATCTGTGAGTGTTTTTTTTTTTTCGGAGTGTAATGTATGCGTTTGTACTAAGATAAATAATACTACTTTTTGTGATATTCGGGTGACTGGGGGTTTTCCAGGCAGCAGATAACATGACATTCAGAATTGCAATGACAAATTACTCTGTGTCATATTTTGCTCCCATTCCAGGTCATTAGCAGACAGCTCTGCATATATATGCAACCTCTATTTGTGTCCGCCACTCGCTATTCAGCCTCTCCCATGATATATACAAATGGTCTATAGTACACCATGTTCTCTGTTCTTCTCTAACCTGGCCATCGTGAAAGATAGCAATATCGCAAACTGTCAAGGTGTCTCTCTCCTCTTTCCACGCGTAGTATCCTTGCTATGGCGTATATATATAGTAGAAAACAAAGCTGGGTTACAGTGATTATCCGGTAAAATACGGACTCAAGCCGCATGCTTGATATACAAAATGTAAGGAGGAGGCTGCAGAGTAGGGCATTGCATCCGGCACTCATATGGCACATTGCTTGTACATACGGAGCTACTTACGATAGGTGGACGTTGGGACAAGTATCAAGACGGCTTGTGTAGTTTTCAGCGCCTGGCCCCAGCTCTTGAACAGCTCATAGGCGGTAGGGGCCTAAGTGGGCGCCGACGAGTCGGATGTGTATTGGGTGCCATCAGCTGTTTATGTATCAGATGCTATTTTTGGTCGGTACTTGAACATCCCAGTATAGGATATGGCGGCTTAAACTCGTTCATCTGGCGCTTCACTCGCATATTGATGCGACATGCAGGAGGAACATCGAGAAGTGCAGCCCGATTTTCGATTCATCGAATGTGCCCGGGCGTGCGTGGGCCATTTTTTATCTTTCTTTTTTTCTTTTCTTCTTTTTTCTTTCTTCTTTCAAACATACGCCTAAAAGGCAAAGTAAGATTCTTGATAGGCGTCAAGGAGCGAACGTGCTGCAGCAGTCCGCGCAGGCCGCGTCTGTTGTGCTTATTCGGGGAACAGATTCTGCACGCTCGAGCATCTTCTGATGCATCTGCTCTGCCCGTATATTCCGCACGTCCACATACAAGTATCTTATCATGGCCACGGCGAGCAAGACCGAGTGGTTAAATATACTTGTGAGAATAGAAACTGTAAGAATAGAAACCAGATGCAGGAGACAATGGACGGTGATGACGGAAGGCGAATGAAGGGGAAAATAAAAGGAAAACCTAAAAAATGCTTGGATAAAATGCTTGGATATCTTTAGAGCAACGAGCAAAGCACAATGCTGATCATTATTGTCCCGGCCTCCCTCATGCTCGTGCTCGCGGCATGGACTGAATTAGTCGAGGCTCGTTGGCCGCGCAGAGGAATCGACCGTCTAGCTTGAGGACTGTCCAACTGTCAGAGTGGGAAGGAACCTGCGGCATAATGACAGAGAGGGGACGGAGTACGGAATACAAGTACGGAGTAGTTAGTATGCTATACGTACGACTGCGTAGCCTCGTGGTCTCTTATTCGCGTATAACATCACCAGCTGCCCTGGTCACTCAGTCCCCGCAGCCCTGGTCGGGTTCGCACGTCATATGCGGAGGATTTTCAAGCGGTCATACCTGCCTTGCCCGTTCCGTCATTGGGAGAACATGTGCTACGGAGTATCGTATGCGAGATCGAAGTGAGAACTACGCGCTGTTTACACACGCCTCCACGTACCAAAAAGACGACTAATCTTTGAATCACATTTCTGTCCGATTGGAACCAAGAAAGTATAGATCCTCCCGCGGACTGAAGATACGCGCATACCAGGGGCGCATTGAGAACACAATGCATATATAATGTGCAGTATGCAGAGAGACACGAGCGGCTGGCACCGAGCTTCAGTGAGGCGGGAAGAAGCTCGAAGACCAGGAAATGGAAAGCCGGGGGCCACCCGCAGGGCAAAGCATAAATAGAACTGTGATAATACGAGTAGCGTTCGGGTGTATGAAGCACGAATTCGATGTCCTCCACCTGCGACTCTGCGATATCATATATGGTGAAAAGAGAGCAAGCGGAGCGCCGAATGTGTGCACGATGTACGAGGATGATGCGAGTTAGAAAAAGAAGAAAGAAAAAAAGAAGAAAGGAGAGAAAAAAGAGAAAACAAAAGATCGATGCTTCATTAGTTGTCTGGGAACATCGAGTTAACGCCGTCGTTGCTAGAGACGCCCTTGCGTTGTCCATCACTTCTCGACGTGGGCAGTTGGTCCGTGGGAGTGAGACACTGATTTTCTAGGCAAGCTGCAAGGCACAAACCGCCGTTTTGCTTTCTCTCTCTCTTTCTATACTTTTCTTCATTTGGGGCATGGAAAGTGGAAAGCGGAATATTACTGTCAAGGCCGCTTGGCCCTGACCTCACAGCTGTACTCCGTATGCCCCTTTTATTCCCTTTTGTTATTTTTCTTCTTTTTCTCTTCTTCCTTTTCTCTTCTTCTTTTTCTTATCTTCTTTTTCTTATCTTATTTTTCTTATCTTCTTTTCTTTCTTTTGGGTGGTGAACGGTTCGCATCGGGGCGGGCCTGTGGCCAGGCCAGACAAACGGCCAACGGGTGACGGTTTGTATTATTGGGCCTCTGTTTCTGCCGTTTCAGGCGGCCCTAGCCATACACCATCCATTGGGTTGTTTGGCAAAGAGCCAGGAGGCAGGCCTGGACAGCAAGCTCCCCTCCAAGTAAAACACGCCAAGGGGCCTGCCATCGGGAATGTTGTAGGACGACTGGAAGAGAGGACGCCAGCAAAGCAGGAGGGAGCAGGGGTGACAGGAGGCATGCGGCAGACTGGTTGGCCAAGGGCCGTGAATAATGATGTGAGCCTTGTCTTCTCCGTTTCGTCTACGTGCTTCGTGCATTTGATGACGTTTGTTTTCCCCTTTGAGGGCAAAGGAAGACCGGGGGCCTTCACTGGTCTGGCAGGCTGAAAGGAAAGTGTGACGAGGTGTGATTGGGGGCCTCGAAGCTTCACCGCAGTTTGGGAGTGTGCGTATTTTCCAGGTAGGGTGCGGGGCTCGAAAGAAAGGTCCATATGTACGTCGTACGTCGTATATTCTGTGGATTTTGCACGTCGTCGGCCTGCATCGGGGGAGAGCCTCGAGACCATCCGATGTCTGTTCTGCGTCCTGTTCTGCGTCCTGTTCTGCGTCCTGTTCTGCGTCTATACTTGACGCACAAGAATGGGGCAAGTGCCTGCATTTAATTACAGCACAAGTGATACGACATTCTGCATGCTGTAAAAGCTAAAAGGGTACGGAGTACCTCCGTACCTACTTCGCCGTGCGGAAGCACGCCAGCATGCGTATCTCCGTAGTTGACTGCTTCGTGATTTTTCCTTCTTAAGAGCCTCGAGAGCGTGGCAACTTCCCGGCAACTTCATCTTCGGAAAGACAAGCTCGACAAGAACCCAAAGGCGAATGGCCTCCTGCGGCATTAGTGCCATCGGTTAGTGCAAGGTACAGGCACACCTGAGCAACCCTAATGCGCGCTGTTGCGCCGTCGTTGGCGCTAGACCGCCGTTCCTTTTGCCGAGCGTGGCCTAACGTAGCGGGGCCGGGACGCCGTCGAAACAACAGCGAGGAAGGAAGCTGGAGGCTCAGGAGGGGCAGCGAGCGGGCAGCTTGTCAACGGCTTCCCAAGGAGACATCGGCAGCCAGAATGTGGCTGGCTGGCTGGCAACCACTCCCTCGGACTTGGTGGTCTTTTCCAGCCTTTCTTTCTTTTCTCTCTCTCCTTTGCTTCACGCTTCACGCTTCTCATCCATCCACGACGTTATCTCACTTTGTCAAAGACAACAAGACACCGAAAACCCGGGAACAAAAATAACCAGGTCTTGTATATGTATGTATCGCTGTGTAAATCTCCAGATTCCAGGCACATTACGAAAAGATGCCGCAGTTCTCGACTTTCTCGATGCGGTAATCCTCCGTACATATACGTCGTACGGAGTACTTCGTACAGAATACATATACTCGGTGCATACGGAGTATACACCTCTCGCTCCCGGGCTCGTATTCTCTTGGAACCTGGGACCCGGAATACGTTTCGAGCACACTAATTATTGATTTCGTGTTTGAGGCGGCGGCACCAGAGCCCTCTCGCTTTTCGGGCGCGAGAGAGAGTGAGCGAAGACACCTACGGATATATTTACGAGTAGACTTGCCGATCCCCGCGCCGTTATTTTTTCTCTCGCTTCTCGTTCCCTCCTCTTGCTGGCCACCCTCGACCGCGCCAATCCATTCTCAGGTCGTGCGCACGCCATGTCTGTCCGCTGATCGGCGCGTCAATCACTGCAGTGCCTTGATTTGTTCCTGAAACTGGTAGACACCCTTGACACCTACCCACCACCCATCCTCTGCTTCTTCGGTGACTAGTATGTATTAAATACGACGTATTACTGCCTATATTATCGCGGATTGTTTCGATCCAGCACCTTGATACGACGTATTTGTACTAGCAAAAAGCATCTTACGGGGCACCTTATGCAAGAACACGGGGTATGAGTCGCGTCTAACCTATCGTGACCACTTGACAGTTTTTCTTTTCTTTTTCCCCCTGTAATCATAGCCGTGTCTCACTCGAGTTGCTGGCCATTAGCTTGCCGACAGTCGACCGTTAAAATGGAGCAAGACAAAAAGGCAAACAAAGGCAAACAGAACAGCGGTGGAAGAGACAGAAAAGAAGTAGTGAGCACTCGACGTGGAAAAAGGAGAATAAAACAAGATGCACTCTCATGCGTCTCGAACGCCCACCAGCATCGACGTTGTTTTCCATGTTCTCAAACGGCTGGCTATCGGCATATGCCCAAACTGGCTTGCACGATGATCGAGATTTTTCTTGGTGCTCTACGACGTACGGAGTTGTCCGACCATCCTCTTTGTCTATTCTGCTGTACCATCACTCTCTCTCTCTCTGGTACGGAGTAATACTCCATTCTCTTTTCCTTTCCCCCCCTATGTACTCCGTACTGGTACTCCTTCCCCTCCCACATCCATTGCCCCCTCGCTCCTTCCCCCATTTACAAGCCGCTGCAGGGGGTGAATTCAAATCCCCACATGCCGCCCACGCCCCCTGTAAGCCGTAACCCCTGTCAAGAACTCATGTGGAGCTGTTCCTGGCCACAAGTGGAAAGAGCCCGCAGCGAACGCCTTTCTGCCCCTCCTCCACCAACGACAACCTCTCTCTCTCTCGTTGGCCTGCATCACCTCACACCGCCCTCACTTCGTATGTATCGAGTACACACACAACTTATAACCCTTTCCCGTTCAGCTTTGTTTACACCCTGCCTTCGAAGCTTCGTGTGCGCACGGCGATCCCCCCATTGTTTCCAACCAGACATGGTCTTCTTGTTTCCCTGTTTGCCTTGCTTCCTTGTTCGTTCCCGCGTCTACACGTTTACGAAGCTACTGTGTAATGTATGTATTTCGCTTGTGGGGGTGTGGTGGGTGCAGTCCAGCCCTGCTCGCTCTCTTGCTATTTCTGCTTTGGCCCTTACCTTTGAGCACATTTTATGCACTTCACACCTCTCTTTATGGTGTGCCGATTTCAATATAACACAGGGCCCGCGCTACAGCACCACCCTCACATCTCCCGTCTCCCGGTCGAGCAGCCGCAATCTACATGCTGCCCGGCATGGTATATTTGTGTCTCCCATGCCCCTATTGCTTTTTGCGCGACCTGCGCGCTGAGAGCCTGTGCAGACGACGTGGCCGCTGGGATATCTCGATGCTCATCCTATGTCGCATCGTAGTAGTCCCTGTGCTGATTCCTGTCCCCGGTTGGTGCTCAAACTCTCCGATCCCCCCCCCCCCCCTTCCCTCCTTTAATTCCTCTTCCCTGTCTTCCACACATTGCGTGCAAAATGGTATCCTACTCTGTCGATTCCGCCCCTAGGCTACACATTAACTCGAAAATCGGATTATACTTATATCCGACTACTCGCCTTTGCCTCTCTTACACGCCTTAACAGTTTTGGGGCTTTCTTGTGTTGTTTCTTTTATTTTTTATTGTTCATCGCCTCTTTGTCTTCCTTTATATTGTTGCTACGACTGGGCCTCACAAGCAGGAGACAGGCCATCTCCGTCACTCGTCTTTCTTCCAGCCTCTTCTCTCTTGCGCAGTCTCGTTTCCATCTCGATAACTCCTCTTATTCAATAGATCCAGTCATAATTTATTTCTATCTCAGCCTTCTCCGTCTCTCATTCTCACTCACATTTTACAACTTCCTTGAGTTCTTGTCCACCCTTTGGTCTTAGTTGCAGTTTATCAACACGCCCGCAGAGGAGGCCATGTAAACCACCCCCAATCTGTCTCAATGGCGTTCTGACGATCCCTGCCCTCCCCCCCCTCCTCCTCTCCCTTACCTCTTTTTTTCTCACTCTCAACTTTTTCTGCATCCTCTCACTCATTTGGTGGAGCATCCATCTACATCCGCCCACTTATATGCTCCTCCTCCACCTTGCGTCCTCCCCCCCGCCCCCATGCCGCCGACCATATCTAACGTGGCAGCTGCTCCTTCGGCCTCCTCTCCTTCTGCAGCTGCCCTGTCAAAAGCCTTGTCTTCCCCTTCATTTTTCTTCCTTCGCGGTCCCATCCAACCCTTCTCCCTCTTCATCCTTTTTGCTTATTTTTTCTTCCTTCCAGACATTGTCTTCTTTTGCGTTGGAAGTACTGCCGCAAAATACCATCATCAACGACCGTCTCGACCCGCGGAGCTTTTTTGACCGTCTTTTGCTTCATGGCCGACCTTATACGGGGGCGGTTGCTTTTATTCACATTACTGTCCACCAGGTGTTACTTATTTTGGCTGCCGACCGTCTGTGCCAGCGACAGCACCCGTGGCATCTGCCACGGCTGTAGGGCCGCCGCCGCCGCCGCCATCTCTACCGGTGTCGACGACCGCCGAGCACACAACAACACCCGTATCCACATCCTCAACGACTCCCGTGGCTGTGCAGAGCTCGGCTCGCTCGGTTTCTGTCTCGACAGAGATGGTCACATCCCCCCCTGTCGCGGACACGATATCAACGGCCACCATGTCTGCACAGAGTGCCGGCTCAACTGAAACTCTAATCACGATGTCTGCCACCTCCACCGGTCTGTCGGTCCTACCCACCTCTTCTGGGGCATCGTCAGTCTCGGATAGCAATAGCAGCCTGACAAATAGGACTACTGTTGTTATTCTGAGCAGTGTTCTTTCTGTCGTCGGCATTGTGGCACTGGCCGGCTTAGTGTTTATCTGCTGCCGTTACCGCCAGAGAAAAGGAGGGTCTTTCTTCCCACGGGGTATCTCGCCAATTGAAGACGACGAGATCGAAACCTGGAAAGGGACACGAGACCTACCTGAAGCTGAGGCCAGCGAGGACGAGAAGGGACCGTCAGGGCTATTCGGTGTGCCCCCCGGATGCAACAATGATCTGGACTCACCACCGCTACTTTCTGCTGGCGCCCTGGGCGCAGGGGCCACTGTGCAAAGACAGGAACCATCAAGACGGGAACCATCACGGCCACGCGCAGAGAACCACCTGGAGCGGTGCGCCAGCCTTGACAGCTCGGCCATCTTCAATGGTGGCGCTGCTGCCTTGGACGCGAAGCCAACTCCTCCGCCCAAGAAGACTCTGTCTAATGTGATCATCTACAAGGTTCCGCCACAGCCGTATCCCGGTATGCCTGGCTCAGCATCGTCGACAATCGGCTTTCCCCCGATTCCCGGCTTGCCAGTAGCACCGGCGGCCACCGCTGCAGGAGCTGCCGCTATCAACTACCTGCAACAACAACAGCAGAATGTGCCCCTATACCGTCGGTCGGAGGAATTCTCGCCTCGCTCTACCCGATCCATGTCGTTTGGATATCCTGCGTCGCGTGGCATGGCTGGCCGGTTTAGTTTCGACCAAGACCGCGATTGCCTCTTCCCACAGGCGCTTGCCTCTCCATCATCGCCACCCACTGCTCTCCAGCATGCAAGGGCGCCGAACTCCAGGGCCGGTCTTACAGATGAGGCTATTCCTGGCGACCCCTCCTACTTGCCCACACCCAAGCGCCAGCCATCTCGGCTGCTGAAGATGACCCCTGCCACAGGAAGCCCATCGGCAACGGCAGCAGCGACAGCAGCAGCCGCAACAGGTGGTGCCGGTATCATCTTCTCGCCACGGCGGAACTCCCACAGCGCCGGTGACAGCAGCAACATTCCGTCCCCGCCGGGCAACAGCGGCACCGCCAGCAACAGCAATAGCACTACGTACTGGCACGCTCGTACTCGGAGTGCACGGAGTTGCAGTACCGTTAGCTATGCCGGGTCCGAGGTGCCCCTCAATCAGTCTTTTGGTCAAAAGTCGCACCAACGACGCCCTTCCGTAGTGCAATACCAGCCGATGTACCGGCCGCAAACATTGACACCGCCTCAGCAGTCATCGACATCCATTCTCCACCAGCAGTTACCGGTCCCGCCGCTTCCTGTGTCGTTGAGGCCCAGTCTCGGCAACGGCGGCAGCGAGAACATCAGTCGCCGCAGCAGCCACAGCATGTATCATGACTATCTGCACCAGGATAAGCAGCCACGGGAGGTATCCTCGGCGTCCACCCTGTCATCTTTGTCGTCGGCGTCGGCGTCGTCGGTCCCCCCACGAGTTTTCAGCAGCGGAGAGACTGCGGCCGCGGGAGAATCTGACGACAGCGAGGGCACGCTCCTTGGCGACCTGTCGCCCCCACGGTTGCATATCGCAGATAGCCCACCCGTTGTGCATGAGCGCCGCAGCAGCAGCCTCGGGCATTTGCAGACTATCGGCCGCGCCATTGGGTAGGCGAGGTGTGTGAAGTGGCTTCTGCTGTCTGTTAGCCGCTTTCTCACTTGCCACCCTTCTTACCTTCTTCTTATCATTCTGACTTTGTTGATTGCGCCTCTATTCCGAGCCTTTCTCCTTTTTCTTATGTCTATATTAGAACTCCGTTTTGTTTTTGGTTCGCAAAGAGGTTACTAGTATGATATTCAGGTCGAAACGAACGGCCAGGGAACATAGTTCCCAGCAGGGAGGATATACCCCTACACGAGATTGTCAACTTGCTTTTCCAGGATTTCTTCTTTCTTCTTTCTTCTTTCCTCTTTCCTCTTTCCTCTTTCCTCTTTACTCTTTCCTCTTTCCTCTTTCTTTCGTTATTTTTTCTTTTTCGTCATTTTTGTTCTCCACCTTGGTCTATATATTCTTCGACGCCTTCCCTTGCATCCTCTTTCCTTCTTGCTATAACGCCTCGATCGGAGGCCGTGCACACACATAAATATATAGGCTGTAGCCTCTCCTGCATCAGGTGAATGGCCCGGTACAGCACGCAATTCACAAGATATCCAAACATTCAGCTTCGAGAAATTATGTGCGCATTCTCGCAAGCCATCATGTTTCCAGAAGCGACATTGAGTGCTGTCCTCATACGCATGCGGTCACCAAGCTGTCAGTGCACGCTCCAACACGTGGCATCAAAATGATGGGATGAAGACTAAATGTATTCATTGCACATATACGTACCCTTGTGGCCCGTCCGTGTCCTCTCTTTTTCTCTTCTTTCTACGTCGCACCTACCCCGTAGCCAGAATTGTGATTGCGAGCATCCATTCGATCTACCAGCGAATGGCATCGCCTTCAAAGTCGATGTGTGCAACACAGCTGAGAAGCACAGCCAATGCCAATATCGCGACGCTAGACCACGCTCCATTGGGCCGCTATTGGGGTCTCGGGCCCCTGCAGCTGGTTAATCTGTGCCTAGCGCATGCACGACAATCAATTGCGTCCCAAGCGGCCCTCTTATTGGGGCGCATGCGAGGGCCAGAGAGCCCAAAGAGAGCAGTTCGCGCCACATGTTCGGCGATGTGCGGCAGACAGCGGGAGGCCTACATGAACCAGATCGAGTAAGTCTGCGAGTACTCCGTATGTAAGTTAGCTGGACCAGCAATAGCAGTGCAAAAGGTACTGTGCGCACACTGTCACAAGTACTCATAAAATAGTCCTTAAAATAATATGACACAGATGTAATAGTGTGGGGTTGATGCGACTCTTGTAAGCTACATATGGTCGGCTGCCATGCGCATGTATAATGTGTATGTATCATTACTGTGTAAGTGCGAAAGCAAGCGACATCAAAATCAACACATCCACGTTCTTCACCATTGTCGTCACAACCACACAACTCTAGTGCAAAAGCTCCCTCTGGAAAGATAACCAGGAGCCAACCGAGCTAACCTTACCCTGCCAGCCTGCCCCCGTCTCGGCAGTGTCATCATTTTCGATCCAGCTGCTCCCGCCAAAAACAAGAACTGGATACGCTACTTGCTTCTTGGCAGCTAAATGTTGGAGATGCACACCGATGTACTCTGTACTTTGTTCAGCCCCCCAAAAAACCTTCACCGAGCTGCGTTAGGGCGCACAACGAAATCATCGTAGCCCCGTCCGTAGTTTGCAGCATCGCAATCCTTGGCTAGCTTGGGTACACGACATTGTACGCCAGCGGCCTCCTGTTGGTGACTTGGCGCTCTTTAGCTGTTGCGCATACTGTCTTGCACTGTATGTCGTCGTCCGTTCTTTCCGTTCCTGCTTTTGTAATTCTTCTGCCCCTGCCTGGTATGGATGGACATAGCTAGGGAGGCTACGATCATGGTAGCCCGAACCGCGCCCTTGCTTCCTGTCCTGTCTGCGTCGGTGCTTCCTTCCTGCTCGATCCCACCGTTGATCAATGCGACAGCCAAATCTGTCAGGTCCTGCTGCTAATGAGCGCCGTGCTATTGGGCTGCCCCATCTCTTCCCTCTTCGCGTTCTTTCCTTTTTTCGTGCCCGGCGCTTTGTAAAATTTTATCTCTTTTCACCTCGTTTCGCATTTTGCCCTCCATTTACAGCTAGTAAGCATCTTACCTCACAGGGCCCCGTCTGTCACAATATCACTTTTCGCATTCGTTGTCCAGCTGCCTTGTTCCCCCGCCGTCCAGCGCTAATCTCCAAAATCCACCCCTTGCGCCAAGCTTCCTACGACGTAAGCTGTTTTTTTTTCTGGTGTTTGTTGTTGGGTGTTGTTGTTGCCCCTAAGTTTAGTAGCTGTTCGTTTTCTCACTTTCGTCACTCTGTCGGCATCTGCTCTCTTGGCTCCTTTCTGCCCTCTCCCACCCTCTCTTATCTCGTCCTCTCCCTTTTTTAAATCTTCCAAACCCTTCGAGACAGCTCGCCGGACTCCCTTTTCAACATCCCGTTTCTTCTTCCCACCCCCGTCAGCATTGGCGCATTGCTTCTTGGCCTGCCGTTTTACCTGCCCGAAACCTCCAGCGGCGCGACAACTGTTTACGAACGAGTAAGACGAGACACGCCATCTAGCAACATCATATAGACATCTAGTTTCGCCCTCATAACGAACTCGCAGCAATTTGCAGCAACTCGAAGCTCCTAGCTCGTAAGCTCCTGTGCGACCCGACTCAACCACACGCTCCTTCGATTTCACCGACGCAGCCATGGCTGAGCACCACCATCTTCACCTCCCGCACCACCACGGCGGCGGCAACGTGGACGACGATCTCGACGAGATTGGCAACAGTGGTGCAACCAGCGCCACCAGCGGGCACAACCCATACGCGTCTGCCAACCGATGGCGTCATCAGGAGTCGTCGGCCTTTGCGCGCCATGCTGCCACGGCCGCCAGCCAGCCGCGCGGCGAGGAAGGCGCCCGCGGCGACGTCAAAGACCTGACGGCTTTCCTAAATGCCTCGCGAATCACACCCTCCGAGTCAGCCGCGACAGCCGCGACAGCCGGTGCTGCCGCCGGCTCGTCCTCCGCCAAGGGATCGGCCAAGAACAGCCCCAACGCGGGCTCGGCCTCAAGATTCACACCAATTGTTGTTCCTGGCGAAGTGGGCGCAACAGCCTCTGCAGCCCCCACCACGGCCGACGGGCGAGTGAAAGGCATGCCTTCTGACGGCAAGGAGGTCCTCGTGGGCCCGCTGCTGAACTACCGCCGCATGGAGGGTGACCGTTGGATTGGAAGCGCTCTCATTGTCACCCGCGGCGGCGGCAAGACACAGCAGTTTGTCCCTACTGCCATTCTCGGCCCGGCCGGCAATGCAGCTGAACAGGCGGCAGCACCGGCAGACGGCCCGTCTACAAACGGGGCCAATGGAGCGGCCAGCGGCGGCAGCACGCAGGAGATCCAGGGCATCTGTCTCTACTCTGACGCTCGCAACACCTTCTGGCGGTTTGACCTGTCCGTCCCGATGGGCGAAACCGAGTCGCGCTGGCAGTACTCGTTCCCGGGCCTGCGGTACAAGAGTGAAAGCAAGCCGCGCACCAGCATTTTCTCTGTCCCGGCCATCACAGAGGCCATGCGCATCCTTTTCTTCTCCTGCAATGGCTTTAGTGTCGGCACCGACGAAGATGCTTGGAGCGGACCTGCGTTATGGAACGACGTTATACGGTGCCACGCGAAGACCCCCTTTCACGTCATGATTGGCGGCGGTGACCAGATCTACAACGACAGCATCCGTGTCTCCGGCCCACTACGCGACTGGACTGCCATCGGCAACCCAAAGAAGCGCCGTGATTTCCCCTTCACCGAGAAGCTTCGCGCGGCCTGCGACGACTTCTACCTGAACAACTACATTGAGTGGTACTCGACAGAGCCCTTCGCGGCGACAAACGGCCAGATCCCACAACTAAACATTTGGGATGACCACGATGTGCGTGATTGCATGATTGCAGTTTTGAACAATTCCTATTACATCTCGTGAGCGAGACAAAACTAACCGACGTGTGCCATAGATTATTGATGGTTTCGGCTCATATGTCAACGAGTTCATGAAGTGCGACGTAAGTACACTGCCGCTTTTTGCCGCTTTGAGTATTATAGTTGCAATTTTAGATCTGTTTTAACCATGTTGCATCAGGTTTTCCGTGGTATTGGAGGCACCGCTCACAAATACTACATGCTGTTCCAGCACCACCTGCCACCGCCAGCATCGACATACACCTCTGGTAAGCTATGCTTCAGGTCAAGAACAAAAACGACACTTTCATTGGATTGGACTAACAGGACACAGATGCTTCCCAGGTTGCAGAGGCACACCAGCCTGGCCCTGCGCAGCTTGTCGACACATATGTTGCAGCTCCCATCATTGAGCCCAACTACATTATTGGTTCAAAGCCAGGGGTAAGTTGAAGCCATCAAATATCCCATGCTAGATATGAAAACTGACAATGTTACGTTTTAGCCATATGTTGCAGAGTGTTCTCATAACATGTACTGTAAGCTGGGTGCCCGCATGGCCTTTGTAGGACTCGACGCACGCACAGAGGTAAATACTTGTCCCTGTTTGATTTTGCTTCTTTCGGACGTAACAAAACCTAATAATGAACAGCGGACTCGCCACCAAGTCAACTACCCCGAGACCTATGAGCAGATCTTCTCCCGCCTGACAGCAGAGTTTCGTGCGGCTGCTGCGGCAGATGAGCCGATCAAGCATCTTATTCTGCTTCTCGGCGTTCCTATCGCTTATCCTGTAAGTTTGCGCTATGCTTCAACGATGTAGCTGCACAATGCGTTGATCCTAACAACTTTACAGCGCTTGACTTGGCTGGAGAATGTGTTCTCAAGTCCCCTTCTTGGCCCGGTCAAGTTTATGAACCGGCGATTCGGCCTTGGCGGCGGCTTCTTCAACTACTTTGACGGCAGCGTCGATCTTCTCGACGACCTTGACGACCACTACACTGCACGCACCCATAAGAAGGAGCGTAACTGGTTTATTGAGCGTCTCCAAGTCCTGAGTGCCGAGCATTCAGTGCGCATCACGATCCTTGGAGGTGATGTCCATCTTGCAGCCATAGGCCGCTTCTACGCCAACCCCGATCTCAACATTGCATCCGAGCACGACTACCGCTTCATGATCAACGTTGTCTCGTCCGCCATCACCAACAAGCCGCCCCCGGCAGCGATTGCGAATCTACTTGCCCGGCGCAACAAGATCCATCATCTGAACAGCTCAACCGACGAGACACTCTTCAGGCTGTTCAACAAGGACCCTGGCACAACAAACAAGACAGCCAGCCACAACCAAGTTACAATGCCGAGTCGCAACTTTGCCATTATCACGGAAAACTCGCCCAACAATGCCGAGTCCGAGGAGCGGAGCAGACCACGGGCATTGGGTACAGAGGGTACCGGTCAACTGCAGCCGCCAGCAACACCGGCCTCTGCGCCGCCATCGTCACGAGGCTCCTCTCGTTTCGGTCGCAGGTCGCTTTCAAGACGCCGAGAGAACGGCACTAACGGAGCTCCTCCGGGCTCAAATGCCGGTAGCAGTGCCGCAGGAGGCGTGAATGGCGAGTCCAAGTCAGGGGCGAATGGTCGTAGTGGCCACTATGCCCTGCACGCGGGCGAAGAGGGAGCCGGCACTGAGCACAAGGCAGCAAGCGAGCTGCACGGAAAGGGTAACGATGGCAGTCTCGATGTTTGCATTCGCGTCGAGATCGACCAGCACGACCCGCAGGGCAAGACGGAGCCATACGGTCTCACTATCCCGGCCCTAGACTTCACGGGACCGCCGCCCGTCCCGAGTGTGCCCCACCACTTCCGGTCAAGCCGGCCGAACACGGGAAATCGTTCGACCACAACAGCATCATCGGCGTAGAACACTTTTGATGAGGTGCGGTTGGCCATGAGGCCAAGATAGGTAATGTGTAATCTTCTAGCAACAGTTGTGAAGGAACTATCGAATACTCGTCACCGTTCTATGTATGGTCCTCAATGGCCTGTCTCCCACATTCTTACTCCTTTTTTATTTGCTTTTTTTTTTTTTTTTTTTTTTTGGCATATTCACTTTTATACGCTCCCACTGTACATTGGATTCCATTAGTCGTTTTGCTTTGCCCTTCTATTTTGAATAATCTAAATGCAAATTTTATACTCCGGGTATATGATACACAGCTGTGAGAAGATATGCTACCAAATATGCGTTTCAATGCGTTTCTATGCGTTTCCCACCCATGTTGATACCTAAACCAGCTCCATACGTGCACTGCGCTTGCCCGTCGTCTCGTCCTTGTGGTCTGTGATACGCACATTAACCTTTTGGAACAGACGAATTGTCACCGGCTCTAGCTTGGTCTTGTCACCCTTGCCCGTCGGGACAGCTCTGCTCGTCTCAAGCACGTACTTGTCAGCATCGAACGTAGCGGCCGGTTCCGGCGTGGCCAAGTCCCGAAGCCTAATCGGGCTCTCTATGCCAAACCGGGGAACGAGCACCACAAAGCCGTTGCTGAACACACGCATCACGAAACCCTCGGCCACCGTCTCCTTGCCGCGGACAGCCTGGCCGACGTAGTACGCAATACTGGCACGACCGGCAAGCTGTGCGTTGCGATGGCGCATGTTGATGTTGCGGCAGATAGCTGTGAGCCGGCCGCGGGTAGCCGTCGCACTGGACGAGTAGCCGATAGCGGCAGCCAGCTGCCGGTGCACAACCAGATCAGCGTACCGCCGGATGGGCGACGTGAAATGTGTGTAGATGGGCGAGGCAAGGCCGTAATGGCGGAACTCGGGGTATGCCAAAGAGCCAGCCGTGAAGTATTCGGCAGCCGTCATGCACCGGGTAGCAAGAATACGGATCAGCGTGTTGAAGAAGGGCTCGTCGGGGTCCACGCAGGCATCCAGGCTCTCGGCGAGCGCCTTGGACGACTCGACGCTAAGGGCGAAACCCTCATCGCCGCTTACTGGGCCGGCAGCGCGCAGTTGGCGAGACAGCTCATCGAAATTGGTCTTGGGCGGCGACGCATGGCGACGCAGCAAAGCCGTCTGCGGGAAAGAATCATAGATCTTGGTGGCCACGGCAATATTGGCCAGCAACATGAATTCCTCAACGAGCGAGTTGGTGTCGAGCAGCGCCTTGGTCTGCACGTCAATGGGGTCAGATGTCTCCGACTCCATCTGCACCTTGACCTCGGGGGAGGACAGGCTCAGGGCACCGGCATCCATACGCTTCTGCTTGAGCTTCTTGGACAGGGCCAGGAGCGTGCGCATGCCCTTTGTCAGGTCGTCCTGCTCAGACACATCGTCGATTCGCAGCTGCGCCTGTTCGTAGCTGAAAGCCTCGCGCGATTGGATCACCGACTTAGTGAAACGCACGTCGACGACGTCTGCATCCGCCGTGATCTCCCAAATCACCGAAAAGGCAAAGCGCTCCACGTACGGCTTGAGCGAGCACAGATCTGTTCCCAGCAGCATGGGCAGCATGTCAATGCGCTTGTCGACCAGGTACACGGTGGTGCCACGAATACTGGCCTCGAGGTCCATGGCGTTGTTGGGCCGCACGAAGTTCGACACGTCTGCAATGTGGACGCCGACTTCAAAGTTGCCGTTGGGCAGGGGGCGTGCGTGCAGGGCATCATCAATATCCTGGCAGCCGATGGGGTCAATACTGCAGATCAGGAGATCACGCAAGTCCTCGCGGTCCACCCAGCCAGGGTCCTCCTTGCTCGTCGGAACGCGCCAGTCGTGGCCCTCGGCCGGCAGACAATCCAGCACGGTCTTGGGGAAGGGCCGGTACTGCACATCGTACTCGAGCAGCAGTGCCTCAGTCTCGGCGGCCTTGGTTTCCAGCTCACCGAGCGACCGAATAAAGTGGCCGACAGGGTGGCGGGAGTCCCGGTCCCAGACATCCATGGCCACCAGGATGCGCTTGCCGAGCAGCTCGCTCGCCTGCCGTGTCCGCAGACGGATCTTGGGAATCTTCTTGTCCATGGGGATGACAAACACCGACTCCTGCTTGCGGCCCTGGCCCGTCGCCTTGCTGACCGACGTCTGGTCAATATGGCCAACGTATTGGCGCCAGTTCCGGCGGATGATACCCACCACCTGTGCAGTCGGCTCTACAAAGGTCGACGGCTCGTTCTTGCCGCCCTTACCGGTGGCAGTTTGGCCAGCCAGAACCTGTGTCCGCTTTACTTCCTCCTGTAGCGCCTTGCGCTCCTTGGCCGAAACCAGGTCGCCAACACGGCTGCCGCGAGCTGCATCGTCCTCACCATCTCCGCCGTCGGCGCTCTCGTTCTTTGTCACCGTCTCCTCATCAATGATCTTCGTGGACGGCTGCTTCCACTGGTCGCGGGGGAGCACCTCGACTACGACGATATCGCCGTCAACGGCGCGGTTGATATTCTCGCGGCCGAGGATCAGCAGGGCCTTGGGGAAGGCGGGCACGCGCACCGAGCCCTCCAGGTAGTTGTAAGGAGAGACGTTGAAGTTTCCCTGGTGCAGCAGACCGCTCTTCACGCCCGTCATCATCTTGGACATGGTCATGTACTCGGGGTACAAGTGGTGGCCGTTGGCGCCAGCCTTCTTCTCTTCGCGCGACGCCGTGACGGACGGGTCCTGTGTCTCCGGGATCATATCGAGCAGCGCGTCGGCATTCTCCAGTCCACGCACGTAGTCGGGCAGCGAGCTAGCGGCCAGGCCGTCGCTGCGGGCCTTGCGCAGATTGTCACGGTCGTTGCTGAGCATGACGACGGCCGGGGTCGGCTTGGAGGCATGGGCGGCTGCCGTGGCCAGGTGCTCGGCATACCATTTGACGGCACGGCGGACGGCGCGGTCGTTGCGGTCGTTGATGGACTCGCCGGATTCGCGAGTAACATAGGTCTCGAGGCGAAACTCGTTGAAAAAGACGTAGAAGCGCTTCTCGTCGCTGCGGGTGAGGCCGATGAGGCGGTTGTAGAGCGGCAGCGAGCGGTTGCGCACCTCCTCGAGCACGACCTGCAGCACAATGACGTCGTAAAAGGCCGAGGTCTGCTCAAAGAGGTCCATGGCGGTCAGGAAGGCATTGGTGTCGGGAACCAGGTAGTGGCCCTGCGGGTAGGCCGTCGTGCCGGCAGGGCGGTCGCTAAGAACGAAAGGAGAAACTGGAGGAAAAGAAGGGGAGAGAGTCAGCAGTTGTGTGAGGCGAGGAGAAAGTGAACAGCTCTCACGAAACTTACCATGACCAGAGGCATCGCGCGGTGCAGTCTCCTGGCATGCCACGCAGAGCCGCGATGAGCAGGGGATGTCCTGGCGCAGGTAGACCTCGCGGACAATCTTCTGGACCTTGCCGCTCTTCGTCGTGCGAACAAACGTCTTGCTCGACAGATTGGGCCCAATGCCCTCGTCGGCGGGCGCGGGTCGTTTTAATGTCGCCATTGTCGTGTTTTGTATGTTGTATGCAGCGTTATTGTGCAGCGCTGTGTATAGCTTTGGGTGTTGTTGGCGATCGTCAAGGCTGCTGCTGTTCACTTTCGCTGTTTCAAAAGCTGAGGCCGTGAGCGGTGGCGGACTTTGCAGGGCAGAAAAAAAACCAGTCGATGCCCCCAGCGCAGCCGCTGATTCGTCAGCGGGCCTAGCTTATCGTTATCTTCTGTAGCTTGCGGTGGTGTGCAGTGGCAATCGCTGTATTACAGGTACAAGCTTGCCACCCGGAGCCTTGCGCTATAGCGGGGCTAAAGTGGGTGTTAATTAGAGAAGGCTGAGGACTCAGTCAACGACATATAACCCACGTCGTAGTTCAACGGCAAACAACATAGCTTGCTGGATTGTCTGATATAATCTTCAACATACCTGCCCACAGTGAGAGTATTTTTTTGGACCAATAAGTATCTGCCAAACTCGTTGGCCAGATCAACTCCTACACTCTATGTTTACAGCCTGTCAGTCAGCCTCTTTATGACTCTTTGATACAGTTATTCAAGAACACGCGAGAAGGTATGAAGCTAGAGAAAGGTGTTCTTTAAGTAACAGAGCGTGAGGCTACTCTGAGAAGTCTGGATTCAATTTATATATATATATTATATATGTATTATATATGTGTTCGTTTATTGTTCCGCTCTACTTAGGGTTTTCTCCTGATGGAGGATAGACTCGAGAGAGGGTAAGCTACTGGCCAATAAAACGAAATAGTATATCAAACATAGTAGTAAAGGAATGTTCAGGTGGAAAGAGGTGGTACACATATTTCTTTTTCACTCAACTGCCACGGTCGACATATAATGTTTTTGGATATCCCGGCCACGATGCTCTGGCTTGTTTCCAGGTAAATTGATTTGCCATTAGGCTCGGCCCTGGTTGAGAACGCACTCTAGGGCACGCGCACGGACACGGAAAAACAGGTAAAAGATATAAAAGGGGTGTGTCTCGGTACAGTTCAAAGGGTCCTTGCCTTTTATTGGGCCCGGTCGATCGCAGGCATTGCTCAAGATATGGGCGGATCCCCCACGACAGGACGCAAGGGCATTGAGCTTGCATTGCTTTTCTAGCAAATGGTCATAAGATAAACCGGGCGTGCGTGGAGAAGGAATCTATGCTGGGAGTCATAAGCGGGCAGAGAGGGCGTGGGAATGCTAATGAAATAGAATCATAGGACTCGACTGTGCTTGGGAACTCAACGGGTGTAAACGACCAGGTGCTTATGCACGTAGTATTCTTCCAGTCGTAGAGGCTTATTGGGAAGCAATCTCGCAATATGCGCATATGTCGCTTTCGCTTAATCCTGTAATACGGGCACGCGCGTGCGTTGTATGGCTATACTGCCGTCACTTATGCCTGTGATTTTGGCCTGCTAATATAGAGCAGAAGGGCTGTTTCGTTGTTCTTTCCGGGCCCCTTTCATAAAAAGAATAGTTATACGTCTAGATTTGTGACAAAAGAGACAAGCCAGACTACGGGAACACTTCACTGCACAGAGTATCAAAGCTCTTCTCACAAAAGGCTGCAAATGCTTACTGCGTGCGGAGCATACAAACTAATCTCGGACAAGGCAGGTGGTCCGACAGCGGCAGTGCTGCGTCAGTTTTTCTTTGTTTTCAATTTCATCGCTGCGAAAATGGCATCGTCAAAGAACGTCGCCATTGCTTCTCCTACGGCCAGAGCAGGCCCGGCTGCCATGGTCAAAAGCAACGCTACACAAAGAAATTCAGTTTTTGGCCGCTCAGCAGCGCCTGCAGTGCAACAACAAGCTCAGGAGCCGTCGGGTCTTTCTTGTGCCTCCTGCTGTGCACCTCACATACCGGGCTCCCCATGGTTGCCAACATAGCGATAAATGAAGCCCCACATCGACAGTCCCTTGGATGCCAGACACGTATTTTTTTAGACAAAGGCAGTACAATTTTTCCGGTGAGTATAAAGACTTCAGCTGTGTGACTACAAAATATCCCGGCCATTTTCATGTTCGCAACAGCATTCCCGCATCTGAATGGATGCCTCGCAACAGTGTGAAAATCAAAATAGCATCCAGGGAGAGAAGCAAGGGCGAATGAGATTTGAAGACAGTCACAAGAAGGCTCCCTCCGCTGTATTTTCTTGGTCTCAATATCTCCGCCGTGCTCGTATTTCTGCGCCCTGGTTGACCGACATTGTAACCCCACGTCGTATTTTCGCCGTTGAATAATCAAACATGAGCCAAGCTCGCCAGGCAAGGACAAACAAGCACATATACGGAGTACTATGAGCAACCAGACAGGCAACCGAGGGTCCGGCTTTCGAGGCTCGACACAAGCGTCGGCGAATATCCCGATGACGGGCATATAGACCCAAGCGAGGGTCAATCATGGCCAGACAGAAAACTGAGTGCAGCCAGTCGACTCAAGGGGGGGCGGGTAACATCGGGAGAACCAACACCGCTGTGTGGATGTTGAATGAAAGAATAAAGTCAGGGGAGTAAACTTTGATTCTTGGACCGTCCCGTACGTAGTACTTGAAATAGAGATATGCTTACACACCGTATAAACTCCCACACACACACACATTCTCACTGGCGCAGAAACACCCCTAGTTAATGCAGGCAACGAGGTGGGCGGGCGGCAGTGGCCGTCGTCTCCTCCCCTCCTCATGCCCCGTCTTATGCATTTACTCTCTTGTTTCCTTTTTAATTCTTTTCGTTTCGAGTTGTGTGAGTGTGTACATGTCTGCGGCTAGGTACGGGGTAGAAAAACAGTTCAAGGGAAGCGGGCTTGCAGGGTGATCGCCAACCTGCAGAGTCGAAAAAGGGTGGTTGCAGGGTCGGTGGGGTCATCTGCAGGCAGTCTGTGTAAGAAGGCACTCGTGAACATTAGCCGTTCAGAGAAAACATTGGCAAGCTTCTGTTTGTCGCCCAAAAGCCAGCAAATCGGCGTGCGTCACCGCGCTTTCGTCCTTTCCATCAGACCCCGGTCGCTGCGATGTCCTAGCCTGACCTTGGACACCCTCTTCTGCAGCTGCATTATTCACACCCTCTCGTTGTCGGTCTTGGCTCTTGGTTTATCTACATCCATGGTTACTGGTATTGTCTCTGTCCTGGCACACTTCTCTGGCGAGTCTGGCTCTTCCACAAACTTGCATGCGTTTGACTCACGCTATCTTCACGATCGTAAAAAGCCATGCTGATCATCCCTTGCCTTGTCGTCTTTCTTCCTCTCCCCTCGCTTCTCTTCTCGTCTTCAAAGCCGCCCATTCGTACTTTGGTCTGTCGGGGCAGTGTGCAGTGCCTTTTGATTTGCTGCCTGCCTTGATCCCTGGCCTGCCGCTAATGCACGCTCTTTAGCGTCCAGATTCTCGTCGTCTCCATCCATCGTCATGCCTGTTTTTCTTCCTCGTTTGAAATCTTGTGACCGTCTCTTTCTATCGATCAAAGGGCCAGCTCTTTTGCTGACTTTTGCCCTTTTTATGCCATAAATATGTGCCTTCTGACGTGAAAATATCTACGTGAACTTATATCTGCATAAAATAATCTGTGTCACATATGATCCTGTAAAATCAGTACAGTTCCCAGTCAGCCAAGGGGAACACAGCCAAGGGGAACAGTAAGATGCCAACGGATAATACAGCAGTCCCCTGACAGCCCGCAGTCGATATTTCATCGTGCTACGTGCCTGGACTTCAGAGCCTTGCTCATTCGCCTTCTGATATGTCTCACTCGCAGGACACTTGCGTGGCCGGCTCAGCCGCTTTGCCCCTCCTGTCGACATAAAATCCGGTGTGGTCTTTGGTCCTCGAGTTCGTTTTCCTGTTTTGTCGCATGTTGATGCCGCTGCTGCCGACCGTTGGCAATACGGCGGCTCCGTTTTCTTGTCTTCGCCACCATACTGTGTAGGTGTCTACGGAACGGGCTATTGACACATAAGGCGTGGGAATAAAGAGCGCTTCCGTGTATTCAGGATTGGGAAATCCACCGGTACTTTTTTGTTGCCCATTTTGCCCACGTTCTTTCAAGCGTACTCCTGTCGTATTTTCGGACCTCGTGATCTCCACCTGCAGTCTATTTACTATTAGTCCCGGCTGATGAGCGAGACCGCATTTAAGTATTCTTGTGCTTGCAGTGGCGCCGGGTGACTTTTGATAGGAGGCTTTGGTCCGGCGACCAGATGCCTCGCCGATACAGTGTCATGGCATGCTTGCGGGTATCATGGGCTGCGAAGAGTGTTGGACAGTTCGTTGTATCGTTTTGTAGATATTTGTTTGTTGTTGTTGTTTGTTTTTAAGCTGTTTTATTGATTACAACTGAGTAGTCATGAAAATAAATATGTACGTGCTACCAGCCCCATCGAGAATCAGAAGAGAAAAAAAAGAAGAAAAAAAAAGAAGAAAAAAATAAGGAATAAAAATAGGAATAAGAACGACGATGAAACTGAATTTTTTTTTTTAAAAATAGACACAACACACAAGAAGTCATTTAGAAGGTTGTAATCAATTAAAGCAAATAAGTATGAAGAAAGCCAGAAAAAAAAAAGGCAATGTTGTGACGTATGCCCTGACGAGAATTTACACCACAGTACGCCGCCTTGCTAGCGGTCACTGGCCCAGCAAAAACCGCTTTACGCGACCTGGACGCGACTTCTCACAGGACCCACTTTTAGTCGAACCTCCCTGCAGTTTTGGCTGGCCATTTCTCGCCGAAGGAAGACGTCCTCATCAACGCATGCGACAGCTCTTTGCACACACTCCCGGAGCCCAGCGACCGACGACGACGACGTACCTGCTGACGAAGTGACCTACAACTGCCATACAAAAGGGAACTGGGCCAAATTGGCAGTGGCCCGACGGTCTATTCACCGCTAAAGAAGCCGGACGATCCAAACGGATCCGACGAAGACCAACGGTCACAGTCACGAGAGAACGACACGCGACCAGACGAAAAAGGCGTGACAGCGAAGCGACAAGATAAGGCGACAGTCACTTCTACCAGAGCTCCCACCCCGTGCGGCAATGCCTCCCCGGAAAAGCGACGCCGCGTCGCGTAAGAGCGAAGCCGCTGCGGCGGCTGCAATGGCAGTAACAGCGGACGAGAGTCGAACACAAGACGCACTGAGCGCGGCCGACAAAGCCGGTGCTACGGGTACCACAGAAGAGTCTGCAGCAGGCGATGCGCGGCCGACGAGCTCTGGAAACGCGGGGACCGAGAAGGAAAAGGAGAAGGAGAAGGAACCCTCAAAACCGCGGAACAATGACGCGATAACGATCGAGGTTCGTTTCCGAGAACAGGCGCAAAGAACCTAAATTCAGATACAATGGCACACGGCAGGGACTAACACGACTTCAGGATCTGGGCATGCCGCGTTCCATCATCACACGGCTGGCCAAGGGCGTGCTGCCGCCCAACACGCAGATCCAGGGCAGCGCCATTATGGGCATGAGCAAGAGCGCAACAGTCTTCATCAGCCATCTTGCCAATGCGTATGTTACACGCCGGCCATGGTGCACCAATGCTCATCTACAAACTCAGGCACTATACTTACTAACAAACCAGTGCTAACACCTTGACGACAAATGCCGGCAAGAAGACAATCATGCCAGCAGACGTGTTTGCCGCACTCGACGACATTGAATTCGGCTTCATGCGCGAACAGCTCGAGGCAGAGTTTGCAAGTAAGTAGCAGAGCGAGCCCAAGAGCAAAGTGGAAGGAGGATCTGCGAGAATCCGATGTACGAGAAGGTTCTACGAACAGCACTGACAATCCACCAGAATTTACCCATATCCAGACGTCCAAGCGGTCGGACTACCGGAAGCGTATAGCAGCTGCCAAGAAGGGCACAGATGGCGACAAGCAGGGTGACGAGGATGCCGAGGACGCCGACGTCAGTGCTATGGCTGACGGTGATGTATCGTTGGCCGCTGCATCCGAAGCAGACACTGCCGGCAAGGCCAAGGCCAAGGGCCGAGATGCACCACCACAAGCCAAGAAAGCAAAGCGGACACACAGCAAGAACGGCAAGGCCAACGGCGGTGACGACGACACAGAGTTAGAGGAGGAAGATGTTGAGATGGCCGAGGGCGAGGAGGAGGAGGGCGAGGAGGCCGAAGAGGAAGAGGAGGAAGAAGAAGAAGAGGAAGACGACGAGGAAGAAGAGGAGGAGGACGACGAAGAGGACGAAGAGGGCGACGGCGACGATGACGTCGCCCGGGAAGACGCGCCAGACGAAGATGAGGCTCTGGACAGCGACGGCAGCGAGTAAGAGCGGCAACAAAAGGTGTGCATCCAGGCCACCCTTCCGTTTCGCCGGAGAGTTTTGCACACACGCTTGAAAGTTGCAGAGAAGGTAGAGGGCACACATACTCTGCACACACATAATTCACACACACACACACGTTTTGACATTATAGTCCTTTATTGCCCCACAATGATCTACTCATGTACCGTGTGCACACAATTCTTGCAGCTTCTCTTTCAGCTCCTCGACATGTTTGTGTCTGTTTGTCGAGTACTGGCTGCTGATTGGATGCCTTCTTTGTCTTCCGTTGCCTCGCCCAAAAAAAAAAGACTCCGTCCAAGGTCATATGTCGTGCATGCACGCGTAAAAGAGCAGGAAAAAGGACGGACGCGGGATCCGCGACGCATCGACGGCAGAGTGGCTGTGCAAACCCTCATGCTCACCATAGTACGTAAACATATTACCTCCTGCTGTTTACTGGTCATCAACAGACAATCGGCCACTCGCAGTCAACATCGCATAAAGGAGCAAAGAATACTGGAATTACTGAAAGGGCAGAGGTCCTACGGCGCATGCACCTTGACCCCTTAGCCTTACGTGCCGTATTGAACCGAGATATCACTGTCGACGGACCTGCAAAAATCCTGTACCATGAACCAAGTCCTCTGACGCTGCATCTCACTCTTGCTCTTCGACTGCGAGCTATTTCGGCAGCCAAAACGGAGGCTGAACGGGAGCAAAGGCAGACAGTCAAGACACGCACAGACAAAGCCGTCGAGACATCGAAGTACAGATATCTGCCTTTCTTGCACAACGCAGAGCCGCGAAAATGCCTCTGACTCAACCGATGCTACCCCCGCCAAGGCAAGGCCCGAGTCTCGAGGCTCGAACCTGTGCGTCTCACTGCGACCATGTCGTCAAAAGGCAGCCGAAACGGGATACACACAAAGCTTGTATGCGTTGCATGTGTCCTCTGCACGTCCATGTAAGACAATGTGTACATACCATAAGCCCCGGGCGAGCCTGGGGACACAGAGACAAGGCCGGCGTTGCTCATGCTCACCGAACCGTCGTGCCCTTCTGGCTCCCGTGTTGCATGTATCACACACGGTGTGCCAGCACTTCCACCCCCTTCCGCCCTCGCCCAGGATACAATGGCCGGGATTCTGGGTGCCTGACCCTCACGCAAGGCTGTGAAGATACACAGCCGTGACAGTATTGTGCAAAAATGGACGACGTGAGCAAGCGAAGCGAGCTGCTCTTTCCGCCTTTGTCGTGCCTTAACCCAGTCCGGCCACCTTTTATGATACTTCAATACTTCTTGCCCCGCATGCTTTTGTAGGTGGCGTTTTCTGCTGAGTCCGAGAAAAGAGGTCCGACTGCATTCCTGCTTTCCTGGGAATGACCCTACACTTACGCCGTCTATTATTGATTTCGTTTCTTGATTTATTGGCCGGGTTTATTGGATAAAAAGAGGGGAACCGACGTGCCGTCATAAGAAGCGGTGCTCAAGGACAAAAGGCCGAGCATGCTCAGTAGGGACATACAAAATACACGCATATGTAATGACAAATGTACGGAGTATTACTCTGTTCGTGCTTTGTACGGCGCAAAGGCATATCGTTGTGGTAGGTTGGCTTTTTGTGATCACAAGAACCTCCTGTGTATGTACATATATGTACATACATGTACACAGTAATACTCCGTATGCTGCCAGGCTGTAAGCAGTGACGAGGAAAACAGATTTTAGAAGAGGACCGTGTAGAGAACCATGGAAAGGAAACGAGAGGGACAAGGGGATACCCACTCGCCTGGACACTACCCACCCGAACCTACCCCCTTCCCCTCAAATCTGCCCGTCGTCTGAAGGGTGGTGTGGGCGTCGAAGAGTCTGGGCTGCATCTATCAACTATCAGACAATCGTTGCATGCGGAGAACGGAGTAATCAAGTAGGCGTAACTTTTTTTGTAACTTCAAGACAATGCACCGCACGTCGTACGTCGCACCTGAGCTTTTCGTCTTGAATTTGGATTGAGAGCTTGCATCGCACTGTTTGCGCTGGGGTGTGGCGACTCTGCTGCACAGGGTTGTAGACAGAATATGTGTATATGTCCTGGGTTGCTCATAACGGGTGGAGGTATCTCACGTGTCTCAAGTATCGTTGTGAGTATTTATTGAGATACGCCGCTTCCACGGCTCGTCATCCCTCCATTGACCTTCCTCAACCGGGCAGAACCCCTGCTTGGCATACCACCGCAATACAGCGTGCATTTGACTCGTTGTTTTTCTTTTGCTCTGGGTGTATGTCGGAGGTGTATGCCGTAATGCACAGTAGGCTGTAGAAGAAGGTAGGTGTCGAAAAGCGTGCGGAGAGTTGCGCGGTGTGTGGCATGTATGCGCTGTGCTCTATAATATACACCCATGCTGTGCCTGAAAAGAGACAACTCTTGCAAAGGCATGCGTTCTTTGTCTTGTTGAAACCAATAATTGTGCCCTGGCTAGCCCCAATCGCCAACAGTCATGTCCTGTTGGTTCCTTGTGGCCGTCCACCTCAAAGGCCATCGTTCTTCGCCTTGAGGATGTTCATAGCCCAAACAATGACATCCACACATTAATGGTTCCATGCGGGGTGCTAATAGTGCGTGTCATACAAAAACAAGTGCATAATTGTGTTTCGTCCATCTTGATTGTCGATGGTCGCGATGTCTCGTTTGGCTGTATTCAAATAGCTCTTTCAGCCTCCAACCAAGAAAGGTATCGGTCTGAAAACGGACGAATTCACGGACGTTGAAACACTAGGGCCAAGCGCCACAGTGCCTATCAAAGGAGTCTGACGTCGTAAACAATTAGACGTGCGACGTGAGGAGGCATGCGGAGTACGACGTGCATACTTCATGATCCACGCTCCTGCGCGCTTTTTGGGGGTGATTGCGTTAGTTTGCGACCTGGGAACAAGGGAAACGAGTAAGATGTGACTTGTGACAGGCAGTAATTGCTAATCCTTCTGGTAATACGGAGCATCCTCTCGCTGGTGCTGCCCCTTGTGACGTCGCAATCGTTATTCGGAGGGCATTGAGAGCGCGAGCATTGCGTTGTAACTGTGCCTGGGCAACAACTGTGCTCTTATCTTGACCGGGTGTGGAAGCTGGAACATAACGATAATCGTACCGGTACATGCTGTACATGTATGGGGTCACTCGCAATTCTGTATGTAATACTCCGTATTTGCTTGCACAGCGACAGTCTGTATTGGTCGTCCTGCATGATGTGGCAATATCGGAACGTCAGATTATCGAGCTGTATTTCGTACTCCGTACTGAGTACACACACTTCTTAATACTTTATATGGAAGTGTTCTGTTCTTCAACGCACCTGCGTCCGGCCAGGGCTCCATCCGGAGGACGCGGCCTGGATTGGCAGGATGTTGATCAACGGCATATCCACGCTGGCCCCTTGGGCCCGGTTTGCCAGAGAACAGGGATGCGACGGAGCTGAGAGCAAAGTGAGCATGGGTGGGCTGACTGCATTGGGGGTATTTCACAATGTAATACAGGTACTGTGTAGACCATTGTTGAGAGAAGCGAGAAAAGACAACATCTGCGAGGCGTCGATAATGTTCAGTCCCTGACCGAGGCGCCAAGCGGCGCAATGCTCGGTTTTATCGTTTTCCTTTTTAGGAAGTAAGAAGAGGAGGCCAAGAAGAGGGGCCCGAGGGGGAAAACTGGAGAAACCCAGCTCGGTGGGGGGTGATGATGCTTTGTGTAAGATGCTTGCTAGTGTATGAAATACATATAGACAGAAACAAAATTGTAGTGCTTTGCTGTCTGTTTATTATGTTTTCCCTTCGGCTGGATGAGGCTCTTCTACCAAGGGGCAACTGTCCGAAAGAGGCAGCTTCAGCTCGCCTCGTTGCTTTGCGCCTGCCGCCCAAGGAGAGGCAAGTCGGCTGGTAGGTCCTTCCCTACTTGGTTTGATAAACGCACTTCTGGAAGGCGCACCCGGTCGCTATTACCTTTCTATACTTCACACAACGTACACACACAGGGACAAAAATGTGTACTTCCCGCTTGTAGGATGGTATTAACCTCTCGCTAATACGGAGCCCTGCATTTGTACATCATAACTCTTTCCTTATCATATACATAAATTCCGCACATTGTCAGTCGGTGGGCCCTGCCATCCGCGCTTTATGGAGTCGTAATGGGGCAAGCTGGGCCGTACTCATATGTACAGCGTACTTCGTAAGTTGCTCGTCCATCGCGACTGCTTGTCGTTCAACATATGGGCTTGCATCGCAATCAAGGAGAGCCTGCATAAGATTGGCCAGACGGTCTTTCCTCGCAATTTCCTCGTGATTGCCCCTTTTCTTCAGCAACGGAAAGAAGGCCGGCGAAACCGTTTTCTCGCCTTGCATCGCTCCTTCCTGAATAAACGCAAAGATGCCCAAAACGCCCTAGGCGCATGAGTTTATTGAGTCTTTTTTCTTCTTTTTGCCTTCCTTTTTTGAGTTCTCTTTTCGCACCCGTCTCTTCTCAGCCCTTATTAATTTATCCTATGATATCTTTCTCCACTTCTTGCACTGATGGCGGGCAGCATTAACGACGGCTTGCATCTTGTTCAAGTGCAATGCCCCGTAGAAATGTTCACGGCGCCAGACGGGCCCGCTGGATGCCCAGGACAAGCGCTTTTTTCGGCCAGATTGCAGAGTATCGCCGGGCTTGGCCAGGAAGCTCTTTCCGCAATTTGTGCATCATCCGAAGTCCTCCGTATTTTGTTCTATCTCACCGTTGTGGTTTGGTTGTGTGCCATCGTCCATCGTCGCGCCTCGGGCCTTCCTCAAACTTGAAGACGTTCCCTTGCTCCTTCCCCTCTGTTCGCGCCTGCTCTCATTTCCTTTGACAGGTCGCGCTCGGGCCAATCACGAGTGGAGGGAGCCCTTCCCCGGTCGCTCCTGCTTGACCACCCCTGTCAGAGCCAAGAGCGTTTATCTGTTTTTCTTTTCCTCTTTGTTTCGTCTGGTTGTGACCCACTTCTTCCACAGCAGAGTCGGCCGCTTTCCTAATTCTGCTGTGCAGGAAGAGCGCTGGAAGGTCGCTTTTTTAACGCTCTTTTGGAGTCCGTTCTCGTTGGCGTTGTCTTGTTTTGAACAATGGCGCCGAGTTGCTCTTTTTGCCTTTTGCGCACGCTGGACGCGGCTCTGTTGCGGTGATCGTCGCGCCTTCCGGATTTGGCACATTCCATCTTCAACAACTGCACACGAGTTGCGTCCTGCAGCCTTGCGTGTAGCTTGACAAGTCGCAACTAGAACAACCGCACATCCTTAACTATTATAACGAAAATGACCTGTACCTTATGCTTTTTCTTGCTGCTTTCTTTTTCGACAACGGTTTCTCGCGGCTAACGCAGCGGTTGACTCCTGCAACGGTCATCGCCTGCCGTTCGCCTTGCCTCGTACGGCCACCAATTTCAGATCTCAGAAAGCTTGACTGGCAGATGTACGCTATCCCGTCTCTATCTCGTGTGAATTATATCCATGTTGAGTCCTGGCATTATTGTATTTTACCCTTGCTTTGTTCTATTGCCTTCATTTCTCTTGTACTTTCTCTCGTTTTTTGTGGCTTGCCGTACGACATCGGCGTGGCCTGCGACTGGAGGGGACATTCGTGGACAAGTGCCCGTCTCCTGTCTCTTGCCCCTACTCAGTACCATTGCTTTCTTTTTCTCCGTGTCCCGAAACACCCTTGCCCTTACAACTTTTGAGTCTCACAGCGCATTCGCCCTCACCGTCAGGAGCGGGTGCAACACTCCTGCTTCCGAGAAACTCCACCGGGGCGCGCACAACGTCCTTGATAGTTGCACGGGGTCTTTTTTTGTTCGGATACGTGCGGACGCTGCTCTCCTTTCTACGGAGCGATACCTAATAAATGCTCGTACGAGAAAAAAACGACCTGGAGCATGCAACTTGCCGGCCACGGCATACGGCATCTCCTCCGAATAAGTATGCTGTCCCACTGTGCCTTTTGACCCTGTCCCCCGTTGGCGGCCATTTACAATACACAGGGTTCTGCCCTGCCGAAAGTAAGTTACTCAGTCATACAAGCAAAAGTACGATGCTAACTGCGTTCTCTAAGCGTTGATTCTTTCAACGTCCTTCCAGTCTTTGAGTGCCAGTGTACAACTACGTCGTTAAATACAGTTGTGACAGAAGCCAAGACGTGGCTGGAGTCATGTCTGACAAATGCAGCACGTTGCCATCCCTTGCGTCCCTCTTTCTGATGCCCCTAGCGCCCCTCTTTGCTTTTGTTTGTGAAGATGGCTCTTTTGTTTTCTTGACGCTCCCCGCATGACCTCGGAGAAACAGAAAAAGAAAAACAATGAAAGACAGCGGACGATCTTCAAATTATATTCTCGTTCTATTATTGGTCACAGGGGTTCGAGCGGAGGGTGAATAAGGGGCTCTCTGACAGTACGAGCCTCTCTCGCCTCTCTCTCTGGGCGATGCGAAACAATATCATTGAGTCGCAGGGCTAGTTGAGACTGATGTTGCTCTCTTCATCCATGCGTTACGGCGTGGATATGAATCTGCACCTGAGCCCTGGGCCTGGACACACACCTACACACCACCACCACGTCTCCCAAAAAAGCATCGTTCGCAGTTCTCCCTGCCCGCCAGTCTGGCAAGGCGGCGTCGTTCGGGCACTTGCCGCTCATGGGTAGCTGCGATCACCGTCTGCCCACCACCCCTCCACTCCCTTTCCCATCGACCCTCCCATCCACACCACCACACAACAATAGACGCTACGGGCAACACTCTATCTGTGCTTGGGCGGAGAATGCCATCATTCCCACGCAGACCCAGCATCCACGCCGCCCTGCAGGCCATACCATGCTTGTCCCCGCATGCGCGCACGCACACCGTTGACAAGCTTTTGCTGCCCTCCCGAGCATGTCCCCTCCTTCGCTCCTTCTCACCCCCTTCACCTTTATTCCAGCGCCTTGTTCACCACTGCCGCCTGCCCACCATCAGCACCCGCCACCACCCACCGCCCACTACGTTTTTGACGAACCCTTCCCATCTTCCCATCCCCCCCCAAACGCTGCAGTCCGCTCCACCAACTTTCCCCACTGTGCCGTCGTGCTGCCCACCGCAGGCCATGTGCAGCCTTCACAACCTTTGACCTCCTTCCCACTGCCGTGGGAAGGCATCGTTGGTGCTGCACTTGATGTGCCCGCTAGGGTGGGTGGTGGGTGTGCTTGTCTTCATGTTTACTGCCGAATGTATGTGAATATGTGTATCCTTAGGCGTAGGATACATATGTGGATGCAAGGTGCAAGGGTAACCTAAAGTGCGTTCGTACTGTGTAGAACAATACGCTACGTGGGAGCACAAGACGTGCATCTATGCACGGGTGGGCCCGTCTGCCATTGCCCTGGGGCTGCCTTGGCGTACAAAACGAAGCTTTCAAAGCGCAATAGAACTGTGCTGTTCAAGTCTTTGACTGTAATACTGTGTAGGAAGTATCTTACGTACTGAGCACGTCGTATGTGCACTTGTACTCACCCAGATAACTTTCTTCGAGTGCCTCTGCCTCTGCCTCTGCCTCGTGGCCGGAGTCGGCCAAAGCGGTTGCGCCGTCGCCGCTGTGCTGATTTGCTGTCAGCTCACTCTGCAGGCACCGGAACAAAGGCAAGGGCACGAGCTGAAAGAGCACGACCCAGCGCTGGGGATGGTTCGACAACACGCCCGTCTGTGCTTTGGTTCCATTGACGGGCACCTTTTCCAAGAAAGCATGAGACAACGCAAGCTGTCAAGCGCCGTACTCGTAAAAGATATGAGAAGAGAGGAACGGCGCAAAGAGGGAATATGGAGAAGATGGAAAGCAACACGCTTGCTGGGGAAGCGCAGAGTTGCACTCGGGAAGAGTCTCACACCCTTGTCGATTGCCTTTTTGTCCCATTGCATATGCAGTCGCCGCATGTTCCCTCGCCCTCATTGCGTGGAATAGCACGACACAGAGAAGGCATAATACGTGAGTTTGGAGTTCGGAGGTCCTGTACGAAGTAAGCGTAGATCGTGCTGCCCGGCGCTATTTGTCCACTAATAGACACCACTAGCGCACCGAAGTCCCTTGGAAAAACATATTAAAAGAAACACAAAAAAAACCCGGACGTCTGAACAGAATATTTCGCTGTTTTTGTTGGGCATCTCACCGGCGAGTTTCGAATCACGAGAGGGAGCGACATCTTACACTTTGAGTCTCGCTCGGCGTTTGCGTCGCGTCGGAACCGACTGTGGCCGTGATCTAGTCATGGTCTAGTAGAGGTGATTGACCCCCATTTTGGTTTATAAATGATTGAGAAGACTTACGAAAGGATGGGCTTGTGGAAAAGGAGCAATTAGACCGATCTGAACCAACCCAACCAACTCCGCCCTTTCTTTCTGTTTTTCATATCGTTCGATAGCGCCTTCCCTGTCTGGCCCATGGTGTTTGGCGCGGCGGCCGTTTGCACTTTCCTGTCGTTGTCTTTGAAATGGTATCTTGCTCGTAATAAATTGGCAAGTGCGATCGAGACGTTCTTCCACTTGTTGACCAGGAGTTAGCGACTAACGCACCGCATTCATTACATTATCACCGCTATGGGCCTGTGCTTGTGGGCTCTGTCCGCTTGGCCTTACTTTTCTCTCTTTCGCAATCCATCAAAGGGCCGTTTGGTTTTGCCCATGTTGATTCGGGTTTTGCCTTTTGCCCTCTGCCTTTCTTTACTTCGTACGGAGTACACAGTACGTGCCTTGCCCGGCCCTCGTATCTTCTGCTTCCAATATGCTCATGCTCGTAAAGAACACAAGCGAGCAGCATGCCGCTAAGCCGTCCTGGGCCTGGCGCTGATCCAACAAATAAACTTGCTTTCCCAAGAACGCCCAATAATCCTGAGCCGCGCCCGCAGCTTCTGCTTGGAAGGCGCGATGCAGTAACACCGTCCGACGGTCTACCGTCTACCTGGCTCATTGACGAAAGTGCAGATGTGCAGCAAAAGGCCCGGCTGAAGAGTTGACAGAAGAGACTGTGTAAGATATGTGTAGTCTGTACGCATGTGCTGCCCCGAAAGATACTTACGCCTGCTGCATGCAGTACCCGTCTGCTGCTGGTATTGGATACCGCCGGGCAGGTACTGTTCTGTGTACATTATCTCGCTCTCCCGTTATCCTTGCTCCTTGCTCCTTGCTCCTGCCCTTTCTCGACCACCCCCTCGAACGCTTTCCGTGCTTGCCTTGTTCCGCTCTCTCCGCCCACCCCCTTGTCCGTCGCCTTTCCTTCTTTGTTTTCTTGTGGTCCTGTCCCCATTTTTTGTCTTGGCTTCCTTGGCCTGCCGGATCCTCACTTAGTCTCTCACTGAGCTCTTAGTTTCTGGAGTCTCTCTGCCTCTCAGTCTCTGACTGTCAATATTGATTCTGCTTTTAGACGTGATTTGTCGATTTGTCATTTTGTTCCGCTGCTTCGTATGCTCTTTTGTTCTTTCCTTCTTTGCGGATCCCGTTTATCTTTTGCACATGTTCTGCCTGCTTGTCCGCTGCCTGCCCGTTTGTTCTTTTGCCTTCCATCCTTTCCCCCTATTCTCTTATTCTCTACCACAGTAGACTCAGTCGTACCTTCCGCGCACTCTCGTACACAATAAATGTACATATAGATGTCTCATTTTCGTGCAATTGCACTGGTTGCTCTTTCCTTGTCTCGAGATGCTCACCGTCTTGTAGGAGAGTATGGCTGCATCGTGGTTTCCGTTTTTGTCATCAGCCGCTTCCTTGTGTGGAGTGCGCCTCGGCCCCCCCTCTCAGAGCTCGAGAGGTACCCTCCAACGCCCGTTCGCAAAAAAATACTTTGCACGACCCCTGTCCCTCAGATCCACTGCCACGCATTCTCCCTGGCCCACGCCCAAGTTCGTCAACCTCTTGCCCTCCGTTTTGCTGTACCGTAATCTGTGTGGTTAGCCGTGGGTTGTGCCTTCTCCGTCGCAGCTCTGTGCCTTCCCAAGAAGTTCGAGACATTCATGTGGCTCTTTCTCGTTCTTTGCTCCTTCCGTCTTGTGGACCCGCTATCCAGTCTGCAATCTCGTTTCTCCTGCCCCCTGTCGTTTTTTTTTTTGTATCTCACCTCGCCGTCCACGCCGTCTTCCCCGTATTTTTCTAATATGCGTACGGAGTATTTTCGACACCCCTCCCCTTCTGCCTCTTTATTATCAGTGAGTGAGGTGAGAGAGAGGCTGCCGAGCAGGCCGTAAGCTGCGTCTGGACTCCCATCGCGTCCGCTCTGCCGCCTGTGAAAGGCCTCGATGGCAAGCCCGACGACATTTTTGGGGACATCTATCTCAATGTGCAGAAACAGTTCCACGCATCGCGATGCTTCATATTTGTCCCGGTAAGTCCAGAGCCTTCCCAGCCGTGCGTGCGAGCTTGGCTCCAGCAGCACATGTTTACGACGTATCGAGTATTACAACTGCGTATTGCAGCGTGTTAGCACTCCCGCCATCCACAGAACAGCCCGGACCACACCACCACCAGCACGCCCCTCCCTCTCAGAGTCTCCGCCCACCTCCCGTCCCCCCAGCACACATCACTGCTGCTCCCCCAGCTTCGTCTTCGAAGCTCTGTGCTCTGTGCTTTGTGCTCCTCCCAGCTGCGGCCGCCCCTCCTGTCGAAACCCGCACGCCCACACCCACTTGTCCGCACATCAAAGAACGGATTCCCACGCTCTTCAAGGTCGTTCTCTTTCATCATAATACGGAGTATCTGAGCTATTCCTCGTACGTCGTGGTTCTGCGGTGCCTGTCCGTCTCGTCTTGCATCACATCGCATCATTTACTGCCCTACCAAGCCGTCCCGAAGTGCACCACGCATCCTGCGAGCCTGTTCTTTTGCAGCCCAGATCGCAGCCAGACCTCCAAGTTGACGTCTTTTCTTGGAGCCCTAGTGCTCTAGCTTGGGCGTCTGAGCGTTATTGTGTCTGACTGGCTTTTCCTTGTCTCACGCCTCCCCCCTGGTCCACAAACCGCCCCTCCTCTCTTCCGCAACCACAACCAAGCTCTTGGCCCGACATCAAGCATCTACTCTGCTCCCATTCGATCTTGTGCACCAACGCGAGGGGCACTCGTTTGTTCGCATCGTCGTTGCCCCCAGCCTGCTATTTGCGCAACCGAGCGAGCCTTCTGAGTATTGTCTGCTGTCTACGACGTTCTGTGAACAGAGAATGAACACATCGTAATCCGACTTTATGGGTTATCATTGCAGCACTTTGTAGGACCACATCCATCGGTGTATCTTGCATCCTTCCTGCCTTCCTTTTTCCAAACCCACCGCCTGCTGCACCTCTTGTCTATTCTTAGTCTTTTGGTGGGTGGCCTCGTGCGGATAGAAATCGGTCGCCGCCAACTGATCGCCTCGTCCTCCAGTCCCCTCTTTCTTAATCTTCACACACAGGCTCAGAGGGACACACACACTTTTGCCCTCTTTTTGATGTACATAAACAACATATGTACACTCATACCGCATACGCATCACACACATTCCCGACTCGCAACTGCCACACACACGCCCCGTTCTTCACACGCGGTTCTTAAGATCGTTTGTCCTCATATCTGACACAATCTCCGACAACGATACTCGCACACATGCACAGACTCTACTGTTCGATAGACATCTGAAGCAACACTTTGCTCTTCTATTTTCTTTTCTTGCAGACTTGCAAGGCTTGCTCAAGAAGTGCTCCGCTCGTCTCGTCTGGCACCCTCCCGTGACCACACCTTTCTGCCTAGCCTTCTCAGGACTGTCCGCGCCGTCGCAGCCGAACCCACCTTTGCTTATCTGTCTCTCTGCCTCTCTGCCTCTCTGCATCTCTGCCTCGTCTACCCATGCTCCAACAATACTCTGCCCGCCTGCCTCTCTGCCTGCCTCTCTGCCTGCCTGGAAAAGTCCGCGCTGCTCCGAGAACAGAATAGTGGCGCGCCTGTCATTCTCCGGCCTCCCCTCACCGCACCGCCGTTTTGCCCGCCTTGAGCGTCCGATCGACGTTGCTCGACTATCTCCCAGGCATCGCCACGACCTTGACAGCTGGAACGGCAAGCTAGATTCACTTATTGGCCCTCACAATTACGACGAGAAGCACACTTGTCAGTTGCTTGCCGTCCATGCGATCTCCCACGCCGTGCCATTTTACGTCCGCCCGTCGTATTGTCCCTGTCCCTTCCGCTCGCCGCGTGGTCGCCGTCGCTCCATCTGCGTCGCCTGCGTCACCTGCGTCACCTGCAGCGCCCGCCGCGCCCGCATTTCAATCCATCAGTCCATCCAAAGTCCATCCAACATTCCCGCACTACCACCGTCTCTTCCTGTTTGTTTCTAGCGTGGCGTCCGCCGCTGACCCTTCAAAACGCTGGACGTGCGTGTTGGACCGAACCAGCGAACGACCTCTACTTCGTAGCGAGCCAACCGAACCACCAGACAAAAAGAGAAAAAACGGCTAAAGACAACAAAAAGGCCGCCAAAAAAGAAAGCAACCAAACCAGCCAACCACTTTACACGCCCAAGACGCCAGACCACGCTAAACGAACGAAAAGCCACCAGTCCCGTTCCAGTCGCAAGTCCTTCCCGCTGTTCCTCGTTTTTGTCCCCTCGCCTCCCTGTCTGCTTTGCCCACCCCCTCCCCTCTCGCCTGGCGCTCGTCACTAGCGGCGCTTTCACGCCTTCCTCGCGCCTTTCTCCTCCTTGGGATCCCTCCGAGTTTACCCCCCTCTTCCCACCCCCTCTCCACCCAAGGCAATCAGGTTCCCCACACAAAACGTCCCTTTTCCATCAAAAGGCCTACCAGCGAAAAACGAAAGACGAAAAACGGAAAACAGTTGATAACTGCCCTGTCTGTTCTCTGTTCTTTATGTTCTTCCTGCTCTTTCTGTTCTTCCTGCTCTTCCTCCTCTTTTTTGTCTTTGTTTTCCCTCGTTCGTGTCCGGGTTTCGCCTTTGCTTTTATTTTATTTATCTTCGTTGTTCCTGTCTTTCCTGTCGCTTTCGTTCGCTTCTTCCACTCCGCCACCAACCAAAGGCGGCATTTGAACCAATACTTCTTCAAGAAGACCCCCTTTCGCAGCCTCAAGCCTTAAGCTCAGGAACTACACCAGTACACACGCGTACTGCCCAGTAGTACTACGACGTTCCAGCAACTACACCAGCCTACATCAAACCACACACACAGTCTACACCACGGCTGCAGCACTCGCGCTATCTCCTTTCCGCGCGCACCCTTTACACGTTTACACGCGCGTTCGCCCCATCGCCATTCTGACTCCTGGCCGACCGTGCTTTTTTGTCGCAAAGGGGCTCGACCGTTCTACTTTCTACATACGACGCATTATTACCATCCTCTGGCCTTTTGCCTTTGTCTTTCCCACCACCGCAACCACCATACCTGCAACCACCACACCCCCCTTGTATTTCTTATTTCTCCTACTTGATCGTCGAAGAAGGGCAAATCCACCCATCCTTTCTCCTTCCCCAGTTGCCTCGCCTGTCGCCGCCTCTTTTTTTCAACCCTGACGTGCAACATAACCATCGACCACAAAACCGCAAGTTCCTTCGCAACTGTTGCGCGCCCGCCCGCCACATTGCATTCACGTAAGGCCTCGTTGACTGCTCTTTGTTTCTTGATTCTGCTTCTTTTTTCTGCGTTTTCCCATTTCTTTTCCTGTCGAGTCTCCCTCGCGTTTGCCTTTGCCCTTTCCGCCATCTGCCCTTCTCCCCTGTCTTGTCCTTCCGCCGTGCATCGACCTACTGCGCGACGCATACTCCCGCCGTTCCTCAGAGGGTCTGTCTCGCCTTGGTTTGCACGCGCAGCAGCAGCAGCAGCATCGCATCCCACACCGTCCTCAAGGCAAGCTCAGCCCAACTACATCGCGACACGTCGTTGCGCAGACCCGTTCAACGTGGTCGAACATTCGCCGCACCCATGTACTCTACACAACCAAACGGCGTTGACAGTGCTACTATCAACCCTGCCGCGCTTGCTTCTCCTGGTATGTTGATCGCCTTTACTTTTGTCTGCTCTGTGCGCTTCTGTGCGCTTCTTGCAAAGTTCAAAGTACTTTCGTTCGTTTGTTCTTGTCGCACCTGGGCGCCGTTGTCCAAGGTCGTTCCAAGGTGACCACTAGTCCTGGTTTTCTCTGGTTTTCTCTGGTTTTCGCTGGTTATCACTGGATCTCGCGAGGCCAGTGAGCTGCGGTGTGACGGCCTGCTTCTCACTTCCTTGCCTCGTCTTGGTTGACGCTTGCTTATTTGCCCTTTGGCTTTTGTCTATTCGCCTCTCGCGTGTTTGTTGTCGGGTCTGTTGTCGGTCGCTCTTCTCCTCTCGTTTGCTTGTTTTCTTTGTGTCCTTTGGCCTCGTCACTAGACCAGGAGACGGCGCCGGTGCCTCTCTTTCCCCTCATCTCCTCATTTCGTCACCACTCTGCGCTTTCCGGCTCTGTGGGCTTCCTGGCGTCTGGGCTTCCTTACTTCCTTGCTTCGTTCGCGGAGCCTCTAGGCCGACTCCCCTTGCTTGTGTACTTCCTTTTTTTCTTCTTTCCATCCCTTGCGACCGCTTGATCAGCATGGGCCATCGCTTGGTAGACATGTTGGACCTATAAACGGCTGGCCGAATCGCATTTGCGATTTACGATTTCAACCGCTTCTTTCCCCTCCTTTCCCTTTTCTTATTGTTTTGTTTCTTCTGGTTCTGGTTGATTCTTTTTTATTTATTTTATTCTGCCTGTGCCTCTTTCGAATTTGCTTGCCTCTTTTCCTCGCCGCCCGCATCGAATCGTTTCCAAGTCTCTGCTTGCTGTTCTCGCGTGGCAAGCAAACAGCATAGCAAGCAGCTACTGGGCCCGCATTGTAGCACAAACTTCCCCTCGCCTGCTGCTGCTGCTGCCTTCTCTCACACACTCACATACACACACACCCTCTCATCCTCACCTTCTGTTCCCACGCTCCTCTGCCCTTTCCGAAATGACCGACCGGCGCACAAACATCTGCAACCTGCTCTCCTACAACAACAATACTGATGCTCATCCGTGACCAGATCTTGCAAATAGTACTTCTCGGGGCTTGAAACGGAGCCGCTCGCCTGAAGGCTACCACGACGCTAGCCAACAGGGTCCTCCGGGTGAAGATAGTACGTTATCTCTTTTACCAGTCCCCCCAAAACTCTTCCAAATTCCCCCCTTAAATTCCCGTTGTTTACTTCCGCCATCTAAGTAAACGCGACGGAGCCTTCTGATTGGAAACTCGCATTTTGCATTTCGCAATTCGCAATTCGCGGTCGCTAACACCCTGCCCTTCTTCCCCTCGCAACCAGGTGACAAGCCAAGAAAGAGAGGCCGGCCTACGAAACCCACGAAGCCCGGCAGCATCGTTGAAACACCGATCCAACCACCAATCGTCCCCCCATTGTCCAGCATGTCGAGCCAACCCCTTCCTCCTCATGCGCAGGTCCATCCGGCGCATAGTCCGACGCATCCGCCCCAAGCTGCCCAGGCACAACGCTCCTATGTGCCACCTCCAATCCAGCCTCCGACAGGCGCTCCTACCGGAGCGCCTGCCCAGGTCCCTGCCCAGCCCACGCAGGCCTCACCCCCAGTGAAGGCGCCCGCAAAGACAACACTCAAGGCTCTACCTACCGTTCGCGACCACACCACAGACCAGCTCGGTCCCGGGAACGACGAATACCTGCCTCGCGAAATTGACGAGTCTGGCGAGAAGAAGGTTCTTCCTAATGGCCAGCTGCTCGGTGGCCGCGAATACCGCTGCCGCACTTTCCTGGTGCCCCAGCGCGGCGACAAGCTGTTCATGCTGGCCACCGAATGCGCACGCGTCCTCGGCTACCGCGACTCGTACCTGCTGTTCAATAAGAATAGATCACTCTACAAGATCATCGCCAATCAGGTGGAAAAGGATGACCTTGTCGGCCAAGAAATTCTTCCCTTCTCGTACCGCTCCCGCCAGATCGCCATTGTCACCGCCCGCAGCATGTTCCGCCAGTTCGGCAGTCGCGTTATTGTCGGTGGCCGCCGCGTCCGTGACGACTACTGGGAGACTAAGGCCCGCAAGCAGGGTTTCACTGAGGCCGACATGGCTGGTGAGAAGCGTCCGGGCGGTACCAAGGCCCGCGAGGCCGCCGCCGAGGCCGCCGCACAGAGCGCACCTATCATTGGCCAAGCCCACCCCGAGATTGTTTACAGCAATACAGGCCAGTTTGGCGCCGCACCACCCACGCAGCTCGTCCAGCCCGAATACAACGACACTCGCAGCCGCGACTATTCAAGCATTCTGAAGACGGGCCCCCGCCAGGAGATCACCGGACCAGCATACCAGGACCGGTCACAGCCCGCCCCCATTGGCGAAGTTCAGGCCCAGGCCCACCACGCAGCCGAGTTCAACAAGTCAATCACCCAGCAGCGCGACATGCGCCACGACTACCTGCAGAGCGTCTGGCGCCGCCCCCACGAACAGCCAGCGCCGCCAGCCAGCCTGACCCCGCAGCAGGTGTCGGCCTCCGAGCAGATCCCGTCCAGCCGCTCAGCGACGTCTGTTGGCGGCATGGTCCACCACAGCCCGCAGATGATGATGACTGCCGCCCCCTACTCGCAATCCGTCACCGCCCAGAGCTCCTTGCCATCGTCAATACAGAGTACGTTGGGATCGCAGAACCGCCATCTTCCGCACCCGAACACGCTACTAACGAGTGCAGGATCTGCTGGCGGTTTGTCGCAACCCCAGGGCTATAGCTACCCGCAGTCGACACAGATGTGGCCCCAGACTCCGCAGACACCCCAGTACAGCTACGCCCACCCCTCGTCCGGCCAGTCGTCGCACCAGCAGCACCAGCAGGCCCCGCCGCCCCAGTCCTCTCAGCTGCGTCACTCGAGCACCAGCGGGCAGGTCCCTCAGAGCAACATCCCTTACTCGGGCATGCCAGGTATCAGCCCTGGTTACCCCTCGCAGGGCCAGGGCATTCCCTACGACCAGACACCGAGACAGTACATGCACCCGTCCGGCTCTGGATCTCCGGCTGTTACGCAGGGCTGGCAGGGACAGCCCCAGGCGTCTTCGCAGCAGTGGTGGGCGAACCAGCAGCAGTAGTCAAGCATGCTACGACCCATACTGCCCAAACTCGACGAGCGGCAGCATTTCCGGGTATCACTACACGACGACGGCCCGGAAGAGCCAGCCAAAGATAGATAGCGCGGAGATTGGCATCCTACCGCAGACACCCCTCTTACAGCAGATTATCCAGCGATTTGATTTCTACGGATGAAGACGATGTTCACGAAACCTTGGTAGGCGAGGCCAGTGTTGTGGCGAGCGGCCTCGCGAAGATGACGAATTTGACGAAGACCGGCCTCGTTTTATTATTCCCCTTCTTAATTCGACCGATTTTTTTCATGCAAGCGGCGGCAATGAGCCTTTTTTATTTCTTTTTTATTCACACCCCTTCTTATTTTCACCTTTCACTTTTTACTTTCATCATTCGTCTTTTAATCGATCTTACTTTCGACGCAAACGGCAATCTCGAGTTCTGGTTTTTTTTGTTCTGTTTTGATTCCACTCGTCTGGCTTTTGTTATTTTCCTTGGCTATAGGTGGGAACCATGATCTGGTTTTGATTCCGCTTGTACTTTGTTTCGATCTTTTTTTTTTGGTTCCTTTATTTTCTACTCTGTTGCTTCACTTTCAAATTGGCTTTCTTCTCGGTTTGTTTCGGAACGCCTCGTCCTTATACTTTGGCAATCTGGTCCGGGCAGGATTTAGAGGAGTCTCTGGGTGGATTTCTCTATTTTTGTTTCCTGGATTGGGGGTTTATTATATCCATTCTTATTACCCTGGGTTGTGGAGGTCTCCTTTATCTTTGCTTGTTTTTATTCTCAGTTTCTTACCACGTTCACCTATGCCTGCTGTTGTTTTTTGCCGTGTGGGCTTTCTCCTATTATTATATTGTTTTCTTTCTGCTTTTTTCATTTTTTACTTTCCTTTTTCTATCGTTTCTGTGATTCCCGCTGTGTTTTGATTTCTTAGTTTATTTTAACTATTTAATATTCTCACTCTGATTGCTGTTTCTTGGTTTCTACTGTCTTTGCTCATGTGTAGTATAAACGGGCTCTGGTTTTGGGTATGATGTTGATCGGTCGGTTAATATTCTTAATGTCACAGCATCCGTCCACCTTCAGGTGTGACATTTTCTCGCTCGCCGCCTCGCTATTCGAATGCACGGCATCCGGAGGTATCATCCCATACACAACATCTGCGGATAACCACACAACCTTTGTGCCCTAGATCGATCTGTATTTCCAAGACATGCAGACATGCAGAATGCAGACATGCAGACGCCGCTGCACACGGAGCCCTCTCCAGAGGCACAACGTACAGCGTCCCTGCTTACTTCAGACCACCTCGCACAAGTCAGAATATGCCGACAAGCGACACACATACGCGAAGCCATTCGGAGCAATGAGCAGCAGCTCTTCCTGTTAAAACCTGTGTCAGACATGACCATTTTCTGTATACCTGCCGACAGTGCAACACCACGAGCCGCGACACGGGGCAGTGGTATCCAAGACAAGCATTTTAATATACAGTCACAACATCTGTCATCCGTCATACGTGTCAGCATTTCTCACAGGCAGAGCAAAACCACTATTTTTGATCGTCGCCTTTCACACGCAATTGACGTGTTACATGGGTTGTTACTGGTTTTTTTCTTTTCAATATATGACTGATTTCTATGTGGCTCCCCTAGTGTTTGTTCTCGCTCACTTTGCCATCCTGTTCTTCCCGTCAGCTGTATTCTGGCATGCGGGTTTCAAGCTGGACGCTTGGATTTCGACTGGGAGACTTTTTATCTATCTCATTTGAGACTGTCTTGCCACTCTCTCGGGGCTTCCGTTTGTTTTGCCATGCCATGGCTTTTCGATTTACCAAATTCTGATAGAATATACGTTGACTGTATTTCTTGTGACGCTGTATAGATAGCTCATCCGAGAGTGGAAAGTTGGATCACCTAGGCATGCCTGAGAATTGACTGTACTGTATTTGTATTTATCTTTATCCAAGTGACGCTGTCTTTTGTATCCTGAAAAAGTCGCTGTTAATTTTTTTTAAAGACCGCCGGCCCTTTATATTCGTACACATCTCATCGTAACACCAACACTTGAACATTTCCCTATGGTTTTGTCTCGTTGGCCTGAGGCTTGTTAGTGGATGGAGCCACTTCTGTGTTGTTGACTGGCGTGCTCTCAAAGTCTCCAGAGAACGCCGCCGCCCACACACTCCGCGGCGGACGGCCGTCAGCAGCAGCCTTGGCCTTTTCTTCCTTTTGCACACGCATGTACTCGCCAAGGATACCACCCACGGCCATACCCACAAAATGGGTGACGACATCAATGGACTGCTTCTCGGCACGCAGGGTTAGCAGGTTGAGGCCGACCATGAGACCAACGAAGCCCAGGCCCTGGATGCCGGTGTACGGGTCTGGGGGCAGACCGAGAATCTTGAAGCCGTCAAACTTGTGCAGCATAAAGTAGGCCGTGGTAATGCCGTAGATGGCGCCCGAGGCACCGAGAGTTGTGAGGTGCAAGTTGTTGCGCAGGACAATATTGGTCATGCTGGCCAGGAAGGCAAGCAGACCAGACGAGAAGTATACCTGCAAAAAGGCAGGGCGGCCAATCTCGTCGTGCAGGCGCACGCCAATGAACCAGAGGAAGACGATGTTGGCCAGCAAGTGACTGGCCTTTTGGTGGGAAAACATGGCACCCAGCAAACTCAACGGGCGTGGGGTCGCGGGGACGACAATCATGTACCGATTAAAGAGGCGCCAGAGGGGCGGGATGCGCCACATGGCAAAGGCGGCAATGTTGCCACCAATGATGGCAAGGACGGTGGCAGCTGAGGCTGACACGGACGGAAACAGACGACTCTTGTTTTCGCTGCCGTGAATGGCAGCGTCTTCCTCCCAGTAGCTGGCGAGGACACCACCGCCAATGACCAGCGCAAAGGCAGTCACATAGGACGGCCACAGGCGCTGCCACTTGGACATGGTCGGCGGGGCCTCGAGCGGCGATGTCGCTTCCAGCGCATACTGCCTCACGCGCGGACTCATCTCGCGTTCGACGCCGAGCACGTCGACGTTGCGTTCACCATCAGGCCGCGCAACGATGTCGCGCGACTTGGCGGCCTGCTCGGCCCACATCTTTTCTTGCTCGGCACGCCGGACGGCCTCGGCCTCTTGCCGCAAGCGCTCGCGGATCTCGCCCTTGACGCGGTTGCGGGCACGGATGGCGTCAAAAGCGCCCACGCCGTAGACGTCGTCCTTGGGAACTTCGCGGAACAGACGGGCGCGCCACTTGCTCTCGGTCTCGCTGGGCGGGCGTGTGTTTGTCTCCGCCTGCCCCTTGGGGGTTTCGGCAGCTGCCACCTCTTTTGCCGTGTCAGCAACCTCCTCCTTTCCATCCTGCTTGGCCTGCCACTCGGCCTGCTCCCGCTCCATGGCCGCCAGCTCGTCCTCGGCGCGCAGACCCGCATTGATCAGTTCGTCGACGGGTGTCGTCTTGCGCAGATAGGCCAGCGCCTTTTCGATTTCGGCCGGATTGTAACCCGATGTGTTGATGCGCAAGGACGGGTCGTCGAGCGTGCCGGCGACACGGCGGCCGTGCAGGATGCGCAGCAGTTGGTTGATGGCAACGAGACTCGTGCCGTGGCCAAACACTTGGACGACTTCTTGGGGTTCGAGGTCGCCGCGACGGCGGAACGGCAGGCCGTCGGCGTCGTCGTAGTCGGTGGGCAGGTCGATATACTCGGTGATGACTGTAGAGGAGGAGGAGGAGAAGATGGTACGGGCGTGAGAATAAGTGTAGGAGGAGAGGAGAGGTTTGGGGATGGTAGTTCGTGATGTTGCGAGGCTAGAGGAAGAGGTTGTGCGGAGAGGGAGCCAGCACTGGCACGCCAAGCTGGAAACGGCGCGAGAAAAGAAGCGTATGGATGGCAGTGGGGGCCGTCGAGAGAACGAGTACGTCTGTGCCGTCCAGGTCGTCAAAGTAGTCGAGGCCGCCGAGACTGTCGATGTCATCGAAGATGGTCGAAAAGTGTAATGTTCAAGAGCGGCCGATCTGGCCGTCGCTGGCCGCTGGAGGGCGCAGCGGAGACCACCTCGTAATGTGCTCATGGTCGTTCTGTCTGAGCCCGTGGAATTGGCGTGGTCGTGTCCCCCGCCGTCGTGCCGTGCGTCGAGATCATGCAAGCAACATGACTTTTAGTTTTTCGTACGAAGGCCTGTCGTGATTTTTTTAGTCGCATTTTCTCTCACAGCGGCGATACCCGGTAGCGGGAAGGAAGCCCGTATTAGCGCAGCGAATTAACAGCTGATTACTGTGTACTTATCCTCTACCAGTGACGTGCTCCGCAATTCTGCCTTTCCGGCGGGCTGTCACGGTGGTCAATGAGGGGCTGTCAGTGTGTCGCCTAACAGAACAGTCGGTAATACTCCGTACTTTGATTTTCCGTTTCTTTTTCAATACCTGTGCCGTCCCTTGTTTGCCCCCCGCAGTGCTGGATTTACAGGGGGTCGAAGCTACCCCACTAGACTGACGGAAAGCTCTAAACAATAGTATTTAGAGTCGCAGCTTCCAGTCCCAGGCAGCTTGGCCGCGAGTGCATATTGCGATTGTTTGCCCCAGACTTCTCAACTTTCACTGGCAAACAACGTCTTCAAGCAAAGAACAATAACTCGACAACTCTACAACCACGAACCCACGACTACATTTCACACCACCACTATGTCTTCCGAAACTCTCCCCATCAGCCCCGCCCGCTTCGCCGAGGCCATCAAGGACTTGTCCCTTGCCTCGCTGCACCTCAAAGTCCTCGAAATTCGCAACGACGTCGCCCATCTCGACTACTCCAACGAACAGCTGCTGCCCTACGCCAAGGGCGATGTTGCTGCCCTCGGCGAGACGGAAGCTGCTCCTGACCAGGACTGCGTCGACGCCATCAAGGAGAACCTGGTCGTCATTGAGCGCAAGCTCAACCAGCTGAAGCTCGTGCGCACCGAGGTTGAGAACCGCGGTGTCAGCTGGACCGAGTTCCAGAGCAAAGAAGAGGCCGAGCAGCAGCAGGCCGAGTCGGACCAGCGTGCCGAGCGGACGAGCGCGGCACTGGCAGCTGCAAGGCAGCCTCCTACTATGACGGCGGCGACGACCAACGGACATGCAGAGATTACAACAACAACAACAACAACAACAACAACAACAACAGCGACCAACGGCTCGTCCTCTTCCACGACTGGCAACCCATGGACAGACGGCACTTTCCAGACGGGTACAGTGCGCAACGGCGAGCTACAGATGGACGCTGTGGCCGGCCAGTCGTTTGCTGCGCATGCCACCAACGGTGGCGGCGGCAGTTTGACGGACGAGCAGCTGCAGCGCGCTCTTGAAGAGCGTCTGGGTTTGTCGTCTCAGAATGGCAACACCGACGGCGACGACGAAGACGGCGGTCTGCATCTGTGAGCGAGACCATATATCGGCGACACTCTCTCAGTTGGTGGCAGGGCTGTCGCCTTGTATGAGCCTACTGAGGGTTCGATCTCGACGCTGCAACGTTATCTTGGCTTCATGCGTCGAGGGCACTCACGAGAAGAAAAGGCTTGTTTCTAAGAGATACGATCGCGGTACGATCGCGGTACGACACAGGCTGGATTCCGAAAGTAACGTTCTACTTTTGGTCGAGTGTGTCTTCCAGAGTCAATCTGGGGAAGTACTCGAAGTATGGCCATCCTGGAGATCTTTCCGATTTACAAAAAAATTTCGATTGAGCTGTTTTCTGTCGCGGAAAAGATCACTCTGGCAGCTTTCTCGACAAGGTTGAGATTCACTGTGGGAGAACCGGCATACCGGTGTGGCCTTGTGCCCCAGGTCGGCTTCTCAGCCTCTCTTGGCCAGCTGCCGAAAATGCGGCACCTTTCTTGCACCTTTCTTGTCTGCTCCTCACTGAGCTGTCCACCAAGCTATTTTAAGAAAAAGAGAAGAATAAAAGGCTCTCTCTTGGGCGTCGCCTGTCAAGGTTGTTCAGCTCGTAAGCTGGCATGCGGGAAAACATAACGCAGCCTCACCCCCCATCTTTCTTGGCTTTTTTGGCCTCAGCCCGGACGGCTCTCCCCAGCACCCAGCCTAGCAAGATGCTTTTACATCAAAGACACAATCCGATTGGCCGGCCCAAACATCCGTCCTACGAGACACAAGAGAAAAGTCGAGCTGGGCAGCCGCACGTTGAGTCGCCTACCCCACACGCGATGAAGTCGACAAGACAAGCCCTATGTCTGTGTAATGTGGTATAGGTCACCATGACATCCGTGACAAGGACACCATGGCCATGGTTACGTCGACCGAATAAGCCCCGTCAATCCCGATCTCTGGGCCGCCTTGAAGGGCGAGGTAGTGCTCTGGCTGTTCTCGGTCTTACATTCTTTCCGACCTCTTTTTCATCTTTTATTTAAAATCAAAAATACACCAATCGACTTTTATTTATACTTGACGTTTTCTTTTTTTTATTTGCTTTTCTTTTCTTTACGTATTGGGATGCTGCAACTGTATGACCCGACACCGCCATCTTCTCTTCCTCTTTTTCAGCCAGCCTTGTCTAAACCGGGAGGCTGGAGAGGCTTAAAGGCGTTGGGGAGCAGTGTACTACGATCAGCATGCACTTTAATGCAACATCACTCATCGTGGGTTGATTTCTCAAGTTAAATATACTTGTAGGCAAATACTCTACTCATACTATTCACATTGTTCTTGTCACTTCGTATTCTTCCTGCCGTCTTGTCAACATAGAACCAGGTTTTTCTTTTACGAAACCTGCCTCAGACTGACATAAGCAGTAGTCTATGTGTTACACTCCTTTTCTTCTCTCTTCGTCTTCGTCTTCCCGATCTGGGTCGTGATGATGGCCACCCGAGCACTTTGCCAAGCTCGGCAGTGGGAAGCACAGACAAGAAGAGCTTACTTCAAAGGCAGCATCCCTATAATTTTGTGTGCCTCGTGATGATATCTGATCTGCTCTATTGCTTGTTTTTCTTATGATATTGACCCCAGACCTGGACGAGACCTGAAGACAACGTCGTCCCGAGGCGTGGATCCCGAAGTAAGGCAGACAGGATAGACTCGGGCACAAGATTATGGGCTAGACCAGCCGCACAATGCCAAGACATTCTTTTTACGTCGAAGCTCCGACGAGGGCGTCGGCATTGTCGATTATTTACCTCTTCAAGATTTATACTTCCACAAGAGTACTTCCACATAGTAGATGCCACGACGGAATGTGCCGTCTTCTCGGGCGCCTGCGTATGTGGCCATTGACGAGTCGACTCGGGGAGCAATGTTTATTCTTGGAAAATATTTTGGTCGTCGTGTCCCCCAGAGCCTCCACGAAGAGGGTGGTCAGACTCTGCTGGTGGCTGCCGAGTGAGGCCGCATGTAAACATGGGTACGTTCCATGTATGATTTCTCGTAATGACCGAATAGTATGATGGATGCCCCAGCTGTCCTGCCTCATAAGCCATGTTGATGGTGGTCTCGGGCTCTGCGTTGGGGCTCTTTTCTTCGGTAATGCTTCGATCACCGTCCTTATGATTTAATTTGAGATCATATGAATGCTCACAAAGTGAGAAAAGACTGAGAAGCAAAGGTATAAAAAGAGACACCATCTCTAGTCTTTTTGGCTTGATCTCATCTCCATCCTCATCCTCAGCTCACTCTCATCTCAGACCTCACGCCTTATACAATCGCTTATATCACTCGCTTTTTCATCTTCCCGTATTCATCCAACAACCATCACTCATTGCCAACATGAAGTCCTTCGCTTCCCTCTCCATCATCGGCCTCCTCGCTGGCCTCGTGGCCGCTGTGCCCACGCCGGCCGAGATTGCCCCGCGCTGCGGCACCACCTACTATCCCACCATCCTCCAGCAGCTTTCCGAGAACTCGCCCAACGCCGTCGGTGCCAACACGGCCGCCTCCAGTGGCGACTTCCATGTCGCCCAGACTGTCGTCAATGGCGGCGCTCCCTACGGCCGCACCTATCAGTTTGTCGGCTTCCAGGGCATTGCTGCCGGCTCGTACGGGTGCCAGCTGTCCCTCACCTTCCCAGCTGGCTACCCCATCACGTCGTCTGTCGGCAGCGTCGCCGGTGCCAGCCCGCAGCTCAACGTGACGACCGTCCTGCGGTCCAACCCGGGCGCCGTTGCCTACCCCAACGGCTTTACCTTCAACAGCTTCCCTGCCCAGCTGGCCCCCGGCCAGGGCCTGTTTGGCACCGTCTCCGCTGCTGCCGGCACGACGGTCGTCGTCAACTCGGAGAGCTGTGATACCAGCCTTGCCTTTGTCTTTAGCATTGCCACATGGACGGGCCAGTCGGCCAATGTCGAGTTTGCCGAGCAGAAGAGCCCCCTGGCCGGTGTCTACCTGACGGCGAACTGCTAGAGGACGATCGAGTTGAAGAGGAGGCGATGTTCACCAGAATATGGTTCGTTTCGAGAGACCCGGTATATGGTGAGGTCTGGTATATCTGTGATATGTTTTGAGGAACTTTATCACACAAAGGAAGAGTTGGTCCTTATTATTGCTTATTTGTTATGCGTTGATTCTTTTGCCTGTACTTTTCTCACACTCCTTGAACACATGGCAAGCACGAAAAATATGTGCAGCCCACACTCCTTTATAACAGCAATATATTGTCTTGTTATTTGATCTAACAACTCCGCTTTGTCATTCAAATGCGCGTATTTGAAAAAGGGGCTGGCTGGTGGCTACTTCCCAAAACAGTAAACATTGACTTACAAAATGTTGGCAAGTGCAGTCGTCGCTCCTTCCCGCAGGAGGGTGAGCAAAACAGAGTGTTTACGACCCCGCCCCTATTTCCTCAAGACTTCGTCTCGTGCATCCTTCATCCTTGGATTTTTCCCGAAACAGCTTGTTGTCGAAAACAGGTTCAACCACAAAACGGCATCAAGCTCCATCATTCGAAGGACGGGACACCATCTTTCATCCTACCCACCAGTCAAGGCCACTAAACTCCACGACATTGTGCCCCCCCCAAACGCCGAAACTCTAGACACAATATTACAACATCGTTGAACATTACAGCGACTCATACAAAATGCAAAGCAGTTGCCGGTCAAATCGCTGGTCGAACCTTGACTGGCCCCGATTGCCTTGTGTCGTGGTGGGCTGACGACAGCAAGCGAACGCGACACGTGATCCATTCACAATGGCGGAGTGTCCTTTTTCAGCGTGGTCCAAAAACCACATCTGTCCTACTTGTCTCTCACGAAAATAGAGCTCGCGGTTTTTGTTATCACGGACCAAGCCCAACTTCGCCTCCAGAGTTGGTCGTCGGACATTGCTGGCTGCCAATTGGCTTCGTCTTGCTTATATTTCCCCTCATTTTATCTCATCCTCCTGGATTTGCAAACCTGCATAGTCTCCACACCGACTTTCCGCGCACATCCCTTTCTTCATCCGTCGCCCTCTACCATCATGGCATCTACACCAAAGACCGAGGAGCTGCCGTACTGGCAGGTCAACATCCCCGTTGACCAGCGCACGGCCACATGTCCCGACTTCTTGCTCAACGTCGGCGACAAGGACAGGGGCATCATCAACACGCGCGAGAAGGACTACAAGCTCATGTCATGGCCCGAAGTGCGTGCCTTGATCGCCGGCAACCAGCTACAATTGTTTCAACGCACTCCGCTCGCCCTGCGCCGGTACCTGTCATACGGCTGGGGCCTCAAGGAGAAGTACGGCAGTGCCGTCAACTTTGTGCTGCAGGAACGGCTGCACTGGAACCCCGAAGAGCTCGCAGCGCGGGCGGAGAGAGACGCTGGCAAGGTCCCCGACTTTTCTGATCCCAGCGACGTCACGGTCCTGTGCAATGACTGGCCGTACGGTCTGGACGAACGCATTGTGCACCTTGTCGTGTGGACCAAGTTCCCGCTGCCTGATGACCCGACAACGGGCGATTTGACCGACGACGCGCGTGCCGCCATTGAGGCGTATGTTCAGAAGACATTCCGAGCAGCACTGCCAGTAGATAGCGTGATCTGGTTCAAGAACTGGCGGTCGCTCAAGTCGGTGTTGCTGGTCGAGCATTTTCACATTATGCTGTTCGACCCGCCAGCCGAGTTTACTGCAAAGATTACAAACGGCGACGTGCCTCTGAGCAAGCGACTGGAAGAGGAGGGCAAGTGATTGCACGAAACAGTAAAACAACAGACGCTGGTATACAACAAGAAATCAGATCGATAGAAAAACACGAATAATGACAGCCCATGACAACCCAGCCTATGCCATTCCGATGGTATAAAAGAAAGAAAACAACAAAGCCAATAGCCCCTCACAAATGCTCAGCCCCCATGCGCACCTCGACCACGGGCGCATCAGCCGACGGCACTGCAATCGGCTTCTCCAACGATACATGAACAAGCCACGGGCACACATCTGCGCCGGGGAAAGGACCACACGGCCGGAACTCCTTCAAAATCTTGCGCGCAATATAGGTGGCCAGGGCCTCTAGCGTCTCAAAGCCAGATGTCTCGAGAATCTGCACAACAAAGGCCTCGAGCTTTGGGTACACATCCGCAGGACTATCAAAGCGGTCCAGGGCAATATCAGCCACGACGGCCTGTCTGGCCGTACGCTCATGCGGATGCACGCCCACCAGCGTCGGCACACGCACCCGATGCAGCCGCAGCGTGTTGCAAGCAATCGGAGCAGGGGTCTGGGCGCCACCCGCCAGGATGCCTGTAGACGTCAACGACACACCTTCTCCGACCAGCGATGCCTTGGGCAGAAGCACCGTTACCGAGAAGCTGCGCACGACGTCGGCAGTGAGAAGCGGCGAGGTCTTGTCGTCGTCCTTCTTTTCCAAGGTAGTTGCCGTTCCATTGGCAATAACCTGATTCACCAGGTCCACCCAAATACCTTCCAGGACATGATGCAGGCCAATGGTGGTAGCGGGCGGCTGCTCGGCATCCCAGCGTTTGAAGCTTTTGAGGAGGCTCTTGCTCAGCGAGCCGTAGTGAACTGTGTCGCCGGCCACACGGTCAGTGTGGGCTGCCTCTGGAAACGGGGCTGCCAGGACGGCCTCAGCGGAGATCACGGCAGGCTGTGGCCGGCCAGTGCGGCCCCAGGCATCTTGTGCAGCTCCTGGACCAAGTGTTGTCTGCAAGTTGCGGACACGGATGACGGCGCGGGGTTCGCCGATGGCAGACTGAACGTCCCAGGCCGTGGCTTGAGCCATTGTGTATGTGCCTGTTGTGAGTGGGAAGAAAGCCGGCGGATAGGGCTGCTATGTCAATTGGACGGAGACGAGTGTGTTGCTGAGAAAAACTGAAATTGATTTTAGGTTGGCTTTGTGACGTCGAATGAATGTGAAAATTGATGGAGGGCCCCCACTAATAAGCGTCGCTCAAGTTGCAGTGAGTCTAGAACGGGAGTCGACTCAGCCCAAAAAAAGCGCTAAATACACCGTCCCTGCATCAAGCTCACTTACACAATCTCAGCAAATAGCATCGACCAAATACAATGGCTTTAGGCTTCGACTTTTTTGCAACTTTTCGATGGTTCCGCGGCCAAAACTCATCCAAATTATTTCGAATAACATCTGTGGCCCTCTCCGTCACTTATGTCCCCCGCTGGTCCTATCGACTCCGGATTTCGAGGCGCCTACTATCTCGGCCTCCCACACAACACAACCAACAATACCGCCCGCAAGGCCACACAGCTTCATGCCGCATGCAACTCTTCCTGCAGGTAGATATGGGTTGTTACCTCAAGGCACACCACCATCGCAGCTGATAGACAGCTGGGCACAGCTGAGGGGATAACATAAATGAGGCTGCGCCTTGGATTGTAGAAAGCGCCCTCCGAGGCTTCTCTGCACACAATGGTTTCCTTCATTTTCGCTTTTCGCTTTCTCCTTCAATCCTAGATACACCGCGCGGATTCAGGCATTTCATTCGAATATCGAGACAATAATCAACTTGATTTGATTTGACTGTGTTTTTTTTTCTTCGACCACCAAGCGCCTTACGTTACGAGCGAATACTGGCAATACCGACGACACATCATGGAGACACTGGCAAAAAAGTGGATGGCGGCAAAACAGCCAAGAAGAGACGAGCGACGACGTCGGTCTGAACCTCCGGCGCATCCTCCTTCTCCTGCTCGTGATGGGCAGGTTATCACACCGGCCCATACTCAGACTCAAGCCCAAGCCCGTGCGGCAGCTCGAGCAGCTCGTACTTCCCTCCCGCCTCGGTCTTCCCTCCCCCAGTACCCACGGGAAGACGACAACTATACTGCCAGGCGGCAACGGAGGCAAGCGGCCAAAGACGACGACGATAATTATGAGGATGCCGACTACGGTTCCAGCAGCGACAGGAGTCACCACGACACGAGTCTTTCCAAGGTCTTAGCCAGCATCTTCTTGTCCCCGTCGTCGACAAACAATGCGCGCAGCCATATACGCAACCGGGACCGGGACAGAGACTTTCCTACTGCCGCCGCTCAGTCCGTCGCGGCTCGACGTCGCGCACAACAACAACCCAGCGCAGTAGCAACCGGTCCGACACTCAGCTCAGCAAAGGCAGCCGCCGATCTACGAGCACCTCTCCCAGGTGCCGTCCGTGCTCAGCCTGCTGCTGCTCAGGCTGCCGGCCCACCCGGTGTCACGGCCGCCACCGCCACCACAGCGGCAATTGGAAGTAGTTATCGGCCGCCACCTAGTGTGCTGGCTCGCCAGGCGCAACTACCAACAACGACAGCCGGCATCCCGCCGAGAGTTGCAGTCCCACAGCCACAGTCACCGCCAGTCGTCGCCCCGACACCAGTAGTCATGTCCACAACGACGACCACCACTCCTCGACCTGCTGACGGCCTCCCACCCACTGCTGTACATCAACGAAATGACGTCGACATTGTCATCCACAATCTGCACATGGACGCTCGCGGCACCTGTCGCGCCGTCCGCACTCAGCCGATGGCCGTGCTGCTGGCGCATATGCTGGGTCTCATTGCACGTGAGCAGTTGCTGCTGCACAGTGTGGCCGCGACCGTGCACAGCATAACGATTGTGCTGGAGGATGGGACACTGACTAAAAAACGCAAGAAAGGGTTCCGGGATTTCACGGCCGAGCTGGTGAATTTGCCGGGGTTTGTCGATGGTGGTACGATTGAGCACGACGAGCACATCATGCCGTCTTAATGCGCCGAGAGTAGCTGAACCTGGAAGAGAGTGTCAGATATGACGATATGTACCAAGAATGCCAAACACAGTCCATTATACAACGACCATGATATAAATACTGGAACCAAAATAATGTCAAGAACGTCAAAAGAGGTGGTATTATGCAGTCGCCACACTGTTTTCCTTGTGTGCAATAATGCGCCCACTGCAATTAGCAAAAGACCAAAAACGTAAAAGAACGCAACATGAAATAGAGTCAAAGGTACCAATCAAGGTCCTGAAGAGGTCAACGCCAATGTTTCCCCAGAAGAACAAAATACAAACAATGTCAACATGTGATGACATGGACTAAACCGCCTCCCCATGAATAAAAACAAAAACAAAAACCATTGCCAAAAAGCCGATGACCTCTACTAATAGCAGGTCGAGGCCAAAAAACATAAATAAAAAAGCCAGGGATAAGATATATATACAAAGCGCCCATCCCATATGTAAGAATATTATGAGACATGTAGTCTACCAGCTCCAGTAAATGATATAGACAAATGCAGGACAGCCAAAAAGGGTAGACATAAGATATCGTTCGTTAAGTAAAAAGGGTGACAAAGTGTAGTCCTCGATAACGCCCCTAGTTGATAAGCGTGGCCATGCCGCGAGGGACGGACTGTGGTGAGACAGTCTCAGCATCAGATGCGCGCCGGCTGTGCGATCCTGGCGGTGTGCTAGGAGCCGGGTGTTCGCGAGACAGCGACGACGGCTGCCGGGTCATTTTCTCGTTGAGTGCGCGCTGAAGTGCCTCTTCCGAAAAGCGGTTCTCCTTACCAACCGTAAGCTGGTCGCGTGAGAGCAGGCTGCTGCTAGCACTGTCGCGCAGGCTGGGCAGCATCGAGAAATCGGAAGACAGCTGACGCTTGATGCTATCCGGGGGCGAAGAGAGATCCGACATATCGGACATTGCAGAGATATCTGCCGCAAGAACTGAACTCCGGCGCTTGTCGCTGCTGGCGGCAGCGTCCTTGGGCAATTTTCCAGAAGGCAAGGGCTTGCGCTTCTTGCCGTCGGGCGTCGAGGCAGTGATGCTCTTCGTGGCGCGGAAGGTGAGTGCAATGCTCTTCGTGGGCACCTTGTCCTCCTTCTTGGTGGGCTTGGTGACCTTGCCCTGCACAACCCTGCGACTCTGGGGTTTGGTAGTGGGGAGAGCATGGCGCTCCTTCTTGGCGGCCGTGGCGAGCTTCGTTGGGACGGTCTCCTTCTTGACCGCAACTGGTGGCTTCGCGCTGCAGTCCTTTGCCTTGGGCTTCGCATCCTTGCCCTTCTCGGTCTTGGTCGTCGTCTTGTCGCCCTTCTTGACTTGCTGGAAGGGCAGCTTGCTCTGCCGAGCTTCGGGGAGGCGCTTTCTGTCGGGTTTCGGGCTCGAGATCGGCGTCGGGATCGCGGCTGTTGGGGACTTTGATATCTTGGTCGGGATCTTGGACTTGCCAGACTTGGGCAGAGCCTTGCGGGCTGTGCTGGGCGTCTCCTTCTTGACTGGCTTCTCGTCGTCGACCTCGACCTTGCTGGCACGGGCCTTGACCGGTGAGCGGTCTTCTAGGACCACCTCGAGCTTCGCCAGCCCAAGGTCCTCGTCGCCCGTAACACCCCAGCTACTCGGGCTGCCGACCTCTGGCGCGTCCCAGTGTGGCAGGCCAGTCAACCGCGCAACGTCGTCACTGCTTCCACGCACAACCAAGTCCCAGCAATCCTTAAACTCGGCAGTTTGCGGCTCGGGGTCGACGTTGATCCAAGCTGTGAAGCCGTCGCGGCGGCTGCGGGTCGTATGGCATAACTCCTTGACGAGACGGCGCACACCAGGGATCTTGAGACTTGTACCGACAACAATGACAGCATCGGCACCACGGCGCAGGTCTGCCTTGGACACCATACCAATCGCCTCCTCGTCGGGGTTGTATTCGTTGTAGAGGACAATGCGCGGCCGGAGACGGCCGATACCGTGACTACGCTTACCGGCAACTGCTGTGCGCACCTCGTCCATAGCGGTGCACTGCGAGCAGGCCGGAGCCTCGGGGCCTTCGAAAAGCGAGCCGTCAAAGTTCTCCAGTTGACCACACTTGGAGCAGACCATCTTGGCGAGTCCACCGTGCAGCTGGACCGTTGTTGGCCAGGGTCCCTTGGCGTTGAGCGGTACATTCGTGGCGAGTGGTGGCATCTTCGTGTCGATACAGTCGACGTTTTGTGAATAGAGGCGCATGAGACGGCCCTCATTGGCAATGGAGGCGAGCATATGGTGGAAAGGAGTCGGTTCGGCGGTCTCGGTCATGTGGGCGAGTTCGCGGACCATGGAGTGGAAGGAGGAGGTGGAGGAGTCGTGCTTGTAGACAGAAGCATCGAAAAGGTGCTTGCCGGAGCCCTTGAGGCCATGCTGGCCACGGAGTGTGGTAAAGAGACCGGTAGATGACCGGAAGTCGGGGACTATAGGAGGGAAATGTTAGTATGCGCAACAGAGGGGTACACAAAGAGGGCTGACGTAGATTATGAGGTCACATACTTCCTGCAGAGACAGAAATGCCAGCACCAGCAATGACGACAATCTTCTTCTTTTTGCGAAGTGCCCGAATGAGGTACCCTAGCTCCTCTTCGCACGCTTCAGAACCGGCCATATCGTTGAGGTCGAGGTGGCGTGTCATTCGTGGGCGCTTTGGAGGCGGCTGCACTCGCCGCCTCTTAGCGGGCGGTGGGCCATCGGCATCTGGATCACGATCCATCTTGCGGCGAGGAGAGGCACCGCCTGATTGTGATGTTGCGCTGGGCGAGGGATAGCGTTTTGATGGGTCCGTAGCGGGTAATGAGGGAGACGAAGGTGGTGAAGGTGTCTTTTCGAACTCGGAGAGAGGCGAAGAGGGTGGTGATGATGTGTCACGAGACGGTCGCAGAGTTGGTGGTAATGCCGGCGATGACGCCGGAGAAGCTATTGAGTTGTCCATGATGTCGAGAGATGTGTGCGGGACATGCGAAGGACGCAAAAAGGTGGGTTGTTGCGGGTTGTTGGTGGAAAAGGAGTTGAAAAGGAGGAAGGAAAGAGCGAGAAAATGTGTCGAAACGGGGAGGTGCTACCGCCTTCAGAAAGTCGGGAGACGGAAAGAGCGATGGACAAGGGAAATGAGACTGGCTGCTAGGGAGGGAGGAGTAGGGAGACAGCGATATATGGATAAAGGGAAAGAGTGGTAATGGAAGCGACAAGGAGCGAAAAGGTCCAAAAGGGCCAAAATAGAAACCGAACCTAAAAAAGACAGAAGAGCGGGCGAATTTTGGTTTATGTCATGATTCAATGTTCCTATTTTTCTGGCGTCTTGTTGGGTTCTGTGGTTTTTTAGCCCGGTTCCTTCTTTCCTCGATCGTCGTGGATTGGATGGTCGTGGTTTCCCGTTGTGTCGTCGTTTGGGAGAAAATGGGAGAAAATGGAAGGAAAGGGGGGGAAATCGAGGAAGCGACGGGGGTAAGTGAGAGGGAAAGAGCGGGCGATGTGAGATATTTGACGGAAAGAGCGATGGGCGATAGGCGGGAAAGTGCAACGTGCGAGAAAATGCGAAAGAAATCGGGTCTGGAGAACGGGCTTGACCAAGAGCCAGAATGCGGCCAGCGTGGATTGGGAACGTTCAAAACCAAGAGAAAGCGAACAGCGAAGAGCGTAGAGAAAGAGCGGGAAAGACAAAGTTCGAGAGTGCGGCATGCGGCAGAGTACCGTAGCGGCAGGAGCGGGCGGCGGGGGACTGGGAAAGAGCGACCCTGTGCTGGGACAAACAACAACAATGGGGAAAAGGAAAATAGACGAGAAAAATAACAACGAACTCATGGCAGGAACGAGCCAGCGACGGGGTCGAAAAGGCGGAGATTGTGCGCGGCACGCCATCCCAACGATGGCGCTAGAGTGGCATTTGGGAGATTCTGGGTCCGGGCTCAGTTGCGCCTGCCATGTTTAGAGTTTGTTTTGCATGCTCTTTCCTCCCAGGACGTCTCTATGGGGTGCGTAAAACATGATGTCTTTGCTGTTTCCTATTTCTCTTCTTGTGGTCTGCATACTGTATTAGTGTACAGAGTATGCTTATGTACATATAAAGCGAGCTCGGCCACTCGAAATAAGAATCGTCTTCGCTGTGCTGAGTTTTCGGTTTTGCCTCCCCTTCTTTCATTCACAGATCGTTAGTGCGGCGGTGTTATGGTCCTCTGTTCTCAGAAGTAGCGTTGTTGTGCGACATGAGAGCACTTTGGACTTTCCTTGTTGTTAAATCGGCTAAGTGAATAATCCACAACAAACAACTCCAAGACAAGCAAGTCAAGACATGCAAGTACTCCGTAGTACTCAGTAAGAAGACAATTGTCGGACAGCGCATACCAATTGATGCACCACGTCAATACAGCCGCCCGGCCTCTCACTGTTTTTGCATGTTACATACAGCATTCTAGTCTCACTTTGGCCGTATTGCATCCTTACACACCTCTTAAATGAGGTCTCATAGACATCCAGGAACATGTTATACCTTTGCCATAACACAGATCGCATCGATCGAAGGCCCTATCTATTGCTTTTACTTTCTGGGACAGACAAAAATAGTGTCCGTGAGAATGGCGTTTGAATGCGTGAACTGTTTAATCTGTTTTCACGCATTGTGTCGTCTTGTTGTTTCTGCCAGTTTTGTCACTTCTGGGTGCGCTTCTTTGGTGGCCGTGCCAGAATACGCTGTGATTGGTCCAGCTTTAAAGGCCCACTGGCCCGCAGGTGCGTTGCTTCGGAGACAAAGGTGAGAGTGGGGATCTGCACCCAGAAGGACAAGAGGACAGGAAGGAGTTGAGGGTGGGCAGCCGACGGGGCTCCACTCTGGATTCTTTCGTCAGCCGTGCGTGCAGGGCTGAGGGTGAGACGCAGGAGCCCGGCGCTGGCCAATGAGGAGTGCGGGGCTCGAGTCACATAGTACGAACTACTGAACAGAAAGAGCTCTGTGGCGCACAGTGCTCCAGCCACAGAGCACGTTGGCCGTTGACGGCAAGTGCCCTGGAAGCACTTCACTGGCACCGCACACAGCTCTCCTTAGTTTGAGCTTAAGCTTCCTTTGGCGACAACGTCCACAATTGATTGCCCTCAAATACCACCAAATCTAGACGCCCACCACCACCACACAACGCAGCGCATCACCACCACGCCTCGCTAGATATTTGCAAAGAACCGCACGGACGCTATCTCTCGTGACAAAACGTTCAAGGGGTCACTCTACTGCCGTAAACGCCCTTTCAATTCTCACTGAAAACGGGGCTTGTCGGCTTCGTCCATCCCGGCCGCCTCGGGCTTGCCAGCCTTGCGCCGTGCCGAGTCGGAAGCTCCTCGCGGCTCCCTTTTATTCTCTGTCCCTTTCTGCTCTTTCTGCTCTTTTTGATACCCACCCACGCGCGTCACAGGCCTTACTATGGCCGAAGACATTCCACTCATCCTGGACGATGCCATGTCCGGCATGGCAGGCATGTCCGGCGATGTTCCAGTCGGTCTCGGCGATGTCGACGTCGACGATGTCGATCTCTTCGGCGGACCGGTAGAGCTGTCTCTCCCGTCAAATCCGCCACCTTCAAAGCAGCTCCTGGTCCGCGTCAACGAGCAGCGCATCCGCGGATGCAACCAGTGCGTATATCTACCACGCAAACGATGTGGCAATCTTAAATTAACAACTCTAGACGAATCGCTTGGTCCAAACAGGGAACCATTGCGACCATCGGCGCTGACGGCCAATCCATCGAGCTTCGCTATCTACGAACCGATGCTGAGGATGCGTCGTGGGGTCTGAGCGAAGCTACTTCGTACTCGCAGTTCAGCTCCAACAATACGCCAACTACGTTTGCCGGAGGACCCATTGTGCACCTTGCCTGGGCTGCAACAGGCCACCCCGAGCTTGCCGTCATCGACTCAGTCGGCCGTGTGAGTATTCTTGCTTTCTCAACGAGCCTGAACAAGCCGTTTGCTCTGCGGTCGTGGGAGGCCGATCCTATCGACGACTTGCATGCCGTCGTCGGGTGCTACTGGCTTCCTATCATGCCTGCCAACAAGCAGTACAACACCATCTATGGACCAGCCGTCAAGGAGGAGAGCAACTACCGCTACGAAACGACGCCCGTCCACGCATCTGGGCCCTACCACCCGAACCCCAACAAGAGCGCACTTCTGTGTGTCACAGTCAGCGGTACTTTGCGGTTACTCTTCTCCCAGAATAGCAATCTGGTTCAAGATACGAGCATCGAGCTGGAAAACATCACATCCTCTGACGACCTGGCCACCCATGCATCAATATGCACTGAAAAGAGTGAGTGATAGTATTTGTCCAGCGGTCTTTGTTCCGCACCACTAACAAGAATAGACATGCTTTTGATCGCCATGGTCACGGCCTCCCGCCAGCTCAAGGTTGTGCGGGCCGCCATCGGTTGGAGTCAGCCGCAGCAGGATAAGCAGGCACCGCTCCAGAATCAACTGAACCCCATGCTGCAGCACAAGCCAGCGGCTGTCACAGCCTGGCTGCAGCACAGCGACGAGGAATCACAGCTCGACATCTCGTCTGACTTGATATCGCACGTCGAAATGCTGCCATCGGCCGTGCCCGCGGGCACCAACCAGTGGTCACCCCCGCTTGTTGTCGTTGTCCGCGAGTACGTACCCTCGCCAAGCACCGTCAACTACAGCCCAGAGCCGCAGAGCATCATCAACCGGTGGGAGCTGCTCATGGAGTCACCGCCACAACCGCTGCACCCGGCCTTTGAACAGCTGGGCTTCAAGCCAAACCAGAACACCCAGCAGACCGGCAACCAGGCTCACACACGGCTACACAAGTTGCCACCAATCACTGTCAACAAGCTTGTCATCTCTGTCCAGACCCTGCACCACGGCCGGGTTGTCTGTTTCTTCTTCAGTGACGGCACAGTGCAGTACCGCGACCGCTTCACTTTCGAGGAGGTTTTCAACGAGCCCAACCCATCGCGGATTGTGTCGCTGCAACATGCCGGCTTCCAGTTCACGGACCCTACACCCTGCCTTGCTGCCACCCTCTCGCCCACCAATAGCTCTTTTGCGCAGGTGGGCGAGGACGGCAAGGTAAAGTGGAACAACCTCAAGTATACTGGCCCCGGTCTTGCGACAGGGCCAGACCGTAAGTCAACAGCCTCGGCAATGTGCAATCCCAACTATATACCATATAAAACTAACAAACTATAGCAAACTATGCCGCCATCGTTTCCGGCCTCACCACGGCGGTTTCGACTGCATCGACCAACGCCGTCTCTTACGACGACATTCTGGCAACGGCTCGCCAGTTTATCAACCGCCCAAGTAAGTACTTTTGTGTATTCTTTCATACACTGTTACGCAATTCGACTTTTGCTAACCATACCTTCCTTAGGATTTGCGTATGAGTGGATCATGGAGATTGTGCGCATGCTCAAGATCAACGTCGACTACTCAGAGGAGGCTCACCATGACCAGCTGGTCAGAAACAACTCGTTGCATCTCTGCCTAAGTATCCTGAACCATCTTGGCTTCCGTGGCGAGTTCAAGCCGCGCTCGTTCTATGGCAAGTTCTCCATGCTAGCGCTCAATATGCGCAACATTGTTATCTTGATCACTATCGCCAGCAACACCCCGAGCAATCTCAAGGACAAGCTCAACCCACTTGATGAGCCGGACGTCGTCGACGCACTGGCTGGCTGCGCGAAGTGGGCGGTTGATTTCCTTGCCTATACCTGCGACTGCCTTTTCAATCTCCTGGACGACCACAAGTTTATGTCATTTTTGACAGGGAACAACTTCAACGAGATGGTTCCCTACCTTGTTGAAAAGAATGAGATCGCCCTGCATCTCATTCTTTGCTCGTCAACACGAGGCTTCCTTTCTGCGGCATGCCGCCGTCTGCTGCATCTGGATTCGATATCTTCGAGGGCAACCCAATTCTACGAACTCCAGCAGCAGCAAGCATCTGCTGGTGGCTCAAACGGAAACTCGTCGCTGCGCCCGGCTCTCATCATGTCCTACCACAAGATGCAGCAGTACACATCGTCCAGCCTGATCAAGGTCCAAGAGTTTGACAAGCTCCTGTGGGCATTGGGCGAGGACATCCGTCAGACGTACCAGTCGACAGCGGCCGCCCAGACTAGTGCGGCGGCAAAGAAGAACCAGGGTCAGAACCCGCCGGCAGACAGCAATGCTGCGAAGCGTGTGCAGGCGCACTGCGAACTGACTCTGCTGATTGCCAGCAACCCGCCGGCCAACTTTCAGCCGCTGCTGCGCAAGTTTTTCAACACCAGTGTGCGCCAATTCCGGAAACTGACGGACCCGGCCAAGCTGTACTTTGCCGACTACAGCATACTGGAAGTGGAAGACGATGCGCGCAGTCTGCAGGAGAAGCGGGCGCGGCATACACACATTGATGTTTTCAAGCGTGTCGAGCTCAAGCCGATGAGTGCAGGCGCCAACGGGGCCAACGGGGCCAACGGGGCGAATGAGGCCGGCAACGGAACCAACACGGCCGGCCACCCAACAACGTTCCCGCCGCACTCTGTCCCCTCTGACTTTTTACGTCGCTGCGCTAGGTGCACGTCGATTATGGAAGACGTCACCGGGTCACGGCCGGGGTATACCTTTGTGCTGGCACAGCAGCGCAAGTGCAGCTGCAGCGGCAACTGGGGCCTGCTACCACGGAATGCATTTGTCACATAGGCTGGCCATCGCATTCTGATGGGAGCTTTGCTACGGCCGTTGCGTGGGAACTTGCGTGTCGACAGTGGGCTAAAGTACGAACGTATATATTTGTATTGTCCGGTAGAGTTGATGGACATTGGTTTTTTTAGTAGTAGAAAAAAAAATTAAAGCGATTAATTGGTATACTTTATCATTTTCACCTTTTATGAAAATATTAAACCTTTTATGTTCCTCGTGATTGCCACTCTATTTTATCATGTTTTTTATTTATCTTGTATTAAATAATGTAAACTGAAAATATACGACGTACTTTTGAAAGACAAGGCAAGAGACTCTACCTCCCGCCGCAACAGACCAAAATTAGCGTAAGTAGCAAAATCGGAAGAAGTTGAAATATCGAGTAAATAATCAAACAAACTTCAAGCTATAAAAGTTAAATTATGACAGAATGTCGAGTTGCTGTTGTATTCCCAGATGTCACTGAGACGAGGCTGCGACGTTGAGTCGGGCCGGATTAACAGTAAGTCCGCAGCCTTCCGCGTAGCGCCCCAGCAATTGGCTGCTAGCTGCTGAAATTTACGCAACAAGGCACCTCCAAGCTTGGACGTCGTAGAAAGCGCAGAAAGGCGAGAAGCTTCCCCCTCCGACTTGGACTCTGCGACTTGACGACCGACCGACGGGTTTCTCTCCTCCCAACAACACCTCTATTTTCCGACCACACCCCCTCTTCAATATACACAATGACGTCCACAATCGGCATCCCAATCAAGCTGCTCAATGAGGCGCAGGTGCGTTCCTCTTTTCCTCTTTCCCTTCGTTCTAGCTGCCTGCCCCCCCTACCCCCCGTCTTCATCCTGCTAACTGCTGCTCCAGGGCCACATTGTCACACTCGAAATTACCTCGGGCCAGACTTACCGCGGCCGCCTGCTCGAGGCCGAGGACAACATGAACGTCCAGCTCAAGGACATTACCGTCACCGCCCGCGACGGCCGCGTCTCCCACCTCGAACAAGTCTACATCCGCGGCTCGCACGTGCGCTTCTTCATCGTGCCCGACATGCTCCGCAACGCGCCCATGTTCCGCAGTCGCAATGCGCGCGGCCGGGGTGTCGGTTTGGCGCGTGGACGTGCGACGGTCAGCCGTGCGCGGGCTGGCGGCCGGGGTGGCCGGTAACCTCGCGAGCAAAATGCACGATGCGCGATGCGCGAGACGATTGTTTTATTTGAGAGCGGGATTTTGACTGCATATTTTTTTGCTATTTTGTTCATTGTATTTTACGGCGTTTTGACATGATACCGACCAAAAACGGAAGGGTTTCTTTTATTAAAATAGGAATAAACTTATGAAACCAACATGCTACAATCAGAGCAAGGACGAGAGCAAGAAGGGCGATCGAGGGAATGCATTTGTAGAAGCGCACCGTCTATGCTGCAAAAGGGTGCGCGTGTGTAGTCTTTTGTTTTTGCTAAAAGTACAGAAAAGAGTAATATGTGACAAAGAATGAGAAAATCATATGGTACAACGTAATTAAGTGGTGGCCGTCTTGCGTCCCTTCTACTTCAACTGAGCCAGGTCTGCCTTTGCCTGCTCGACAAGAGCCCGGGCCTGCCGCAGGTCGCGCAGCTGCTGCCGACGGTCGGCACCGCCCTGGCCACCCGACACGGCGGCATCGCGTGCCTCGTCCAGAGCCACTGCAACACTCGTCTCAATCGCCCGGACAGCCTTGCGGCCCTCCTCGCGCACCTCGCCCTCCCAAAACTCGCGGGCTGCCTCCCACTTCTTCTGCATGCGACCCAAGCTCCAGACGAAACCGACGGCTGCGACAGCGCCGGCCTCGTAGGCACTAGACGATGAAAGATACGTCAGGACAGCCAGGGCGGTCGCCAGGGCGGAAGTGCCGACGGTTTGCAGGACAAGCTTCTGGGCAAGCGCCTGGAGCGCCGGGACCGTCTCGTCCAGAAGGTAGCGGCGCGTAAAGGCAATGTGCGTGGGCCACTTTGTGCGGGCACCCGAGGCCGACGAGAGCAGCGCGACAGCATCTGCTGCACCCTCGCCGGGCTCGACTGCGACGACAGGGATCGGGTACATGCCGACCTTGCTGCTGCTGTCACCCTCAGGTCCCTCAGGTGTCCTCAAACCGGCCAGCCGCACAGCCTCATCGATGCGCCCAGCCAAGAAGACAATGTCTTGTTCCGCCTGGGGCAGGAACTGCTGCGTCACCAGACCCGACGACAGCATGGTCACGTCGTCGGCGCGCCAAAACAGCTTCCACCAGCCGAGCTTGCGCCACCGGCGACCGGAAAAGGCGAGGTCTAGCTGGGACTGCAGCTCGGCGTGGGCAGACTCGGCCCAGTCGGCCAGGCCCGTGTCGAGCGACGCAAAAGCGCGAGCGACGGGGATGCCGGACTGGGTCGTGGTGGACGCGGCCACCAGCTTGGCCTCGGCGGACTGGATGCTGGCCGAGGCGTTGCGCAGGACGGACGCGACGAGTGTGCGCACGGGCGGCTTTGTCGTACCGTCAGCGCGGTGCAAAGCGCCGTCGCGCAGCCAGCGAGTAATGTCCGAGACACCGCCCCGCATCCAGAGCTGTTCGTAGGCTTTGGCATTGGCGACGCTCTCGCGGAAGAGGCCGATGGCCTCGTTGGCCGTGGCGACGTCAAAAGTCGCAAAGGGGAGGTTGGCAGACGCAGGGCTTCCGGCCTCGGCCTCGGCCTCAGCCACGGGCAGGCGCAGGTTGACGGCGCCCTTCATCTCGGTCGGGTAGCCGCTGAGCGGCAGGTTGGCCACAGCAGCGGCGCCCAGGAGACCGTCGGCCACGACCAGAGCTTGGTGGACAGGTGTCGTGACGGGTGTGAAGCGTAGGCCGTCTTGCGACGTGGGGATCTCGACGGTCGGCACGAGGACAGTCTCTTCAAACGTCTCGGTGGTGCCCTCGAGCAGGTTGGTGGCGGCCGATGCTGGCGGTGTCGGAACAGCAAGCGACGACTCCATGACGAGAAACTCGAGCTGGTTGCCGTTGAGGACGGGCGATGAGATCTCAATCTCGGCCAGGCCCTCGTCCTTGTCAAGGCGCAGAGCACCGGCTGAAGAGCTCTGTGTTGCGGCCGCCGAGCGTCCCTCGGTCTGCCCGCGCACGCGCACAACCAGCGGCTTCTTAGGGTCATGGCTGGCCAGCTGGGCCTCCCATGGCTGCTCATCTTGTAGCGGGTCGGCAAGGATGAGTCGAAGCAGTTCTTTGGCCGACTTGCCTCCTGCGATTGTCGTTGCTGGTGGTGTACCTGTGAGCCCGAGAATGGCCACCCGTACCGACTCCTGGCCAGCCGGCTGTTGCAAGCTGCGAATGGCCAGCTGGAGGCGCGATAGATTGAGGAGCACGCCGGCCTGTTCCTGGAGCGTGTTGAGAGTGTCGGCGAGGTCGGCCCGGATCTGGGCCGAGGATCGTGGTCGTAGTGGTTCGGGTTCGGACGCCTGTTCGACAGCTGGCCTAGCAGCTTCTACTGCAGCTGTCGCTATAGATGCGCGTCGCCTTGCTACTGACTGTATCCTTTCGGCAAGGAGGGCGTGTGTTCGGGGTCGTGGTATCGTCAAAGTCGCGTTGCGTTGCTGAAGAGAGCAAAAGAGACACGCTTGTGATGCTTGTGATGCTTGTGATGCTCGTGCTGTCGTTGACCGAGCTTGCGCTGTAAGGAGAGACCGGCCAGGACCCAGGATCGGCCGCAGCCGGAGTCGTGGTGGCATCGTGGCGGCGAATTGGTTGTTTTGCGGCTGTGTGGTGATGTTGTCGAGGGATAAAGGTCGAAGGACAAAAGACGAAAGTGAAGCGCGAAGCTTTTTCCGCGCAGCCTATGGCGTAGGTACGACGTACGAGTTACTGTACAGTTATTCATAACTGTAAATATAGCGCGTCCAGGCCCCGCTAGAGCTGCCCATTTTAGGCGGCTTTCTCCGGTTGCGTCCTCTTGACATCATGGGTGTTGGCTGCAACGGCTTATTTGCTTCAGCAAAAATCTGAAATAATTCGTAACATTTTGATATTATAATCATTTGACTCTCAACTTCTATTCAGTCTTCTTTGGGCATATTTTACTGCTTCTATCCTGTTGTATCTTGGCCATCGATTCGAGCACGCAAGTCACACGTGACATTGCCCCACAGTGCCTAGAGCTATGCCTCCCCTTCTTCTCCTCGTTCTCCTTGTTCCCCTTTGCCACATAACTGACAACGAATGCGCTATTGATTTCCCCAACGACCGCCACCAAATAACCACCGAACCACAAGACATCGCCAGCTCAGCTTCCCCTTTACAACTTTCGACTTCCTACTCCCACTGCTTTGACATACTCCAACCCTCCAACGCACCCAATGCTCAGCACCTGCATGTGCATAACCTACTTTTAGACCATGGACGACCTCTCAGGCCTGGAATGGTCCTCCAGCAGCTCGATAAACAACAAGAAGCCGACCCTCGCTGCCCAGTCGGCTGCTTTTGGCTCTGCTGCCTCGTCGTATCCTTCGCTGCGCCCAACACCACCGCCTGGCGCTCTGGGCGGTGTCAACTCGGGCCGTAACACGCCTCTGTCGAATCTCTCGGCTCAGGGATCCGGTGCATCAATCGGTGCGCGCCAAACGCCGGCTGCCTCCTCGCAAAAGCCCGGCCAGGACAGCTTCAGCGGTCTCTTCAACTTGGCAGCCGGCAAGAACACAGCCAAGCTCAGTCTGAGCGAGCAGCAGGAGCGGCTCAACGCCGAGAAGAGACGCAAGGAAGAAGAGAAGCGCAAGCAGGCCGAGGCCAACTATGGCAGCAATGGGCAGTTCTTTGACATTCTGGGGCGGGGCACCGGCTCTGGTTCGGCGGGGACGCCGCGGACGGAATCGCCACGGACGGGATCGCCTGCTCTGGCACCGCCGCCGGGGGCCGCATCCATTCCACGAGGCCCTTCTCCACTGAATAGCGGTGGCGGCAGCGGCGACGACGACTTATTTGCAGCGTTCAATGCCGACACCAAGGTCGACCAGGCCAGCCACTTCCCACCAGCCAGCAACCAGTCTGGCAAGTCGACGCCTGCCAACGCGGCCGCTCTCGACCTCAGCAACCCCAGCGCCTGGGGCAAACCACCGACACCGAGCACCGCGACCGGCTCTACTTCAAAACAGACAACAAACGCCCTCGACGACGATCCGTTTGGATTGAACCAGCTGCAGGCGCGGACAAGAGCTGCCGCGCCCCTGGCTGCAACTACGAGCCTCGGCGACGACGACGACGACGACGACGATTTCCTCGGCGACCTGGCCAAGCCGGTCGAAGAAGTGCGGCGGAAGACAGAGGCACAGCGCCAACAAGAAGAAGAGGAGCAACGGCGGCAGCAGCAACAACAACAACAACAACGACGAAGACAGAGACGACCGGAACCTGGCAAGCCCATTGAGGGACCCGATTCGGACTCGGACTCGGGCTCTGAAGCTGGTGACGGTGGTAACATCAAGACTGGCGACCCCAAGCTCGACCACTCCATCGCACAACTGGTCGACTACGGCTTCAGCGCCCAGGATGCGCGGAGGGCCCTGTCTGAAAGCGGGCGCGGCTATGACGTGCAGGCGGCCGTGAACTGGCTGCTCGACGAAGCACACAGAAAATCCAAGGAGAAGGCAGGTGGCGGCAAACAGGGCGGCGCTGGCCAGCTACGGGCAGAAGAGAGTTCCAGCCGCACCTCGAGCCGCAACAGAGGCCAGGGCGGTGGACCGGCATGGATGCGCGACGCCGAGATGGAGGGCTTTCCCAGACGGGGCGACAACCGATCGCCTGCTGGCGGCAGTGGTGGCGGCGGTGACGGCGACTTTGCAAAACAGGCTGCGGCCATGGGCACGAGTTTCCTCAAGTCAGCCAACTCGCTGTGGAAGACGGGCCAGAAGCAGCTGCAAAAGGCTGTACAAGACTTCCAGCAAGAAGGCAGCGGCGACCCCAGCCAGCCCAAATGGATGCGGTCCGCAGGCCAGGATCATATGGATGCACCACGCGACGACGGCGAGTCTAGAAGACGGCGCGCTACAGCAACTGTATCCGCAGCCTCGGCCACTGACGAGGCCATGATGCTCGAGTCGGGCGCACGGCCCGACCGCAGACAGCAGCAGAGCTCATCACGCAACCACAACCACAACCCGGCAGCTTCGGCAGCTGCACACCTGTCTGAGCCGCGGTTCCGTAACGAGAGTCAACCGTCGTCGCGGACACAGTCGCCTGCTAATGGCGGGTTTGCTTCGGGTGGACCAAGCCGGAACAGCCCTGTTCCCAGGTGGCAACAGCAGGGTGGTGCCAGTGCCGCCGACCCGCGGGCACGGCTCACCAAGCAGGCCATCGAAGAAGAGAGCGCACAGTCTTATGTTAGCCCTGCTCGGCGACGCAAGGCAGCTGGAACATCGTCTCCAGCTTCAGCTCCCGAGGCAAGCAAGCCCAAGGCAGCAGACGGTCCGCTCGAGGGTGACCTCCTGTCCAACTCGACTGCCCTGCCACAACGGCCTGCACCGCAACAGCACCGGCCAGCAGCTGCAGGTATTTCTGGCGGCCGCCCAACACCGCGTGCCACGCCGGGCCCACGGCCGCCCAAGGTGGCCCGCCAGGTGCCGGCTGTCAACTCGTTTGTCCTCAAAGCGTCGGCCAAGCACCGCGCCGACGGTGCCGCCCACTTTAAGCGAGGTGACTATGCGGCGGCACACGCATCCTATGCGGCGTCTCTCACCGACATCCCACAGGAACATCCTTTGCTGGTCGTTCTCTACTGCAATCGTGCTCTGACAGCCCTCAAGACGGGCGAGCCGCGGCAGGCCGTCGCTGATGCCGACGCGGCACTGGCTGTGATTGGCCCCAACAAGGGCGAGGGCGAGTCTGTCTCTCTGGAGGATGGCACGGGCGAGGCCCGCGATCTGCGCGATCTCTATGGTAAAGCCATGACGCGCAAGGCCGAGGCGCTCGAGCAGATGGAGAAGTGGGCCGAGGCGGGCCAGGTGTGGCAGTTGTGTGTGGAGAGCGGTGTTGGTGGTGCGACAGCGATTGCCGGCCGGCAGCGGTGCCAGACGGCGCTGAAGCCGAAGCCGAAGCCGAAAGCGTCGCCCGCCGCCTCGAGACCGGCCTCGAAACCAGCCACACCACGTCCCGCGGCTGGTAGTGCCCTCGGCAGTCTTGGTGGTTCCGGCACGGCCACGCCCACGTCGGCCAGTGGCCGCGACTTTGAAGCCGTCCAGCGCCTGCGTGCCGCCAACGAGGCCGCGGCGCGTGAAGACTCGGAGAAGCTGGGTCTTCTGGACCAGGTCGATGCCCGCGTGGCTTCGTGGCGTGACGGCAAGAAGGACAATCTGAGAGCACTGTTGGGCTCGCTCGAAAAAGTGCTGTGGGAGGGCAGCGGGTGGAAGCCGGTCGGACTGCACGAGCTGGTGATGCCCAACAAGGTCAAGATTATCTACATGCGCGCCATTGGCAAGACGCACCCGGACAAGCTGCCCCAGGATGCGTCGACGGAGATTCGCATGATTGCCGGCACGGTGTTTGCGACGCTCAACGAGAGCTGGGACAAGTTCAAGGCGGACAACAAGATGTAGGGTGCGAGGGTGCGTAGCAGGCAGGATAGCTGGAACAGACACATTTGATACTTGGGCGACATTACGAATTGCATTGCACGTCTTTCTGGATACAAGATACATCACTCACTATATGGACTAAACAAGAGAGATGAATGCGTTAATGAAAAGAACTACCCGTGAGATGAAAATGAGACTCGCTATGCTAAAGAAATGTTGCCGTACGCCGTGCGCCGTGTTGTTTGTGTCGTTGTGTCGTTTGTAGAGAAGCCGTCGTCGTCGTCGCCGTCGTCCGTCGTCTTCGATCGTCGATGTGACATACTCACTCCGCTCGTGGATTTTGTCTGGTTCGCTACCGCTCACAGAGATTGCCATTGCCGTGTTAAACTCGCTTCGACCGTCCGCGAGTTACAAGCCCAACATCGACAGCACATTCGCCCGCACCTTGGCGTCATACTCCTCCCGCCGCTCCCGCCACATCTTGGCCGCCTCCACATTCGCCGGGCTCTCGTCGTTGGGCTCCGCCAGCATGCTCATAACGCTAATCAGAATCTTCTCAACACTCTGCACCGGCGACCACCGCTCCGAGGCCTGCTCGTAGTGGTTGGGATCGTCGCCGGGCGGGTGCAAAATCGAAATGCACACCAGCCCGGAAGGGTAGACATTGGGGTGCCACACTTCGCAGCCGACAAAGCGCATCGTCGGCGGCACCAGCGGGTAGTCCTTGGGGAACTTGAGCTCGGCCGGGTACACGCCGCCCTCAAAGGGGGTGCCCTCGGGGCCCTGGATGACGGCTTCCCAGGTGAGCATATCATCTTCTGAGACGGGGCCGGCAGTGATGCCTTCGGGCGGGCCATTTGTGAGGGTCCGGTACTCCTGGAGCAGGCGGCGGTGGGCCGTGGATGTCATCGTGGGGTTGGCTGGGGGTTGTGTCGGGTTGACGAAGGAATGTAGAGAGAGTGTGTGTATGCACTCAATGTCGTGTGGTTGAGCTTGGGCGACGTACGGTTGTCGTTGCGATCGCGGTGAGGTCAGCCTTAAGCGGTGGTGGATGGCTCAACGACCCCTTGGTCTAGAATCGGAGTTCGGTCACGTGCGCCAATCTACGTCATGTCTACGGAGTACGAAAAGGTACAAGTGACAGCGCTGTACTTCAGGTACCTGCCCCTTTCAGACAGGGCTCGACAGGCACACCCGCCGCTTGCCAACCCGGCGCATCGTCCCGTCTTTTCGTCCAGATCTTGTCTGCTTGCTTCGTGACCATCTACAATCAACTCTTGGACCAGCCGAGCCGACCAGACGAGAGACCAGACATCAGACCAGCCACCTTTATTTTGTCTTTCTTTTGTCTTTGACCTTCATCCCATCGCATCTCGCTATCTCACCTGCAAGGTACGGCGCGTTGCTGCAAAATGCAGACTGCAGTGTGTCGTCTCTACTCCGTAGATGCAGGTGAAGTGAATGACTGCACATCTCTTCTGGACGTGGATTGGACAGAGACAGAACAAAGTGGCGTCTTCAGGGGCCAAGTCATCCATGAAAAATCGTCGTTGAGAAGACTTTGTGTAAGATACATACGGAACAAGGGGCCTGCAAAAAACCGCAAAAACCGCAAAAGGCTCGTTGACAGACGACCATCCTGGGCAAAGAGCGCCAAATGCACAAAATCCGCAGTTGAAACGTGTTTCAGGCCCAGGGGGAACCGCCAAGGGACAAGGGACAGGGTGCGTGCTGGGACGAACCGGCCAACGACTGGTCGACGAAGAGACCCAAGAGGGCCAATAAGAGGTCGAAAGACGGGAAAGGCCAGGGTCCAGTGGTCAGTGGCAGGGATCGAAGGCGGCCAATCGATGCGGCTCCCCTTTGATCGCTTGGACTTTCTAGGTATTCTTGGACTTCTTGGTATTCTTGGACTTCTTGGTGCTCTTGATTCAATCTCGTCGTCCTTGGCCCCTTGGCCTCTTCGCTCTCTTTGCTCTCTTTTTGTCTGTCTTTATTCTTTTGCCAGTTTTTCATCACCCGCCTGCATCAATTTCCTTGGTTTTCTAGTACACAGTATGTCTCATTGCCTCTCCCCTTTGCCCCTTGCCTGTCAATAACAAGAATTTGACGGACCTTTTTATTCAGTTTGTCCACTCACTTCTGGCAAGGGATAAAATAACATCGACCGGCGTCCCTCATTCTGCACCACACTCGGCGTCCTTGCATTTGCACTCACCTACGCTTACACTTACACTTACACCCATACTTGGCACCTCATCCACCCTCTGGAATGTGGCAGAAACGCCTTCCCGCTGCCATTACGTCGGTGGTCGTCTTTCCCTACTGTAATACTGTGTGGAATCGTGAAGCCGGGTCTGTCCACCGTGGCATCGTAGTACTGTGGCTGGCAGGGATTTCTAAAGTCCCCAACTTCCTCAGTTCTTCGTTCTTCCTCTTTGCGACAGGCCCTTGGCACCGCCGTCTGTTTCACGCGTCAGATCGGAAAGGAAACCAAGAAGTGAACCCCGGGCAGCGAGAGGGTCCTCAGGTGGGTTCTACAAGGACGTGTCCGACATATTTTGTCGTCTTTCTTTTGTCTTTCCATCCTCGTCGTTTGCTTCTACAGGGTGACTCAGGAACAAGAGACAGCGAATGAAGCCGGAATTGGGAAATTACGCCCTGATGTCGTGTGAGGTTGGTCAAGAAAAGAAACCACAGGATAACAACGAGAGTTGAGACACTACGGAGTACACATGAGAGGTGATGCACTGTCCACTGTCTGTCCACTGCCCCTCGTCCGATTTGTTTTCACCACATACGTCGTACTGGGCTCTTAGGATACACGTCCTTTGCACTAATACGCGAGGAGGATGAAAGGATCAAACAAACATCGTGAGGCTTCTCGGTCTTTCTCTTCGATACTCTTATCCTTTCAATCTCTTTTTTGCCTCCATTCTTCACCTACTGCCCTTTTGCCCACCTGCCCATCGTTTTGCCCTGGCTGTGCCTTGGCCCGTTTCTTTTGCTGCTTTGCAGGTTCTTTGCAGTGCCTTTTCGCCTCTCTGTCTGCCGTTTGCTGGTTCTTGGGAACCTTGGAGCCACTGAAAATCCAAGGATCGCCTCGAGTTGGCAGGTTGGGCAGGGCGAAGTCCGTTGATCCACCCTCTCCGTCGATCCTATGCTCTTATTTAGGGAGGTAAAAGAGAGTTGAAGAGCTTTAAAGACGAGACGGGACGATGCGCGTAAAGCTGTTTATGAGCAAACATTAAATATACGAGGGGTTTTCACCCTCTTTTGGCTGTTTATGTCGCGGCATTTTAAAGCAGCAGACACAACCAGATGAACAATTGCTTCCTCCATTGCTTTCTCCATTGCTTTCTGACTCCTCACCTTTGTCGCATTTTAAGTGCACTTTCACCTTTACCCCGGGATCGAGCATGAATTCCGCAACCTCGCGATGGACGTGCACAGACCGCTCACGATACGATGAGAAAAGAGCACAAAAATAGCAGGCAAAAGTCAGGAAAGAGCACAAGCAAAAGAAAGGCCAACCGACGAGCCGCAAAGCATTTTCAAAGCATTGCAGGGCTGAGCCACCAGATCACTCAATCACCCGATCACGCCTCTCTTTTTCTCGTCCCCTTCCCTCGTCCTCTTTATCCCTCGCTGGCTCAACACACCCCTGTCTTTCTTTTGCACCCAACCACCCCTTGACAAGCACTAACACGACACACGCACCCCCTTGGATCTCTGTTCCTTAATCTATTGCTCGTGTGAGAGGTAAACCCAGCGCTTGGCTGGCACCAATAACGAGCAAAAACGATGCCCGCGTGTGCTGCACGGTTTTGTCGTTGCACTGAACGCTGTTCCCAGTCCTGTCCCCCGTCCTTTCCCCAGCCCAGGATCTGTAAGTGGAAGTGGCTCTTTGTAGCGTGTAATACGTCGTAAATGGGGATGCAAACCGTAACAAAATTGTGTGCGCCGTAGTCCCAGATCGCGAGTCTGTCTCCTCTGTCTCTCCACAACCCGCAGCCCACCACACCCCCAGTCCCTCGTCCCTCTCCCGTTTCGCCTTTTTGGCTCTCTCGTTCCTGGTTCCTCTTGGTATTCCTGGATGTTCCTGGGTGTTCTTCCTGGGGTGTTCCTCCCTTTTTTCGTTTGCTTCTTGTCTATCCTGTCTTTCGTTTCCCTTTTGTTCTTCATCCTGCCCACTCTTTTTCTTTTCTCTCGTATCTTTCTTTCTTCCTCTTCACCTTTACCGTTCACCACCTTCCTTTTCGTCCTTCTTTTCTGCTCACCGCGTGCAACACGCTCGCCGGTTGGGACTTCTTCAACATCTTCACTTCGATTTCCACTCTTTTTTTGACTCGCATCTTCAGCAACAGCATCACCGTCTTTCGATTTTTCTCACTCATTTTTCACTGCTTCGTCGTGTTGATCGCACTCGTTTGTTTACCGCTTTACCGCATCTTTTCATTCATTTTCGTTTTTCAAACCCCTTTCAGCAACTCGGCTTCAGAGCGGTATCGAGTATCGCTCCTTCTGTGCATAAAACTTCAAAAAACTTCAGACTCTTTCCCCCACTAGGCAGGAACCTCATACCTTCTCGATTCGGAAACTACACGCCAGTCCAGCCACATCGCGACCAGCATCGTAGCTTCCACGACTACTCGACTGTACATTCCCAAACAGGAAACAGCAACTCGTCTCTTGAATATCACCACTTTCACTTTTTGAGGCCTCCTTTTTTTCCCCACAAAGTACAACACTCACAATGGTCAGCCCACGGGTCTCAGTTCTCGTGGCCGCGGCCATCACGCCCGTCCTCGCCTTCTGGCGCATGGAGTGCCGTGGCGTGGCCGGTTACGCCCGCATCGACCCCCTCGTCTCGCCCGGTGAGCCATCAATGCATTTGCACGCCATCATGGGCTCTGGCGGCTTCAGCGAGTCTGCCACCTACGCCGACATCACCGCCAGCGACTGCACATCCTGCCTCGTTACCGAAGACAAGTCGGCGTACTGGCATCCCGCCCTTTACTTTTTGGACACGACCACCAACGAGTACGAGCTCGTAGAACAGGTCGGCGGCACGCTCGCCTATTACCTTTTGAACTACGGCAACGGCAACACCAACATCACTGCCTTCCCCGAGAATTTTAGAATGATTGCCGGTGACAACAGCCGCCGCGCCTTCACGGCCGGCAACGTCGAGATGGCTGACCCACCCAAGTCCGACTGGGCCGCCCTCAACCAGACGAGCCAGGACAAGCTGGCACAGCGTGCTCTGGGCTTCAACTGTTTGGATTACAGCGCCACACCCGAGGCGTCTCTTTACCGCCACTTCTTCCCCGACAAGACGTTCTTGGATGCCAACTGCCCCGACGGTATCCGCTTCGAGCTCATGTTCCCGTCGTGCTGGAACGGCGTGGACGCCGACTCAGCCAACCACCAGTCGCACGTCGCCTACCCGGATCTGGTCATGAGCGGCGACTGCCCCGACGACTATCCTGTGCGCCTGCCGAGTCTGTTTTACGAGACCATCTGGAACACGCCCGCGTACATAGGCCGCACTGGCCAGTTTGTCATTTCCAACGGAGACGTGCAGGGTGAGTACCCCCGTTCCCCCTCTTTTCTGATTTAGTTCCACGCTGATTCTCTAGGCTTCGCGTACCATGGCGACTTCATGACGGGCTGGGACGTCGACTTCCTCCAGGACGCCGTCGACACCTGCACAAACCCCTCGGGCGAGATTGGGGACTGCCCGCTCTTCACAATCCAGTCTCTTGCCGATGCCCAGGCCTGCCAAATCGACATCCCCGCCAACGTGGCCAGCGACAACACTGCCGGTCCCGCTGCTAGCCTGCCTGGCAGCGTCGCTCCCTTTGGCGACTACATGGGCGCCACCATGCTCGCAACGTACAACCCGGCGCTGTCGTTGCAGCCCACATCGACGGAAGGCCTTGAAGGCGGCTTCGGTGCTGGCACTCCGGCGGCGCAGAACGCTGGTGCCACAGGCAATGCTGCCGCTGCGCCCATCCCGACCACACCCTCGTCAACTGCTTCTGGCGCCGCCACAACGACGGCCGTCAACGCCCAGATCGCCGCCAATATCCACTCGGACAATGCCTTTGTTTCGTCAGTTGCGTCTTCGTCACCGGCCGCAGCCGCAGCCCCAACCTCGCCAACGCCGTCTCCCTCGACGCCGAGTAGCGTGGTCACTGTACCGCCCAGCTCACCCAGCTCACCCAGCGGTGAGACCCATGTCAACGTCATCAGCACGCAGTACATTACCGAGGGCAACATGGTGACCGAGATCCTGTGGGAGGAGACGATTGTCTATGTGACAGAAGACCCAGAGACGATTGTGACGACGGTGACGACGACGCCGGCTGCAGCAGTGAAGCCGCGCTTCCACAACCACCTGCGCCGCCACAGACGGGGGCGGGAGTAGGAGCCGATGGTGGGGAGGGTGGCTCGGTGGTTGGTGAAAAGTTGAGGTGGCTGTTCTTTTTGTTGGCGTGATTGCGGTCGACAGGTCGACATCTTTATTTTCTTGGTCTATATTTTCCCGCAATCTTTTTTGCATCTTCTTCGCTTCTCTACTATCCTTTCCATTTAGTTGCCATCTTTTTGGTTTATCTTGGTTTATTGGCTACCTCTATATTTTATTTCCTTGACTTCTTCCGTCTACCGTCTCATTTTCTGTTTGTCGTTTTCCTTGCCTTTTCGCTGCTCGATGGTACGATGTCGACTGGGGAGGAAGAAAGACTGGGAGAGGGGGAGAAAAGGGGCGTTCCTTGTATGATACCACCATATTTTCCTCATGTTGAATTTTGTTTTTGACTACCTTTTGACTTGCCATTTTTCATCTTTGGACTTTTTGACCATTTTTGACATTTTGACATTTTCTCTCGCAATTGCCATCCTTTTACCTGCCATTTCCCAGACTACTGCCCGACTAAAAGGTACGGATGGCTGAAATTACGTTGGTGGCTCGCCCATTCCTTGGAGGTGGCATGAAAACAAGCGGTGCATTTAGTCGCTTTTGTGCTTGATCGCACTATATTCACAGTCGACTTACACCCAAAATAGCAATTCCACACAAACACTACGGAGTACGGAGTACAATCGCCAACCTCACAATCTCCAAAATCTCCATCAAAATTTCACGCCAATTTCGCACCAACTCCATCCCATCGACGGCCCGCTCATGCAGCTCTTTCGAGTACACAAAAATAGAGATGGACCAGCTGCCACCTGGAATGCCATGTGGCCCCGCCGGACCCGAGGACATCTCCCGCAGACTTTGTGTGGGAAAATGTGAAGATTTGGCGGCCATTGTGCAAGGCTGGAATGCCGTGATACTGTCGTCCCCAACGACACATTCCAAGGGTGTTTGGCTGTGAAGACTATGAACTGAGCCCCTGCCGTTGCAGCAAGAAGCTTACATCTTAATTCGATTGTCGTGCTTTTTGTTTGTGGTGTTTTCCTGACCGATCTGTTTTCTTTCTTTCCCTTCCTTTCTTCCTCATCCCTCTCGCCCATCGTCGACAAATCGCACCGCCAAACATACATCGAGGAATCATCTTTACTTTCTCGACATCGATCTCGACAACTCCAACATCGACACCGACATCCGACCTCGAGCAACTACATCGAATCCTGTTCAGCCGCCTTTTTGAGAACAGACATTCACCGACATGTTCTAAAAGGCACTTTACTCGTTTTTTATTCTCTTTTCTTCTGTTTTTACTGCCATCCTATCATCGACTACCGTTAATACTCTACACTCGTTCTTTTTTATTGTTCTTTTTCACCCGTTCTACATCACAATGCCTAAGCTTCTTGCAAGAGATGCGGGCGCGGGCGGCGCTGCCAGTGGCGGTTCTGGAGTCAGCCTCGGCGTCATCATTGCCGTCGTGATTGTCGGAACCATCTTTGTCGCCGTCGGTGGCGGTCTGCTGTGCGCATGGGCTGCACGGCGGAAGCGTCACAAGCGCCGGCAGTCCCGCCGCGCCGAGGAGGAAGAGGCGTGCAAGAAGCAGATGATGGCCGTCTCCATGATGCGGGACAGCGACGAGGCAGGCCGGCCGACAGCGGGCGACGCCACTGCGAACGTGAACGTGAACGTGAACGCAGTTGGCGGTGGATCTGCAGCGGCCGCCGCAGCTGCTGCCAACTACTTCCGCCCTGGTGGTGCGCCCCTCTCAGACTGTGCCTCGAGCACGTGCTGCTCGCTCGCCTCCACGCGCGACTCGTTCTCGACCATGGACGGCGACTTTGAAGGGTCGGGCGTCACCTGGTGGTGGCTCTGGCGCTGGCGGCGGTTCTGGCACAACCAGCGGCGGTGGATGCGTCGGCAGAAGCAGCGCGGGTCGTCTGTCCTGGGCCGCACCGGCTCCAACAGCTCCTCATCTTCAGGAGAGATTAAGTTGCAGAGCCAGCACAACCACTGCCAGCACGGCCACGGCCACCATGGACACCACCACCACCGCCGTGGCCATATTGATGGCTCGCCGCGCAAGCTGCGCCGCCGCCGGCCCGAGACGTCTATTATCGCCTCGACCAACTCGCTGTTTTTCTCAGCCTTTGAGGGCGAAAACGACAACAACCGGGACGCTATTGCGAGCAACGCGGCCAACGGCGAGATTGGCCTGCGCGAGCCGCCGCCGACCTTTTCGATTATCCGGCCCAACTCGTTCCCGCAGCGTCCGCCGCCTCCCTCGGAGCAGCAGCGTCTGATCCCGAACGGCATGACGAACGGTATTATGAGTAGTGGAAACGGCAACGGACCCAACAACAACATGTCGCCTCCCAAGATGAGCGGTGCCAATGGGCCATGGGCCACCAACAACGTCAATGGCAACATGCAAGGCAACCGCTCGTCGATGCCCAACATGCCGCCTCGTCCGCAGAACCCTCGCTACCGTCCACAGTCTGGCCCGCAGCAAGCTCCGTCGCTGCAGCCGCCGCCACCCATCTCGACTCGGTCTCTGCCTCGCCCGCCACAGCCTGCTCTGATTATCCCCAGCCAGCCGGACACGTACATCCCGCCCGGTGTGCCCTTCCACCCGAACATGCCACCGCACCAGCAGCGCCAGTTGATGATTATGATGATGCAGCAGCAGCAAATGCAGCTCCAGCAGCAGATCCGTCAGCAGCACTTGCAGCAGCAACAACAACAACAACAGCAACAGCAACAGCAACAACAACAACAGCATCACCAAAACCAACAGCGTCTCTCTCGGTCTGGCAGCAAGCACGGTCCTCAGCAAAACTATGCCACAGAGGTGGCCCTGACAGAGATTCTGCGCTCGACGGAGCAGCGTCTGGCTCAGCTGCAGGGCCAGCAGGCCGGTGGCAACAGCAATAACAACAACAGCATGGGCTCGATGAAGCGTGGTTCGATGATGGGCCCTTCTAGAACCAGCACTGTTGGTCCCACCACCTCTGCAGCCGCAGCCGCAGCCGGCGCCGACGCTGACGCCGACGCCGACAACGAGTCCATCAAGCGCATCTCGCAGACGTCGGGCTCGGATGCCGACAGCATGGCCAACAACAGCAAGGACGTCCGTGACAGCAGCCCCATCCTCGATGCCATCCCTACGGCTCTTTCCAGCCCCAGCAAGAGCCCCAACAAGAACCGTGTCGCTGCCGGCACCCTCGCTCACAACGGAAACAACATGATGATGGCCCACCCCATGATGCTGCCGGCTGCCCCTCCTCCTGCTGTTTTGTTGCCTGCCCCGGCCTCGTCCACAATCTCCAACTCGTCCCCCGAGACCCGTTCTCCCTCGTCTGTCTACTCGTCATCAGCTGCCTCGACGCGGTCGTCCCTCTCAACCGTCTACAGTGTCGACGAGCGGTCTGAGAAGGGCACTGTCGGCAGCAAGGCCACATCCAAGGGCGGCGTCCGCATTGCCCAAAGCGACGATGATGCCCAAAACGACCGTATTCTGGCCGGTCTGGGCATCACTGGTGCCATGACTTCTGCTGGGAGCCAGTTTGTTGACGCCAAGACGAGCTTCGAGGATATCCAGGTGTCTCATGCTGTTGTGCCTGCCGCTGACAGCACTCTCGTCCCCGCCGCTCTGTCGACACCCAAGTCGCGTGTTTCGCGCGGCATGTCCGTCTCGGCTACTGGTGGTGGTGTCGCAGTTCCTGACCTGCCGCCCCGTTCACCGAAACGGTCCGCCGGTACGGTGACCAAGGGCAGCGGCATCATGATCCCCCACTTGGCGAGCAGCAACAGTCTGAGCAGCTCCAACAGTGGCAACATGATGAACAGCAGCAGCAGCAGCAGCAGCAACCACAACAACAACCTCGGTCCCGGCCCGAACCAGAACCGCAACAGCCGCCACCACCACCGCCGCAACGGCAGTGTCTGGCAACAGGCCCCGTCGCCGCAGCAGCTGCAGCAGTACGGCATGGGCATCAGCACAAGCAACATGGTGCACAACAACAGTGCTCGCTTTACCTTTGGCGGTAACAGCAGCAGCGTCAACAACAACCAAAGTGTCCGCCTCATGGTCACCAGCCCTAGCAAGCCCGATATGGCTGCCACCGAGGTCGCCGACGCCGACCTCAGCGACGAGAAGACGCCCACGTCCATGACCTCATCATCGCCCAATGCTGCATGGCGCAAGTCTACCGACCGTTCGCTCCTCTGCAGCTCGCCCACGCTGGCGCCCGAGGACGAGCACATGCTCGTGCCTGGCCGTGCCAACCCGCGCACCTCCTGGGGCAACCCCAACGGTCACGGCGCGCAGCCCAACCCGCCCAACCCACCCAAGCATGGCCGCCGCTCTCTCAACGAGCGCATCGAGGCTTTGCAGGCCGCCAACGACAGCGACGACGCCCAGTTCCGCCGCGGCGGCGCTGTCCGTCCTCTGCCGCGCCCGCCGTCGTTTGGCAGCCTCAACAACCTCAACGCCTTGCATGCGCTGTCTGCATCCATGGCCCAGAACCCGCACTCGTCGTACGCGTCGCAGGCCTCAACCACCTCCACCTCACAGCCCTCCGGCACCGTTGTCGCTGCCGCCGCGGAGCTTCGCCGCATGAACAGCACTGCCTACAGTGAAGCCTCGTCTTGCTACAGCAATGCCACGTCGGCGGTCGGCAAGTCCCCTGCTCTGGGCAGCATCCAGATCGCCACGGCACCTTCGGCCATGGGCCTGACCCAGCCCCGCCGTGCCCACCGCCGGCGCAATAGCAGTGCCGGTGAGTCTGCTTCTTCTGTGAACAACAGCAGCAGCAACCGTAGCAGCGCCGTCGGCAGCCGCCAGTACCTGGCGCTGGGCAAGAAGCGCGTGTCGCAGGTTCCATCCCACGTCGGCGGTGGTGCCTACGATAAGGAGAACCGCGATGCGGCCTCCAAGCGCAGCTCAGCGCCTCCCACTGTGTCAGGAAGTGCCGGCCGCCCCTCGCCCCAACGTACCCGCTCGTCTCGCAGCATGACCACCACCGGTACTGCTCTGCGCCGTGTCGACGAGAACCCCGGGTCGGGTGCGTCCACCCCGTCCGGTACCCCAAACAAGGGGACTCCCAACAAGGCCGGCACGCCAAAGGGCGCCTTGACACCCTCGGCTACCGCCGGCTCCAACCTCAGTGCTGTTTCCAACAGCAACAACAACAACTCCAACAACTCCCCCTCCACCCCCAAAGCCAACACCGGCCGCCCGCTGCGCAAGTCGCCCAGCCGCTCAACCCAGGTCGGCAGCACCCTCCCTGGTGCCAACGCGACTGGCAGCCCCGTCGGCAAGCTCCGGGCCAAGTCGATGATGGGTCCCAGCACGCCGCCCATGGTGCGCCAGCTGCGGCAACAGCATGCAGCCGCGACGGCAGCGGCCAACCGGGACAGCCTGGGTCTGTATGACCAGGATGGTTTCCTGCTGAGCTCGCCTGCACGGAAGAACTAAAACAACAACAAAGGAGAAATAGTACAAAATAATACAGGGGAGGTAGCTGCGCACGTCTTTGGACACACATTCATTCATTTCCTTGATTAGTCTACTATTATTTCCTATGGGTATCTTGGGTTGCGTTGCGTTGTTTCTTTTTCTTCTTTTTCTTTTTCTTTCTCTTTTTCTTTTCCTTATATATCTCTGTCACTCATTCTCTTATTCTAACTCATTACATACCTTTCATCCTCTGTCAAACTTTCCATCTTTCTCATTTACTAGGAGTAAGATGATTATCTCATAGGTGTACTTTGATCATTACTACTGCTCTTACCTCTACTTCTACTCATATATTTTACATTGCATTTGTCCATCTTCGTCAAAGACAGTGAGATCCTTGGACACTCTATTAATTGATTGTACATATGAGGGCATGGTGTGATGTGGTTGTAGTTGTAGATAGCTGCTGTCATTTATATCTAAATTTTAGCCACCAATCTCTACTGTCGTTTACTTTATATGTTATCGTATTTCCTGTTGCTTTCTTAAGTCTTTTAGATCTTTAATTTTCTATGATGTTGGTGACTTTATTTGTTCTCATATTTTATTCGGGTTCGCATGAGATTTATTATGACGAGCTACGTCGTAAAGTGCGCTTAGTTGGTGTAAGCTCCCGCCGCTAGTTCTGCAGTATAAATCCACGACAACCGCATCGCAAGCTGCTTCTTGCCGCTTCACACACGACACGACACGACACGACACTCTACGTTTCTCACAACTCAAAGCAACTACACCAAGTCTGCCACGACAGCAACTCGCCTAGTAGAGACAACGGCTCGCCTCAGATACGTGCGCCACGGTCCTTCCGTCGAACCGCGCGTATTGTCGCGCAATTCCAACAGCCGTCAATCCGTCAATTCGTCCTCTTTTCCCCTCCACTTTTGCCCCTCATTCCCGTGTCGCATCGCGCATCACACCGCGCGCATTCCCATCTCCCGTCTTCCTTTACGTCCTTTTACGGCAACCACTCTTCTCCCACCCTCACCGTTGACATGCCCCCCATCCCCCACTCTCCCAAGGTCGTCGTCTATCACCAGACACACCACTCCCGCGATGGCCAGCGACCCGTCTCGATTCTGCCGCTGCTGGGACGAGACGGCGGGCCGCCCGCGGCCACACACATCGTCGTCGCCGCCGTGCACATTAACGATGCCAGCTCGGACAAGCCGCTGACGCTCAACGACCACGCGCCGGACCACGAGCGGTTTGATGTGCTGTGGAGCGAAGTGGCAACGGCGCAAGCCAGGGGCGTGCGCGTGCTGGCGCTGCTGGGCGGTGCCGCCAAGGGCTCCTACGAACGGCTCGACATTGCCCGCCAGGGGAACACGAGGGCGTCGTTCGAACAGCACTACGCACTGCTGCACAGCCTGTTGCGCCGCCGGAGACTCGACGGCGTCGACTTGGATGTCGAAGAGCACATGTCTCTGCCCGGCATCATCCACCTGGTCGACCGGCTGCGTGCCGACTTTGGCCCTGCCTTCTTGTTGACAATGGCTCCCGTCGCTGCCGCTTTGCTGCGACCATACGACCCGCGCTGCAACTTGAGCGGCTTCTCGTATGCCGACCTCGAGAGAGAGCGCGGCCACGAGATTGCCTGGTACCATGCACAATTCTACTGTGGATGGGGCGATGCCGCGCAGCCGCACATGTATGCCACCATGGTCGGGCTCGGGCCGCCGGGGACAGGGCTCGGTGGCGCAGGTGGCCCGGCCGGTCTCCCAGGACAACCTCCCGGCGCCGCGCCAGTGGTGTGGCCAGCACATCGCGTGGTTATGGGCCTCGTGACGAGCCCGGCCAACGGTCCTGGGTTTGTGCCGCTGGACACGTCCGCCGAGGTCATGATGCAGCTGCAGGCAGCGACGTCGGCGGCGGCCGTGGCGTTTCCCGGTGTGCCAGGGATCCGCGGAGGACAATTTGCCGGCGTGTCGGGCTGGGAGTACTTTAACTCAATGCCGGGCGGCGAGGAGCGGCCGTGGGAGTGGGCCGAGTGGATGTCGGCGATTCTGGGGACGAGAGTGGAAGCGGATGGTCTTGCAGGAAATATGCAGACAACGGCGCCGGCGGGGAGCACACACGCAGCCAGCACCTCCACAGCTTCGGCAATAGCTACTCCGGCATCCTCTACGGCCCCGATAACACCGCCAGAAGCCGATCCGGACACCGAAGGCGGGCCGGACGCGCCAGTTCCCGCCGCCTTTGAGTATTCCACCGATACGGAGGAGGAGTCCTAGGCGCTCGATCTACAGTTAGAAAAACGACACACAGACGCCACAGCGCTTACCAAGCGAGGCGCGGACGAAAAGGAAGGAAAAAAAGACAAGAGACCGGCGGACAGGATTGAGGCACGGCAGCACTCTCTGGGAATAGACAGTAGAGATGTACCCAGACAGCAAATCTACAGTGCGGAGGTACAGTACACAGTACACAGTACTTGGCCCAGGAAACACAATCTCCATAAGGCTGAATATGCATCATTTCTTTGACTCGAGTTCCAAAAAGAGGACACACACTCGGCCAACAGGAGGCCTAGGGGCCACGACAGGGCCGCTCTCTCCCACCACCCAAACCCCTTTCAAAGAAGGTGATCCTGGTCCTGCAGTCACACGCAATCCTTCCTTCCTTTCGGCAGGTACTGCACACATTGTGCTGTCTTGGCGCGGAGGAGACGCTGCATAGGGCTTAGCCGGGGCGTGCACATACTTGTACTTTGTGATCTGCACATCTTGTATGCTATATCTCTCGCCTACGACTGGACAGCCTGCTCTTATTATAAACGAGGCTCGGATTTCGCGGTGTTTGGTGTGCCATGGGATGGGTGTAGGGGCAATCAATGTGGGATGTGGGAGGACAGATGTTTGTCTTGACATTGTCTTGATACTGCCTCAAACAAGCGACTCGAGGACTTTTTGTATTGTGTGCCTTGTGCCTCGTGCCTCGTCGTATCTCAAACTTGAAACGTTCTCTGTTCAGAAATCTTAATTTGGAAGCTGTTGTTCGATTGGCTCGACAACAATCAAACCGTCAACGGCCATGACGTACATCGTTGAGGGTAACATATTGGTTTGCCAACCGGAGAGACCGGTCAAGGCAGGACGCACAAAGAGCTGTCGTCTGACCAAAATAGTGTTTCTGTACTTCTCCAGAAATAGACATGTTTTACCCGTTCCTGGCCGGTGATATAACTGGAACATGTTGTTGCAGATACAAGAGGCTACCCTGAAGAACAGGCAGTCGACATACCTCGTATTCTTTTTAGTACCTGCATCTGCGTCTGTGCATGCATATCGTGATGGCCTCTCGCTGAAGGAGGCGCCGTATAAGGACCGAGGTCGACTGCGGGCAATGAAGACCGATTCCGACCGTACAGCTAGGCGACCTGTCCTCGGAATCGATTTGTGAACATTCATCCACGTAAGAACACGACACAACGAATCTCATCGCCTGTCTTGTCTCTTGTTTGATATGCTTCCGATGAGTCAAACAAGTCAAAGCATGTATGGCATCTTTGTATTTTGCACTTTGACTTCCGCGGCTGACGGAATCGAGCAAGGCGTTGAACAATCACCTAGACAGCTCGTTGATGGTGGACACAAAAATAGTTCAACCCGATGTTGTGGAACGCCAAGCATTGAGGATCGTCGAGGGAAGCGCCTTGTAGATGCCATTCGTACAGCAGAGCTAGAATTGTTGCAGCCGGCATCGACCTCTTTGGGCCAGCTGCAGCCTTGCTCTCGCTTTCGTTGTTGCTCTTTGCTCTTGGGCCTCGTTTTGTTCTGATTCCTGCTTTTCGTTGTCACGCAGACCCGCTTAGCAGTACTAAAAAAGAGAACACACTTCTCGCTTAAACAGGAAGAACAACGACATTTGGCCTAGATGCACTGCAGCGGCAGGGAGCATTGATTTGTTGAGATAGTGAGGCTCAGCCGCCTACCAAGCCACGACCATTGCAAGACATCGAGTCAGCTTTTTTGTCGGGCGATGCAAGACAAAACGGCCCTGCTTGAGCGACCGTTTGCGTAAGGATTTCCTGCGAGGTCCTTTGCGTTACGGGAGGATTTTGAGTTGATCTGCGCCATTTGTCTCTTTATTGTTCCCTTGCCGTCAACGGTTTCAGCATCGGGTTTCTGCTCGGAGTGAAATCTGCGGTGTCCAAAATGGTATATGTCTCCGCGGCGAGCGGCACAGATCAAGGGTGGAAAAGTTAAGCAGAAGAAGCGTCTCGTGACAGTTGTAGACGACTGACAAAATCAAATAAGCTGTCGAGAGGATTGCTGTACTTGGTATCATGTTTTGTCGTGGTGTCGGTCATCGTGTTGACGTTCGGCATTGCCTAGCTCGAGGGAATAGCAAGTAAGACATTCGAGACGAGTCGGGGATCAGGCCATTGCCCCGTCCCTCGTCCATATCTTGCACCCCATGACTTCCGCGAGACTTCACACCACAGTTTCCGGGACTTGCGCGGGTTTCGTTCCTAGTTCTGCTATTCGTAGGTATTCGCAAAATAGAGAGGGGCGCCTAGATAACCGCGCCATGATCTCATTCCAATATTCCGAGTCAGCAGACAGAGAGTCGGAGCGTTTTCTCAGTGTCACAGTCGCTGTTTGGGGGCGAAAACGGGTAAGAAAACGGAGAAACGAGGAATCCAAGGGCGTATGGTATAAAAAAAAAAGGCGGCCAGAATCGGCAGTCAGCGAGTAAAACACAGCAAAACAAAAGTAAGGCTAAGGCAAACAACAGAAACATGATTGTTTGAGGCCCGGACGGCCCAAAAGAGAGAGAGAAAATGTAGCCTGAAATGACGCAAGGAAGCGGCACGGCCGGGAGTGACTGATTTCTATCTGGGGATACGATGGTAAAAACCAGGGTCGAATTGGGGGCCGGAGGAAGGCTGTAAGGATGATTGATGATGGGTGGGAGGGGCCCAGACCGCCAGATCGGTCTGTATCGACCCGGGACCAGACCTTTGCATCGCCTTGCACCTGACAGATATTGTGACGTAGTTTGCTCATTTGCGCTTGCGTGTGCCGGTGAGACTCAACTCGACACTGCCCTGTGCTCTGGCAAGTCAATTCGGTATGAAGTTGGGCCATTTGCGAACCAACAAATTGTCAGCGGAGCAGAGAGGCAAAAGCTTGCAAAGTGGTGTTGAGATTCGAGAGTAGGAATATGTAAACGCGACGACAAAATTAACGTTACTAGACGGAAGCACAGAAAGACGGGATGACGCGAGGTTGCGAGGACGGAGGATATAAATTTGCACAGGTTTGTCGTTCTCGGTGTGTAGTGCAAGCGATATGGGGGTGGACGCTGAAAGCTGAAAGCGTTGGTGAAGCTTGATCTTGATTGAAGCTTGCGTAATTTGATTAATGGAGACAGAGATGTGGATAAAAAGGGGAACGCAAACAAAGGAGACTAGCTATCAAGAGGAAGCTACTATGAAGTCATTACTGTCAGTCGTAGCTGCCGCCAGTCGGCGTGTTGTCGGGTCTCTCTTTCCTCACCTCACCCACGACATATGGAGCAAGAGACACAGAACGGCCCAAATAGGAAAGAGGTACAGAAACACAAAACATTCCAAGCTTATTCGAGGGAGAACACCCCGTAATCGAGGCAGGTGCGTCTTGTGTGTCAGAACTAAAAACGGAAAGAGTCATCGAAGGCCGCAAGGCATCAAGGCATCCCAAAATACGACGTATGAGGCGCTCATGATACACAAAGCCACAAGGCCACAGCTTTCGCCTCTTTCTAACCGAGAGAGCGTGGCTTGGGCTCAGGATAAATACACCGGTTCTGTGGAAGGTGGTGCTCCTTCTTGCTGCGCATCCCACGTATCTTACGATGGGCCACGAGCGCACCCCCACTGTCCGATTTGCTGCAAGCCACCCAGAATGGCAAAGTTTGTGTGTAGAGGTAGAGAAGACAGAAAAAAGTACTTTGGCCGCGAGGGTGAGGTACAATGTAGTACGATGCAGATGCAGCGATACGAGCAAGAGTGTGCAGGAGCGATCGCAGGTACGACCCTACAAGCTCGCTCGCCCCTGCTGAATTGGGACGAAAGTGGCATCTCACACCTTTTCAAGTCGGTCGCGCCTTCCTGTCTTCCTACTCTCACATTTTATTCTCACTTCTCCTCTATTTTCGCCTTGCTGACGCGAGATACAGGGGAAAGAGCGACTGTGTCGATGTCAGGAAGCTTCTGCTAAGCATCACCTCGTTTTCTATGTCTGTTTTTGAAGCTAACAAAAGGGGCCCGGGGAGTGGCGTGAAACAACGGCCAGCCCTAGCTAGATCTTTGTTGAATACGAACGTAAAGCCATGAGAATAAGACGAGTCGCGAGACTTTCTTTTTGTGGCCCTTTCTAGCTAGACCTGGGTTTGCGTCAACGGCGGAGACCCGCCAATGTGCTGCCGGGAACGCGGCTCCTTCCTTGCGGATTTCTAGAGGTACTCCGTATATACTGTGCATTTAGCAGATAATGCAAATTTAAAAACTGTACGTTGTATGCACAGCAAATGCCTTACTTCCCCCTGTCGACCAGGGCATCGCGTGTTCGTTCCTGTCTGCGGACGGACAACCCTGCCGCTTCCCGAAGAGGAAGGACCACGGCTGCTGGCTTGTCGCCCCGTTCTTTGCTTTCTCCTTCCTCACCTCGCGCATCGTCATTTTGTAACTTTGTCGACATGTGTTTTAGTCAGTAAACATATCTTGGCTCAAAACGACGCAGGAGCGTCGCAAACGACATGATAACAAGTCAAAGCCATGTTGGTGCCTAGCTTGCTATCATAGAGGCCCGCTGCCTCAAGGCGATGGTGCCGTCTTTGGGCATCGCCGCTCTTGCCTCCTCATCATATCTTTCTCGCGCAAGCTTTCTGTCGCCGTCGTCCCTTCCTTTTCTGGCCAGAGCCACATGCGATACAGATACAGAAAAGATATAGGATACAACCCTCAGCTGGTTTGCGTATTTGCTGACAGGGCCGCTCCTTCCCATCAAAGCTTAGGCGAGAAGAGGCAGGAACGCAACCTCCTCAGCCTTGCTCTTTCCCTTTTCTCTGCCACACCTCACCCCATTTGCACGTTGGCTACGCCTCGACCGGCCGGCCCTGTCCCATTTGTCACTTCTCTTCTTCCCCTGTCTTCTGTCTTGTCTCGATGTCCACCTCTCAATTCTGTCTCAATTGTCGTCCGTTTGTCCTCTTGTCTCTTCGATCACACTGTCTCGCATCCTCGCAAGCCTTTCCGCCCTCTTTCCGCCCTCTTTCCGCCTTGTTTGTGCACCCTGACTCTCACTTGCATATTGTTTCTTTCGTTTCTTTCGTCTTCATCTGGCTTCCCTGCTTTTTTTTCTTGATTTTGATCACATCCTGCTTCGAAAACCGGCCGCTCCGCTTGTTTCTCTTGTCCGACCTGTCCCGAGCCATCGCCATAGCCATCGGCTGTAATGCGGCCACATCGTGGTCGTGTCGTTGCTGTTCCTGATCTGTCTCTTATCCGCAGCTCATCCGCAAGAGAAACCAAAGAACATCTGAAGCACAAGCAAAATCTAGCAAGACCCAGCAATTCGCAATTCGCAGTTCGCAATTCGTATGCCGTGACATCGTCCCAGCGCCAGTGGAGTCGACTCTGCCGCCTATTCCTACAGCACGACACGACAACCACAACAATCTGGCACCGCCGGCTCGCTAACCGCACGGCGCCCTGGCTGCCACGAGCACACCCCCCTGCGAGTCAAAGAAGGCGTCAATCCCTCGAGATCAAAAGGCGTGCAGGATGCGCGTGTATCTGCGTGAATGATGCAGGCACCATCCAGAACGGGCATTGGCGTTGTGGTTTTGTGTTGCAGTCTGCAGTGTCTGTAGTGTCTGCAGTCCCAGTCCGCATCGTCCGCAGGCGTTGGGTATCGTCCAGGCTGGCTGTCCAAGCTCTTGTTGTCTCGCCTTTTCAGCTCTGCACGCTCGCTGATTCGCCGGCCTGCCTAATCTACCCAACCCCTTCATTATTGTCTTGTCATTTTGCTTGCTGACCTTTGACGCCGTTGACTCGTTTTGTCAAAGTTGACGATTACGTCGTAGATTGTCTCCTCTTTCGATCCTTTCTCCTTTCCCCTTTGTCCTGTCCCCTTGTCCCATTGTGTTCCCCGTTTCTTGGTCCCTGCATGCTCTTGTCCTCGAGCCCGTCGCGTCCGTTTCCACTTACAAGCGGCCCTCGCCGAGCCTCATGCAACGTTCTTGTTCACTTTCTAGGCTCGCTTTTGGACTTTTGGACCGACCCCTGTTGTCTCTGTTTTGCGGCGCCTGTTTTCAGTCTGGTGGGCTGGGTGTGGCTGCCTTGTTGCTGCCTTGTGCTCCGAAGATGCGCGGTTGCTGCCTCGCCCATATCCACTGATGACTCTTCCATTGTTTTCTTTTGGGCCGTTTTCCATCCTCTCGCGACGCTTTTCTTTCCCCTTTCTTCCTAAATCTTATTTTTCTGTTTTGCGTGCCTTGCGTGCCTGGGGAAAAAGCAAGACAAAGCGGGTCAGCACACAGGGGCAGTGTGCCAGCTCGAAGCGTACAGAAACCCGAGAAACAGACAGGAAAAAAGGAAAGACAGGAAAGACAGGATATACAAAGCGAACCAAAGAAACAGTCGAAAAACCGCCAGGCGCGACACTTTGCGAGCAGGTCTGTCCCGAATAGGAAAATGACATCTTACACCCGGCCAAGTCGCCGATTGCACACACTTTATGTGTATACACGCAAAACAAACACGCACGCACGCACGCACGCACGCACGCTCGCTCACACACTCGCACTTTTCTCCCTCTCTCACAGGCCATGCAGAGAATGAGCCAGAAACAGGGCCATGCCAGGCCATGCCCGTTTTGCCCATTTTACCAGGGGGGCTTAGATGATCGTTGACTCTTTTCTTTGTTTGATGACTTTCTTACGCCGATTTTACGATCGTTATCACCACCACCACAATTACAGCTAACGGATCACAAACACACTCGAACCCCAAAAACCCAACGAGCGAGAGACCGGCGTCCTCCAAAACAGGGTGATGGGGTGTCAGAAACTTGACAATGTCAATTGATAATGGCAGCGCCCAGCGGCACACCTTGGACGAAGGATCCTCTTTACATCCTTGCAAAGATGCTAGGTAGCAAAAGCCTCGTTCTTGCAAACATCATCTTTTCTATTTCCTTCCCAGTCTATATAAGGTTTAGCCCTTCCCTCCTCAAACGAGAGCTATTATCTTCCCATCATCTCATCATCACATCATCTCTCAACAACATCGCCCGTTCACAATCCATACTACTTCCACTTTCCATTTTCTTATATATACCACCCTTGCCAACACACTTCAAAGTCCGTTCTTTTAGCTCTCATACTTACTCTCACCACTTTATCTTCAACTTGCACTTTGCACTTTTGAACCACACATCTTCACAATGGCCGCTTTCTTCACCACCGCCAACTCCACCATCATGACCCTGCCCGTCGAGTACGGCCGCAGCGGCTACAATGGCAAGCCTGACGACGAGGACGAGACCAAGGACAAGGGCCGCAGTGGCTACAACAAGTCAGTATAAACTCTTGTTTAAAAAAACACAATTAGATCGCCATTCTAACAAACAGCTCCAGGGGTGACAGGGACGACGAGGAGACTGGCGAGCAGTAGACTGCATCCTGCTTTGCGTCTTCCTTTTGAGTTTCCTAGACCATAGACCGATTTGATTCCCTTGGCGCTTTTGGTTACTGGAGTTTTCTGGCGTTCTTCTTCCTTTCTTCTCTCTTTTCAACATACTCATTTTGGCGACGACTGGCAATGAGCATACGGCTGATGGAAGTGCCACTTTTGCGGTGACTGTTTGGATGAGTGTTTTGGTTTTCTTTTCCCTTTCTTTTGACTTTCTTTCGATTTTATTTTGGTTTTATTTTGATTTTGATTTCGAGTTCGATTTCTTCGGCTGTACTCTATTGGGTTTGGGTTTGATATCTACAAGACAGAGGCCTCACGGCAGGCAACTTGCTACAGCACCAATGTTTCTTTATATAATGTACACCAATACTACGATCTTCACTTTGCCCCTTTTGGATTCATGCAAAAGAGTGATGCAGCTTTTCCATTTGGAGGTTTTTTGGGCAAAGGATTGAGAGAACTACTGACATGCACTTTGCCATGCACACTTGTCACTTTCCAACACAGAACCTAGAGAGTTGTTAGCAAGGGCGTTAGCAAGGGCGATATCACGAACAAGGCGACAATATGCAGCACACTATACTCACTTTTCAAAGACGACACCAAGCACTTCCTCGATATCGCTCCCCTCACCACGGCCTGTGATCAGTGCCAGGCATTCAGCTGCATACCGCAGGTACTCGGCGGCCAGCACGACATCTGGGTCGGCATCCTCGTCGGTTGCCTCATCCAAGAACTCCTCGAGATTCTCTCGGCACTGGGACAGAAGCTGCTGCTGGCGGACTGTCACACCTAACAGGTCTTGCTCATCGGGTGGCAGGTCGGTCATGGAAGCAAAGGCGGCAGCCAAAGTGTCCACCAGGCCATGGATGCCGCCAGGATCCGAGTTGCCCTCCTCCATTTCCAGGACGAGGGACTCACCAATGGCTGACATTTCGGCTGCCCGGCAGGAGATGGTCATGAGAGGTAGCTGGCTGCCATTCGGGCTGTCCTTTTTCACCTCGCCCACAATCCTCTGGACCTCGTCGCGCAACTCGTTGATAAGATTTGCTAGCGTGTCCGGGTCTGGCACGACATCACACTTGTTGAGCACAACCATACTCTGCTCCGCCCCTGCTGCAAGTTGGAGTGTCTCCTCGTCATAGCTGATGCTGTACGAGTTGGACTGGGCAATCTTCTCGACGGATGCCAGGACAATCACAACGTGTGCATCGGCTGCCTTTTGCCGTGCCCGCCGGATGCCCTCTGCCTCAATGGCGCCAAGGCCGCTACTGCCACCACTGGCACCACTCGAACCTTTGGTGTTTGGAGTAGCGGCGCGGAACCCCGCCGTATCGGCAAACGTGCACAGATACCCCCGAATGTCCAGACTCGCCTCCACGACATCTCGCGTCGTGCCCGCCTCGTGCGAGACAATCGACGCTTCCCGGCCGACCACCAGGTTCATCAGTGACGATTTACCGGCATTCGCGGGGCCCACCAATGCGATGCGGATGCCGTGCCTCAACAAGCTGCTGCGGTCGGCAGCGTTTTCGTGGGTGCCTACTTTAAGACGAAGCGCCGCCACTTCTTTGGCGACGTTTTGTAGCAGCTCCCTCGGAGACTCATCAAAGTGTTGATCTTCGGAGAAATCAATGAGTGCCTCGATTTCGGCGCGCGCCGCCAACAGCTGCAGCCGCCAGCCTTCGTACGTCCGACCCAGCTGGCCCGAACTGCCGCGGACGGCGATGCGCCGCTGGTGCTCGGTGGCGGCGTCCAAAGTGTCGCCCAGCGCTTCAACCTGCGCGAGATCCAGGCGGTCGTTGAGAAACGCGCGGCGGGTAAACTCGCCTGGTTCGGCGTAGCGGGCCCCGGCACAGCCGCATTGCGGGATGGCATTGAGCACGGCTTTGACGGTGGCCGGTCCGCCATGGACGTGCAGCTCCAAAACGTCTTCGCCAGTGACCGACTTGGGACCGGGGAAGTAGAGGACGACGGCGGCGCGGTCCAAGATGTTGTTCTCACTATCGCCTGCAGCTGCCGGGTCATGGAGAGTGCGCACATGTGCGTGCCGGGGTTTGATTGGACGGGCTGAAGGGCACAGCGCTTTGTAGATCTGGGGAGTGTCAGTGTGGGAAAGGTAGTGGGACATTGGGATACGATGTACTTGCATCTAGGCAGGCAGGCCCTGATATTCGGATGACGGCAATGCCAGCCTTGCCTGGAGCCGACGAGAGGGCGTAGATGGTGGCATCGTCAGAGTGCAAGGGAGAGTGGCGTGTGGCAGACGTGACGAGGCGAGATGAGAGGGAACACGAAGATGAGAATAAGCGTCGTGACGAGGGTGTGCTTTGGCGACCATTTGACAGGATGCTATGGGATGCTCTTGCGTTACGTGAGATTGAGCTAAAGGGGCATGCTTGGTCATGGTATCGACGTCGTGATGCTGTGAGTGAGTGAGTGTGAGAGTCTCCTATGAAATACCATGATGGCGACGCTGATGGCGACGCTGATGGCGATGAGCGTGGACAGGCCTGTGCGAGTGCCCTCCTTGATATTCGAGTCGTTAACGAAGATGGCGACATTGTGTGTACCTCGCTTGTGAGGTTGTTGACAATCATCAAAATTAAAATCGAAATTAAATTAAAAAAGGCTGTTCATCTCTGGTCTCATGAGATCTAATCTCGTGAAATCTCGTCGTGCTTTAGCTATGAAAAGCTTCACTAAAATATTAATCTAAATCTACATTCACATGCCTGGATTACCTAATTGTGACGGTGTCTGGTTCTGCTTATTTCCCGCTGCAAGCACTGTAACAAGCAAGCTCTTCCGCGCTAGCCACAGAAGCATTGATGACCGCACCAACACCCTAATAGAAAAGCGGTCTCGCAAATATAGGCGGGCGCATGCATGAAAAGGCGGGGTGGGGTTGGGGGGTTGGGGCGCTTTTGCCTTTTGGCGGTCGCTTGGAGGGTTTCAGCGAAAGCAAGGAAAGGCAAGAGAGGCGGCGCCTGCCTTTTCTAAAACCAACCGTCCAACCGTTCTTTCCTAAACGCAAACCTAAATTCCCATCTTTCCACCTTTTCCCCTTTTCCCTTTCGTCGGCCTTTACAACATCACGACTTTCGCTTTCTGCGTTTTGATATTGTCGACACAACCTCTCAGCCAGCACTTTTGTCGCCCCGAGTTCTTCCCTTACCGACCCCTTCTCAACACACACACAACTGCCCAGCGGCCCCCTCACCCAAGATGGCCTCCTGGTACTCCAACATCCTGACGACTACAACCTCCCGCATCTCCAACCTCCGCGCCAACCTGTTGGGCGGCGACGCCGACGGCGACACCGAAGACGACACCCACGTCTGCCGCGTCCTCCGCGCCTACTACACCGAAAAGGGCCGCAGCTTCCCCCAGTGGCTGCCGCCCGACCCGAAAGCACCGCCGCCGCCCACTGCGACTGTCGTTCCCTCCGGACCGGGGGTCGGCTCTCGCTATGGCGGTGGCAGTCTGAGCGGCCAGGGTGGGGCGCCGGCGAGCAGTCTGTCGTCGCTGTGGGACAACAACTCGGGCCAGCAGCAGCAGGCGCAGCCCGTCGGCGGTTCTTTGAGGCAGACAGCCCGTGTTGGCGGTGTCCAGGGGAGCAGACTGTCACCGTTCAGCAACCGCAATAGTGATCCATCGGGCGGCGGTCCCGGCGGTCCCGGCGGCCCTGGAGGAGGCGGACTTGCACCCCGGCCACTCCCAAGCCAGCGCATGGGTAGCTACCAGAGCACGCACAGTGCGGCAGGTGCTTTGGACAGAAACAGTGGAGGCGGTGGTGCACCGGCAGGCTCGGCACAGGACAAGCTGCGGAACCTGTTTAGCAGTGGCGGCGGAAGCGGCGGCAGTAGTGCAGGCGGCAGTCGGTCGCAGAGTCCTGCACAGTATGGCGGGAACCAAGGGGGTGGGGGTGCCTCGTATGGAAGAGGTGGAGGAGGTGGCCAGCAAGGAGGTTATGGCGGTGGAGATCGTGCGTTTGTGGCAGCCAATGCTCCGTGGGCGACGGATGAGTACCAATACTCGAGTGGAGGTGGGGGCGGTGGTGGTGGTGGTGGTGGTGGTGGTGGCCGGCAACAAGGAGGCGGTCTACCGAGTGGGCCACGACGGGCGGGCGGTGGGCTACCCAGTGGTCCGCGGATGCGGTGAGGTGACGAGACGAGGGCAGGGAGCGAGACGGGCGAGAACCGAAAAGCTTAAAGCGACAGAACCTACACAGCAACCATGGCTACGACTCTGGTGTGTGGCACACAACGAGGAGAAGAACAACAAACGACAAGCCGCGGAAAAGCAAGCAAGCACGGCCACAAAAGACTACAGTGCGCAGCAGGACTACTGCGGCCGCACACAGCATCGAGACTCGAGACATACACTATTGTCGATTCACAAATCCATGTTTGGCGATGAATGTCTAACGATGGTCATTGTCTGACGATGGTCATGGCCTCTTGAAGGAGATGGAAATATGGCGGCAGGCTGCCTATTCCTGAGAGAGAGAGGAAGAGAGGAGTCTAGACTGCTCTAAAATGATACCAGAGCGGCAGGAGACGACACTTGATACACGACACACACATTTATACACCTAATACTACTTTATGTTACTGCATCGTTTTTAGATTCACATGTGAACTGTATATGGTCGAAGAGTAGAAAAGAATATGGATTCGTGTGTATGTGCAGAAATGGTAACGTACGCGATGCAAAAGAAGTCAGAGGCAGAAACAGAATCAAAAGCCCAAACTGTGGAAAATAAAAACGAATAAATGCAAATCCCGCTCTATCCCAAGCCTCGTGTAACCGTATCAAATGAACAAAAAATAAACAGATAAACAGAAAACTACCACCTACGCCGCCGACTTCTTCGTATTGCCCCACAGAATCTTGTCGCTGCCGGACTGGTTCTTGGGAACCACGTAGATGTTGCGGCTCAGCAGGCCCCGCAGGTCGGGTGTGATGATGCGTTTGGGGACGTCGGACGGGGAAGGCTTGGGTGCCGTGCTGTTGCGCGACTCGGGCGCCTTGCCGGCGGCCGTAGCCGAAGGACCGCTGGTTGGCGACGACGACGACGACGACGACGACGACGACGACGACGCAGCATTTGACGACTCTGCCCGGTTGTTGCCCGACATGGAAACCATCTCGGTGCCGTCACCACCACTCGACGTGCCCGGCTTGGCAGTCGCGTCAGACGATACGGACACCGCCGACGCCGATGAAGTTGCCGTCTTAAGCCGCGGCGCCGGGAAATTGTTCTGCTTGTCGACCGCCTCGACCAGCCGCTGGAACCGCCGGAACAGGGCCTCGGCGCGGATCAGCGTCGACTCGAGGTCGATGGAGCCGGACAGCTCGTTGACGTACTTGAGCACTTCGTCAAAGTGCTCGAGGTGCATCATGATGACATCCCTGTGTTTCTCGAGGATGGCGAGAGCAATAAACAGGTGGAAACTGCTGCTCAAGTAGTCCGTCCACAGCGCTTCCCACAGCCGCAGCACATCGGAAAAGTCAAACTCGCGCTTGTACCACACCAGCAGCATGCGGAAGAAGAAGAAGAAGTTGGTGCTGTCGGCCTTGCGCAAATGCTCGTACAGCTTTGGGTCCATAAACTGCACCAGGTGGTCGAGCGCCAGCAGCTGGGCACGCATGCCGGACTGGTCCCGCAAAAAGTTGCGCTCCATGCGCTCCATGAAGTGCTGGAACGCCCAGAAAGCCAAAGCATCGTCTTGCACAACGGCATAGATGGGTGCCAGCAGGTCCGACATGCCCTGCACATAGCCCAGCTCGCGGTTGTACTCGTTGTACGTCAACAACAGGTCCTTGAGCTGCTCCATGTGCACGTTCGTGCCGACGTCCGCAAACGGCGAATCCGGGTCCGGGTGCGGGATGGTCTCGCCGGCGAAAATCAACACATTGCGGTCCGTCCGGTGCACATCCTTCTCGATCCGCCCGCGCTGCTCGCGCCACCACTCGCCCTCTTCGCCCTGGCCGCCCAGGTCCACCAGCCGCTCCCACCACTGGCCCTTGAGCTTGACGTACTGGTCGCGCAGCGACGCCGTCTGGGCTTTGCGCTCATCGGCCGTGCTGTACCACTCGTGCACACCCAGCAGGAAAAGCCAGGCATCTTTGCGGACACCGTCCTCGGCATCGAGACCGCCATGGAAGATGCGCTCCTTGACCTCGTCCGTCGTCACCGACAGCCGGCCCGTCCGCGCGTCAAAGAAAGAGTCCCACTCTTTCAAGGTGACAGGCTTGCGGCGCTCTTCGAGCGACAGACCCGTCGAGCTGTCGACAAGCTCAAACTCGCCCACATCCGTGTCCTCGAGCTCCATGATGTCGTTGGCCGTCCAAATACGCTGGCTGCGGTCGCGGTCGCTCTGCTCGGCCATGCCCATAGCCCAGCGAGCCAGGTAGATGCGCGCACTGTCAAACTCTTCCTGGATCGTTTGGACCTCGGGGTTGCGCAGCAGACGGCGCATCTGCGGCGGCACGCGCGGGTCGTCGAGCACGTTCTGGGCGGCGTTGCGTGTAAATGTCGTCACCTTGCTAAACTTCTCCATAATGTTCCACCCGGTCTCCTTGACAAACTTCATAAACGGGTCCATGCTGGCGTCGCGAGAGCCATTGCCGCCGCCAGTCTGTTGGCGGCGGCTCGACGACCCGGCCGCACCGGGAGCCTGGCCAGTGCTGCGCCGGTCGCCGGCGGTCATGCTATCCCGCTTGCCAATCGCCGACACCGAGCTCGTCGTCAGTTTGCCGCTAAAGGCCTCGCTGTCTTCCTTGGTCGGCTCAACCAGATAGATGTTGGGCTCGGCGCCGCTGCGCTCAATGTGCACGTAGCGGCGCAGCCACCGCAGGACCTCGTCGCCGCCCCAGAACATGCCGCCGTCGGCACCAAAGGGGTCAAACGTCTCGCGGGCCCGCTTCTTCTTCTGGAGCATGGTCGACATGCACTCGCTGTCGTGGAAGAAGAGCGCGGGGAAACTGTCGCCGGCGCGGGTGTTGATAATAACCGAACCGAACCACCAGCCCAGGCTCGGCGGGCGCACGAGCAGCGAGTAGATGGCGCTGACGGGGATGGCAAAGGCATAGTGGCCGACAGAGCCCTGGTGGGTCGTAATGGTCGGCGGCGGCGGGACGAGATACGTCTGGCGGGGTGGCGAGTCGCCCTCTTCGTTGAGATCGACTTTGACATAGACGCTGGCGGCGTCGCCGAGAGACGATTCGGGCAGCCATGCCAAAAGAAGGTCGGAGGACGAAGGGTTTTGATGGGAAGAATCGAGGGAGGCAGAGGAGGTCGGACGGTCGGCGTGGCTTTCACGGCGGGCGGGCTTTTGCTGCAGCAGGGCGATGAAGCCGCAGATGTTGTCCTTGGCTGAAGGTGTAGGATGGATGTAGACCTAGATCGTCAGTGGGTGAATGTACGTCGCTGACAAGATAAGGGGGACTCACCTTGCTCTTTGAGTAGAGCAGCTTGACGCCGCGGCCTGTCTCGGTATGTGTGACGGTGTTGTAACCGCCCTCTTCGTCGTCACTCATGGCATAGTAGCTGCCCTCGGGCGATGCACTGCGGTTTCTGGATGTTCCTGACGCCGTTCCTGACGCCGTTCCTGATGCTGTTCCTGATGCTGTTCCTGGTGTGGTTCCTGGTGTGGTTCCTGACGTAGATGCTGACGCTTGGGCTGCAGTTGACTGTGACGATTGTGGCGCTGGTGAACCGCCAGGTGCTGGGATCTGTGTCATTGTGTGAAGAAGGTACTGACAAACGACGTTGACTGGTTTGACATAAAACCGTTAATCCGACGTAATCCGACGTATATGAACAAACGAAGAACAGAAATCGTTATCGCTCAGCTGATTTTTGAGGCTTTGCTGTTGAGGCAGAAAAGAAAGCTAAGGGAGAGGCGACAACGGGCTATGACGGCATATGATTGTTTGAATGTGGGGCTGTCAAGAAGTCCAGCCGGAGTGTGCAATCTACAACGACAATGAAAAGAGTATCGAAATGAGATTGTAGAGAGCCTTTGACGATATGAAAAAGGGGAAAGAAAAAAGGGAAAAGGAGAAAATAAATGGAGGGACAGAAGGACAGGAAAGAAGCTTAAAGGCGAGGTAAAGGGATAGTGGCAGCTGACTGACGTCGAATGAATGGGGAAGGACCGAAGGGAGGGCCTGGCCACTCTATTCTGCGCGCTCTTTCCCTTTTTGTTTTCGCAGATTTACAGGGCTGCCCCGCGGCGACTTCCTCAAAAGAGCTGGCAGAAAGAACTGCACCACAAAGAGCAGAGGCAGGAGCGACCGTTCAAACCCCTCAATCCAAGGAACTTTGGTGGCGTTTTTTTTTTTTTTTTGGCGCCCTCTTCTCAAAAGACGATAACAGAAAAGACCAGAAAGTACGCTGAAAGTGCAAGACATTGACTATACTCCTCCAATTCGCCCATTTCTCGGCTGTCTCTTCCTTATTCCCCTCCCCAAAGAGTCCCCAAAGAGTCTGGCTGTCGTCATCAGTGCGAGGCTGTGTGCCACAACCCGCGTCTAGCCTCCAGGCAGCCTTTTAAACCTTTTGTGTGGAGAAGACGAAAAGAGTGAAGGCGAAAACGGAAACGACAAAAGACAAAAGCAAAAAGACAAAACATGTGCCAATTGAGACTCACATCACAGCGTTTCCATTGCTCCAGTCTTTTCTTTCCTTTGTCCTTTTGTCCTTTTGTCCTTTTATTCTTGTTTATATTTTATAGCTTTTACTTATTCATCGTATTTAAGATTAGCATTTATCATACAGCAGCCTCGTCTGTTTCATCACCTTTTTCTTTTTTTATTTCCACACGCACGTCCCTCACAGCTCATCCCGGACGCGGCCCGTCTCCACATCGACCTCGGGCATCGCCATAATCTTGACCACCAGCGACGTCCATCCCGTAAAGTGCTGTGTCCGCTGGCCCTTGCCCGTCTCCGGGTTGTACTGCTCCCATGCAAAGCCCGTCTCCTTCCAGCTGGCGTAGACGGTGTCGACAATGTTGCGGCGCAGACGGTTGTAGAGGTCGGCAGCGCGGGCGCGGAAGGGCCCCTCCTGCTGGCCCAGGTTCTGGAGGGAGACGAGCGCCAGGTAGTTGATGTTGATCCAGACAGGGCTGCGCCAGTAGTTTTCGGCGGTGCCGTAGAGCTCGCTCTTTTTGGAGAGACTGCGCAGGCCGTGGGGGCTGAACAGCTCGTCCTCATCGCCGAGCAGGTCCAACAGACGGCCAACCTTGGGGTTGGTGGGCTCCAGCAGACCGACAAGCAGGGGGAACAGCGAAATGTACCCGCGGTGGCACACAAGCTTGTTCTCCTCGTAGTCGTCAATGGTGGCATCGCAGTAGCAGCCCTCGTCCTCGGACCAGTGCAGGTCGTCCATGTTGTGGGCAATGGCCTCCTGGATCGAGCGCAGCTGCTGGGCTTCTTCGGTGGATGCATCCAGGCCCAGCACCTCGCCAATATGTAGCAGGGACCGGGTCATCATGCCCATCCAGGCCATCAGGTCGACGTGCAGCTCGCCCGGGTGCGGCGGCTGCGGGCGCGGGTAGTCGTCAAGACCGCTCGTCAGGACGTGCGCTTCGGTGCGACCGCGCCAGCGGTAGGCTTCGCGTTTGGAGAAGGCTTCGCGCTCGTACGACTTGATGTCGCCAAACTGCGTGCGGCGGAACCAGTCGTACTGCCGACGGAGCAGTGGGTACAGCTTGCGCAGGTACTCGAGGCCGAGCTCGGTGTTATCCACGAGATTGCTGCTGCCGGCCCGCTCCTTGGGCGTTGTGCCGTTGGCCGCCTCGCGCAGCTTGCTGACGAATGTATCTATGACAAAGAAGAGCGTGGGCGGGTTGGCGTAGTGCGGGTACTGGATCTGGAACTCGGCGGGGACCTTGCTGCGGGCCTCGGAGCCCAAAATCTGCTCGCGCGCGATCCAGCCGTCGTCATCCATGAGGTTGAACCAGCTCTTGACAATCTCGAGCGTCAGGTCCATGTCCCACTCGGCAATCGGCAGCAGATGGAAACCCTCGTCCCACAGGAACCCGCGCGGGAAAAAGGGCCGCGACGGGATGCTCGTAAACAGCTCATAGGGCCCGTCCAGGGTCTCGCGGTGTTCAGCGCGGGCTTTTGCAGCATCCTCCCAGAAGCCCTCGTCCTCCTCTTCGTAGGCCGCCGCATACGACCGGTCGGCAATGCCGTAGCCATAAAAGTAGCCGATGCCGCCAAGCAGGTTAGAGAACATGCTGTGGGCAAACGCCTTGTACTTGTCGGCGGCAAAGGGCGCCTGGAGCTGGAAAGCCTTTTTGAACTGGGCGCTAAACGACTCGCTCGCCGTCTTGATTTCGCGCGTCACGTCCTCGCTCGTCAAGTCTTTGCCAGCCGACGCGCTCGAAAACAACACGTCAAACTCAAAGGGACCCTCGTACATGCGCTGCACGTACTGCAGGTTGCCGGAACCGGGCTGGTTGCCAAGCTGGTACACCTGCCACGGCGGCGGTGCAGCGTTGGGGTCGTGGGTGGCAATGACGTGGTCGACCGTCTCCTTGATTTGGCGGAACAGCAGCGGCTTGACCTGCCACAGGTGCTCTTCGGTGGCATGGAGCGACTGCACAACCGTCTTTTCTAAGTCGCGCTCGGCTGAGTAGGCATGGTCGCTCTGCGGGTGGTCGCCCGTTCCTTTCGTGATGACAACCTTGAAGTCGCCCAGACCCTCGGACGCGCCCTCGAACGTGGTGTCGCCCGCGAACCCAAACTCGTCCCAGTCGGCCCCCGAAACGTCCTTGACCGTGATCTCGGAGCCGTCCTCTTCTTGTGCCAAATAGAAGACAACCATTGTCTTGACGCTCGTGTCCGGATCGTCTTCCGTCGGCGCCTTGGGTCGTGGCACACCCTTTATGCGGGCGCCCCAGCTGCCGCCGTGCGCACCGCCCGGCACCTTGACGAAAGACGTCGTAATGTCAATGTTGTTGAACGTATCGTGGATCGTCTGCGACCCGCCCAGTCGTGTATCGTACTCGTCCCACCCGTAGCCCTCCATGCCCTCGTTCTGCTCGCAGGTGTACCGCACATGGTTCTGCAGGTCCGTGTAGGTGTCGGCCCGGCCCCACATCAGCCCGGACACCAGGCTCTTGGGGATCCGTGGCCGCACGCCAAAGTAGAGGTTGGGCCGGTAGGGGCCCCAAAGAAGACTGTCGTTGTTGAGCCGAGCGGTTTCGCTGAAAAGGACGGATTCGTCGTTGTCGGCCGCGGCAGCGACGACACCTTGGCCCAGACCGGCGACGGCCAGGCCAAAGGAAAGGGCCAATTGGCGTACAGACGCCATGGCTATGATGTGATGTCAAAGAGATGAAATGCGGCGATGGCTGGACTTTGGTGGCGTTCAGTCCAAACCAGCTGTGTTGGCGGAAGTGGAAAACAAGAACACGAAAACACGAAAGCACGAAAACCCCAGTTTCGTAGCTTGCGGAAGGAGCTCTCCAGGGGGGCTTTTACGGAGGTTGGATGTAGACACGTTTGGAGAGCTTGGGCGGTAGCTTTGGGGCGGCTGGGGTACGTAACCCCCACTGTCCAATGGCACTAAAACAGGGGTTCAGAGGTGGGAACGGTGAACTTATGTTTAGGTAATCATCCTCTCACACGTGATTGCAGTGGAAAGTAAAGTACGCTATCTACACAGCGACTTCTTGAGTCACTCTCAACACAACAGCATCAGCTTTCACTCACTTGTCGGTCTCTAAAGCATACTAATATGACAACGTGGAGTTTAGTATGAGCTGATAAGACTGGAATTGGTCGTAAGTATCAGACGACGCTCATATGATCTTACTGTGTATCACTAGTGAGCAAGCCAAAGAAGTGAGATATTGAGATACACCCTTTTATAAGGCACTTTGTTGCTGTTCTTAAATATGCTTTATTTGGTCCAGTTAAGATGGTAGAGTATCTTCTTCATTCTCGACTTATGAGCGTCTCTAAACAGCATGAGTCAATAAAGAGGGTTAGCTATGCAGACGTCAATTGTCGTCCCAAACGACAGAACAAACGACTGAATACAGGCGCTAAACTTGTCGCTAACGTTGCGCAGGGCCTAGACCCAACAGCGCCTGGCGTCCGCCGTAAGTTTGGGCCAGTGGCCCGCTAATACGCTAACCCACCCCATGCGCAAAACGGTCTCACCGCCCTCCCACCACTTACGGCAGAATTCGCGTAGCGGGGCAGCGATAGAAGAATCCGACTTTTTTTTTTTTTTTTTTTTTTGGCCCTTTGCTTTTGAGGTCCAATCTCGAGCCTCTGTCTTGTCCCATCTCCCACTCCCACTCCCTCACCAGCTTTCTTTCCACCCCTTCTCTCTTCTTTCTCTTCCACCCCAATCGCATTCTCTCTTTACCCAAGACAACATTTCGAGGTTCACTTTTTGGCCTCGTTGTCTTTTTATTCTTTCTCTCTCTTTTTCTCTTTCTCTCTCTCTTTCTCTTTCTCTCTCTTTTTCTCCTTCTCTCTCTTCTCTTCCCTCCGACCCCACCAGAACCTCGTTGCCGACACTCCCTTTTAAACCCTCCTTCTCTCCTTCTTTCTACCCCCAACTCTACATCATGGCCAGCATGGATCAGGACAAGCCCGCCCAGGCCGGTGAGGCAATGGACGTTGTCAAGGCCGAGGAGAAGTTCAAGACAATGGAGCACTCTGAGCAGCACTACTTTAACAGGTGAGGGGATATTTCTGCTGTCAACTGGGCCTGATGCCCTTCTTTTGATCATGGTGTTTTCCATACTAACATATGCTCCAGCTACAACCACCATGGTACGTCGTGATGCGAAACAGAACAAAGTCAGGCGAACGTCTCAAATGGTTTCCCTTAGCTAACAAACCAGGCATCCACGAGGAGATGCTCAAGGACGAGGTCCGCACAAGATCGTACATGAACGCCATTGTCCAGAACAAGCACATCTTCAAGGACAAGGTCGTCCTCGATGTCGGCTGCGGCACGGCCATCCTGTCCATGTTTGCCGTCAAGGCTGGTGCCAAGCACGTCATTGGCGTGGACATGTCGACCATTATCTACAAGGCCCGCGAGATTGTCAAGGTCAACGGCATGTCCGACAAGATCACCCTGATCCAGGGCAAGATGGAGGAGGTCAAGCTGCCCTTTGACCATGTCGACATTATCATCTCCGAGTGGATGGGCTACTTCTTGCTCTACGAGAGCATGCTCGACACCGTCCTGTACGCCCGCGACCGCTACCTGGTCAAGGACGGCCTCATCTTCCCCGACAAGGCTACCATCTTTGCCGCCGGCATCGAGGACGGCGAGTACAAGGACGAGAAGATTGGCTGTGAGTTCTCCAGTCCCTGGAATCAATTTATTTTATTTGTGTTTCCTCGCCGCTAACAGCCGAGTCTGGGACAATGTCTACGGCTTCGACTACTCCCCCCTCAAGGAGACCGCCCTCTCCGAGCCCCTCGTCGACACCGTCGAGCTCAAGGCCGTCGTCACCGACCCGGCCAACATCCTGACCCTCGACCTCTACACCTGCACGACCAAGGACCTGGCTTTCAGTGCCAACTTTTCTCTCCGCTGCAAGCGCGACGACTTTGTCCACGCCCTCGTCGCCTGGTTCGACATTGAGTTCTCGGCCTGCCACAAGCCCGTCCGCTTCTCCACGGGCCCCCACACCAAGTACACCCACTGGAAGCAGACTGTCTTTTACCTCAAGGACACCCTGGCCGTCCAGGAGGGCGAGGAGATCCAGTGCGAGCTGCACAACCGCCCCAACGACAAGAACAAGCGCGACCTCGACATTGAGGTCAAGTACAAGCTCGAGACGACCGACCCCAAGCGCACCGGCGAGGGCGAGTGCACCTACAAGATGTGCTAGAGGAGGTCTCTCTGCTAGGAGTCCGAAAGAGGAGACATCTAGAGGAATGCTAGAGCGATGGACAAAAAAGGGGGTCAAAAAGACTAAAATCCTGGGATTGTTTTTACATGTGTTCATAATTCTGTTTTGACTGGTGTTTGGTTGGCTTTTCATGCAACGTTTGCATTTTACTTTTTTCATCTTGGTCTCATTTTCGCCTTCGTCTCATTATTATTTCCACCATCTTTTCATTTGGTCATACGCCTTCCATTTTCACGATTTTTGTGTCGACGTAATATTTTTATTTTGGCTGCCGTTTGTTTGTTTGCATCCAACGAGGCGGTGAGCGAGACTAGGACACATTCTACTTTTCACAAAGAAAGATACCTTACGCGGGACGAAAAAGAAGCAGGGCATTATCATGGAGCAAATCAAACTTTCTAAAACAAAACTTTGGTATCGTTCTTATATTTTTGTGTATCTGATTTCATAAAACAAGAAAGCTAAGAAAAAATCGCAGACAGATTTGCTGCTACATTAAACGACAAAATCACTTTTTTGACATGGAACCGGCTTCACTCCTCACGCCTCACTGCAACACGCTTCGCCGCGGGCTCGGGTGGTTCTCGGGGTGCTGCAGGTACGGCCCGCCGCTCGTCAACAGCGGCGGTACCATGGACGTCGTGGTCTTGTCTTTTGCGAGTCGCGTGGCCACGTCTTTTGCTTCCGCCGATGCCGATGCCGATGCCGAGGACGTCGGCACTGCCGCCACAGCCAGCCAGGCGGACTCCTAGTTCCCGCCGCCGTAGTGCGACAGCAGCCGTGCCACCTGCTTGGCCAGCTCGTCGGCCTCGACCCGCGTCGCTGCCTCGGCATAGACACGACAGGCGTTTTCGGTGCCCGACGCACGCGCAAACGACCGCGCATTCGTGTACTTCTTGACACACTGGTCAATCTCGTCCTGGATACCGGCGGGCTGGCTCAGCTTGCGCTCGGCATCCGTCGTCTGGAACAGGTCCTTGTCGGCGACCTCGACACGCACAAGACGGTTGGGCAGGTCATTGTAAGTCAGGGCCCAGTCTCGCAGGGTCCAGACCTTGTGGGCCAGGATCACCTCGACCATGAGCATGTCCGACAGAGCGTCACCGACGGTTTGGTTGATGAGGTCACTGACGGCAGCAAGAGTGTCCAGAGCCTCCTTCTGGGCGGGCGACTGGGGCTCCTTGGTCTTGAAGGCCTGGACGGCGTCGGCCGAGAACAGAACGGTACCGTGGCCGTTGGCCTCAAAGTAGACCCCGACATCAAAGCGGTTGGCGGCGTGGTGCAGGTGCTTGACACCCGTGGGCGTGCACACAACGGGCAGGCGCAGGTGCTGGGTGATATAGTTGGTGGAGGCGCCGTTGGCATAGGCGGTCTGGACGACACCAATGCGCAGGTCGTTCTCGAGGCCGGCGGCCCGCACAAGATCCGAAATAAACGACGCAGCCAGCGACGAGATCCGGTCACCATCGAGCATAAAGAAGCCGGTGTCCGGGTCGACCCAGTAGTAGATGATGCGGTCGGCATCGCCGTCGTACGAGCAGCTGCGCAGACCGGGCTGGGGCTGCGGGTTGGGCGGGGCGCGCTGCTTGGTCTTGACAAAGTCGGCACCACAGTCCAAGTTCAGAATCTCGGGCCGCAGGACGTCGTCGTTGACGACCTTGACGTCGAAGCTGACCTTATCCTTGGGCAGGTACTTTAAGAACTCGTGCAGCTTGGGGCCGCCGACACCGTTGGCACAGTCGACGACCAGTTCACCGGAAATCTTGCGGCCGCGCAGAGCACGCACAAAGGCGTCGCTCAGCTTCTCGTAGTAGCCAGCCTCGCTGACTTTGCCGTAGGCCAGAGGGGTGCCCTCGGTGTTGGTGCAGCGGGTCAGGTAGTGCAGCTGGGGTGTCGTCAGAATCTTGTAGTCGACGGCCTCGATGCCGGTGGCGGCCAGAGCGTCGGCCACGGCAATCGCCAGAGTGTGGCCCGAGGGGCGTGTGTCGCGGCCGTACACAACCTTGCCGGGCGTCGACAGGTCAATCCTGAGGGAGGTCGCCAGCTGGTGGTAGTACTCGACAAGGGCGGCGTCGTCGGCGCAGTTGACAAGCTTCGTGGCATAGGCCTCCCACTCCTGCTCGAGCATCTCGCCCATGGGATCGACAATCTTGACGCCGTTGTCGGCGGGCGGGTTGTGGCTGGCAGTGATCATGACGCCAATGGCCTGGCCGTTGAGCTTGCGGCTGCGGAGGCCGGCCAACAGACCGACACGGAAGGTGACGCCGTCGAGCAGGTCCGAGTTCATGCGGAAGCCTGCGGTGCCGTACTTGAAGACATGGCCGGGCTTGGTCGGGTGCTTTTGGGACGCGGCCACGATGGATTCGTCGGAGGAGGCCATTGTGGTGTGTGGGTGGGGTTGTGGTGAGAGGTATTGAGGTTGAGAGAGTTGTTGTTGAAGGAGAGAGAGAGGAGGAAAAGAGAAGGGAAAAGAGAAGGGAAAAGAGAAGGGAAAAAAGGAGGAGGAGGATAAGAAGAGAGAAAGGCAAGTTTGAATCTGCGGCGAGGCTGAGAAAAGGCACAACGTCGAAAACGCGGGGAGGGCAGTGCGGCACTGTGAGGGGTGTAGCGGGCAATTGATCGACGGAGGTACACAGGGAACGTGGTAACACACCGAGATGCAGTGGGGAGGGGGAAAATCGAATGAGACGGAGAAAAGAAGAGAGAAAAGGAGAGAAAGTGAAGGGCAGAAAATGCCTCGAAATCAGGAGGAGGACTACAATGCCGATGGATTCCTTATTTACTACTGTTACTGTGTACGGAAGGCGCCAAGGAGCAACGAGCAAAAAGAGCAGTTGCGAACGGTGGCCTGTCGTTTCGACTACCCGGAAGCTAAGAGACAACGGGACAACGTAGCACCTGCACTAAGAGCAGCCAAGCATTCGTGTTAGGAAAGAACAAAACAAAAGAGAAGAAAAAGAAACAGGAACAGCCCCCCAAGCAAGGCGGAAAGAGCGAGCGAGCGGCAAAGGGCAGCTCGGAGCTCGAGAAGGAGGGGCAGAAAAACAGACGGAGGAAGAAGGTGCAACCCTTGTTACCCTTATTACCCTTGTTCGTGCTTGTTGCTTTGCTCTGACGCCAGGGGCCCACCCACCACATAGCCACGCTGGAAAGAGCCTGAGGGAACATTGAGGAACCCCGCGCTGACAGCTGATGATGCGAAACAGGCGTTGTGCAGATAGTGGGCAGGCCGGCAGGGTGCGCTAAATCGTGTGTGGGATGGGCCCTGCAACAGTGCACATGGCCATTACGTAGGGGAACTTTCCACGTGACCGCGTATCTGAGTCGTGAGTCCGGCAGTGCACGGTGTGCCTATTTTTAGGCACCGTTTTAAGAGAAAGAGTGAGGCAGATCGTGGCGCGGATACGAGGCGCGACTTCACGCATCCACTTTAACGACTTTTGATACGAATACACATCCCACAACGACAGCGACAGCAATCTGGGAGAATTTGCGGCTTGGTCCTCTCAATCATCCCGTCTTACCACTTTTTATTCGGTTGCCTTCTTTTGGATCTTTTGGATCCTTTTGGAGGCGTTTTTTGGGGGACGCGTTGCTGTGGTTTTTCCTTTGTTTGGTCGACTCTGTTTACTTTGTCGTGCATCGCCGTTATCACCATCGCTGGCTTCGACACCCCCAGCATGGAGGAATGCCCCAACCCACTTTTCCTCGGTTGGGTCAAGGAGTGGTGGGACCAGGCCAAAGAACGCAACACCAAAGGTGTCATCGCCTACCGAAACGCACACGAGTCACTGCGGGCCTGTCCGATTCGCTTTGAGCACCCGGACCAGCTGCTGGCCCTCAAGGGGTTCGGCCCCAAGATGTGCAGCCGGCTGCTTGAACGCCTGAAAGTGCACTGCGCAGCCAATGGCCTGCCGGTGCCCCCCAAGCGGCGACTGGCAGCGGAGACAGTCAATCAGATCGCAGCGACGGCACCGGGCCCCTCGAGCCTGACGCGGGCGAACAGCCGCAGCATCAACGAGGGCGTTGTGGCCGGGCAGCGGCCGCGGAAAGAGAAAGCATACGTACCGCGGCTTCGTCAGGGCGGTTACGCTATCTTAATGGCCCTGTCGTCGCCCGAAGCCGAGGGCCGTGGCTGGCTGGTCAAGGCCGAGGTCATCGAGCTGGCACAACAGCATTGCGAGACATCGTTTACCGTTGCCCTACCGGGCAAATTTTGGACGGCGTGGAAGTCGATTGAGACGCTGCTCGCCCACAATCTGGTGGCCGAGCGCGGTCGGCCGTCCAAACGGTATGCCCTGACAGAAGAAGGATGGGAGGTGGCCAACAAGCTGCGGGATGCTGTTCGGGGCGGCGCGGGAGGTGCCGAAGCGGCAGCACAGGTGGCCCAGCCACTGCAAATGCCCGACGGCCAAGCCGGCCTGTCGACGGCCGTGCTCGATTTGGTGGCGGACGGGCCCGCCGTGACGTCGGACGACGTGCTGCCCAGTGTCGAGCCGATTGCGCTGTCAGCAGGCTCCTTTTCGGTGCGGCTGGTACTCGATATGCGCGAACGTGTCACGGGCCAGCGCACTTACATGGAGGACGAGCTGGCGAAACGGGATGCCAAGCCGTTAGTGAGAGCACTGTCGTTGGGCGACGCGCTCTGGGTGGCCAAGATTCACGACCCGAACCTACTGAGTGTTTTGGGTGCCGAAGGCGATGAGCTCGTCCTCGACTGGATCGTTGAACGCAAACGCCAGGACGATTTGGTGAGCAGTATAAAGGACGGACGGTTCCGTGAGCAAAAGTTCCGGCTGCGGCGGTGTGGTGCGCCACACGTGGTGTACGTCATCGAAGAGAGCGGCATGGACCCGGACATGCTGCACAAGTACGAGGATGCAATGCAGTCGGCGATTGCCTCGACACAGGTGGTCAATGGCTACTTTGTGAAGAAGACGCGGACGGTCGACGACACGATTGCGTACCTGGCCAAGATGACGAAGCGGCTGGAAGCACAGTATGCCGACAAGCCGCTCAGAGTCCTGCCGACGGCGTCCCTGACGGTCCAGAACCACATGCCGTGGCTGCAAATGCTGCGCCAAAAACACCCAGAAGGAAACTCGTCACCAGCCACACCCAGCTACTGTATTTCGTACCTAGCCTTCGCTTCCCTCACATCCAAGTCGGAGACGCTGACGCTGCGCGATGTGTACCTGAAAATGCTCATGTGCACGCGCGGAGTGACGGGCGAGCGCGCGCTCGAAATTCAAAAAGTGTGGAACACGCCAGCCGCGTTTGCGCAAGCCTACGATACGCTCGAGGCCGAGATCAAAGTGGCCGACGACGATTTTGACGCAGAAGCTGACGCGGTCCGCAAGCGCAAGCGAGAGATGGTCTTTGACAAGCTGGGCCGGCTGCCGGGGACGAAGCGGCGGGTAACGAAGCCCATATCGGAGAAGCTGGGCGAAGCATGGGGGGCGGCGTTGTGAGGGCGGCGTTGCGAGGGGCGGCGATGGACTATTTGATACCTTGGGTGCATATTGGATTGGCGTTCTGTTTTTATCTCTTTTGAACTGCACTGTACATTAGACAGGCTTGGGCCCACCATTGGTCATGAATGATATTCTTTTGTTTTGTCTGTCTTTTGTTTCGTCTGTCTTTTGTTTCGTCTGTCTTTTGTCTTTTGTCCATCCTATTTTGTTATCCACCGACTTGGTCCACCAACTTGGGCTACTTCTTCTCGGCCAGCGCGGCAGCCACAGTCTTCTTGACCAGGTCCGCCACACCGCTGCCGCCGGCCATGGTCTCCAGGTAGCCTGCCATGCTCTTCTCGGCGTACTTGGCCAGCACGTCCACCTCGACATTGATGGTCTCGCCTTCCTTCTTGGCCGCCAGCGCCACGCGGCTCTGTGTGTAGGAAATCAACATGACCTCCCACCAGCCACCGCCCTGCTCGGAAGGCTCGTCGTTGACCGCCGTGACTGTCAGGGATGTACCGTCCAGCGCAATGAAGCCCTTGTACACCACATACCGCAGCACATCCCGGTTCCGCGGCGTGAACCGCATCGTCTGCGCATTGCCGTCCGCCGCAATCTTGGTAATGGTCGCAATGCTGTCTACGTGGCCCTGCACGAAATGCCCGCCCATGCGCGTGTCCGCCCGCACGGCACGCTCCAGGTTGACGCGGTCGCCCTGCTTCAGGTCGCCCAGGTTTGTGAGGCGCAGCGTCTCGGGGGCGACGCCGACCTTGAAGGAGGTGGCGGCATCAAAGGCCGTCACGGTGAGGCAGACGCCGTTGATGGCGATGCTGTCGCCGAGGTGGGCGTCGGACAGCAGAGAAGAGCCGGACGGGATGCTGACGGTCAAGGAGGTGCCGCCGGTCTCATCGTGGGAGTCCAGGGTAAGGATTTCTAAGCTGTCAGCGACTGTTCATTTCGACTGTCCATTTTCATCGAGAGCTCTGGTGTGAGTGCGGGGATGAGGGATGAGGGAATGAGGAATGAGGAATGCGGGGATGTAGTCATGAACTTGGCTCACCTCCCACCTCTTCGACAATTCCTGTAAACATTGTGTGCGATGTGTGTGGTTGTGAATGAATGGTATGTCTCGTGTATGAGATTGAAGTCGAGTGAGTGCAATGGGCTATATCAGGTTCACTCAGTCATAGGATGTCGAATTCGGAAGGACTCGAGCGTGCCGACGGGCGGGTTTACGACTGCACTAGCGGCATGTGGCGGCTCCCTGACAGCGACTGCCTTCTCCAACAGTCGGCCGAACGGCGGGGTGATTTAGCTGGCCGTTTGTCAAGATGACTAATTCTACTCTTGACATAGCACTCAAACTTCATCTCATCACGGCAGACGAAGAGACGAGCAATTAGATCACAGAATTCGATAAATACAGATAGAGTACATAAGTGTTCAGTCTCGTCTTTTTACTTGGACATAAAAAATAATTTAACCCGCGTTGCATACACGGTTACACCTAATTGTCGTCCATTGAGATGCACAGATCATGTCGGCAGTTTGGGATGAAAGAAGACAAGCGAGGTAGCCCTACAGGGAGAACAATTTTGAAATTATTACATTAATTTGGAGTGCCGTCTGCGTGTCGTCGACGTATACACAAGCATTCATGCAATAAATGGCCTCAAGCAGGTTTGAGATCGAGATGTGCTCTGGTCTGGTTCGACTGCTTTCTGGTCTACAAGACTATGTACGATCAATTACACTTGTCTGCATTTCAATCTTCAAAATCAGAGAAACAGATGGCTACGAGACCACTTGCCGTCTGTCCCTGTTTGGTCCTGTCGGTCATCGGTTGATCTCTTCCAGAACGACGTTGTTGCAGATCGTCCAAAGTCTTGAGAGAAGCCGGACTCTTTTGGCCGCCAACGACGTACTATTTAGGGCATTTTGTTTGTCTTCAGTACAGTGCACAGTGCAGACGCTAAACTTGTTCGACACACCGAGGCACGGCCAGCCTGGGGCAAAAAGAAAATAGCCCGCCTCTAGGCCTTTGTTTTGTGGAAAAGTCTTTCACAAGACAATCGATCACGCGACAATTTGAAGAGTATTTACGATCGGTTTCGTTTCTTTCCTCTTCAATCTTGTTCAGATATTGCCAATCGACGTATATTGACATGCCTTGACTGCTCTGTGTTGAGACGCTGTGCGCTGTGAATTGAGGCTTTTGACTGAATGCCCTAAAGCTTGGTGGAAAGCCCTGGAACGGCCGAATACATACGACGTAATTACAGCGACAGAGTTTGCGTCATAGGGCATTGGCAGGCCTCGGCACCAGGCACTGCCTAATTTTCGGGCCCTTTCCTTTTTGAGCAACAAGCCACGAGAGCACAGACGGCCAGACCAGACTCCATAATAGCCAAGGCCGAGGCCTCACGCCCTACAGAGCCACTGAAAACTAGAAATTTGCCGCCAAGATAACAGATTACACACTGAACCCACTGAACGAACGCGAGACGCATACGTAAGGCAGGCCGCCCCAAAACGCCGAGGCGCCCCCTGGAAGGGAAGAGATGGTCGGAGAGTGCGGAGTCGAACAGGGAAAGAGCCAACACCAGCCGTTGCAACACCGACCGTTGCGAGGTCCAAAAAGTCTCCTTTTCCCATCTGCTAGATACCAGCGCATCCTTTTTTGCGTCTTTGCTCTCGTGATCGGTCTCTCTCAGACGACACGCTCTCTACACCCTGAAGACGATATAGGGACACTTCCTGCATGTCTTCTGCCGACTGCTGCTCCAATTGACCGACAAGGCTGCCTCTTGACTCCAACGACGTCATCCAATCTCCAAATCTTATCGATCTCGAATCTCACTCGACACACCCTCCCCCGCCAGCTTCCAGACACACGGCCATGACCTACACGCGTGACGAGAGCCCTGGCGCTGCCGCCAAACTCGGCTCCTACTTCTCGCGGCTCAACCTCATCCCAGCGTTTCCCGATTACACGGGCCCCTACAAAGTCGGCACTGTGGACATTGAGATCCCCGTGAGCGACCTCGACTCGCCTGGCCCTGCGCCCGACGATACCGCCGGCCTCCACACCGTCCAGTTCCGCATTTTCTATCCTACCGCTCCCGACGCCCAGGGCGAGCGCATCAGCTGGCTGCCCACACCCCAGCGCAGCCACGTCTCGGGCTACACCCAGTTTCTGGGCATCGGTCCTGTGCTCGCCGAATTCGTTTCCTTTTTGCCGCGCCATCTCCACTACACTTCGATCCCGGCCCTCAAGAATGCCGCCCTGCTTGAGCCCAACACGCCGAGTGGCCGCTGGCCGACCATGGTCTTCTCTCATGGCCTGGGCGGCAGCCGCAATGCCTACTCGCACATTGTTGGCTCGGTCGCCTCGCACGGTGTTGTCGTCATCTGCCCCGAGCACCGCGACGGCAGTGCGGTCGTGTCCTTTGTGCGCGACCCGGCGGCCCAGAACCGTTTCTTCAAGCAGAGCCGCCGCAGCGTCGTGCCCTACCAGCGCATCCCGCACGACGAGACGCCCGAGGTCTGGGCCCTGCGCGACCAGCAGATCCGCATCCGGCTGTGGGAGCTGGGCCTTGTGCACGACGCCATGCTGCGGATCGACGAGGCGACCTCTCTCACAAACTTGAATACCAGCACACCCGAGGCGTCCGTTGCCCAATTCGCCGATAGGCTCGAGGTGCACAACCCCGGTGACATTATCTGGTCCGGCCACAGTTTCGGCTCGGCCTCGATTGTCCAGCTTTTGAAGACAACGTACTACGCCGGCACGCCCGAAGTCAAGTCCATCGCCAAGCCGTTGTATACACCAAAGACACATTCCCGGCTGCACGCGCAAATCACCGAGAAGAGCCCTACAATTCTGTTGGATATGTGGTGCTTCCCGCTGCTGTCCCCCGACCAGCGGCCCCTGCACGACCTGCCCCTCCCCGTCTACGCGGACGTGCCCACCGCGCCCGGCGGCACGGGACTGCTGGCCGTCGAGTCCGAAGGCTTTTTCAAGTGGACATCGCACCTGCACGCCACCGCCAAGATTTTGTCCCCAGACCCGTCCGCGCCCGTAGTCTCGTCCAAAGCCTATGAGCGGCCCACCAGCGGTGTCCGCCTGCCCGAGCCCAATTTCTTTTATGTCAAGAACAGCGCCCACCTCAACCAGAGCGATTTTGGGCTGTTGTTCCCCTGGTTGACCAAGAAGGTCTTTGGGGCCGAAGAGCCTGAGCGGGCGATTCGCTTGAATCTGAGGGCCATTCTGCAGATGCTGCGCGTGAACGGTGTGCCTGTGGCGCGGACGTGGGTGGGTGATTTGGTCGATGGAGCGGATGTGGATAAGCTGGGGAGGCCGGCGCCGAGCGACAAGAAGTCGAGCGACAGCGAGACTTCCGTCACGCGGGGTAGCGAGACCACCCCCGAGGTCAACGGCGACACAACAAAGGCTGCCAACGCCGTCGCCGCGGCGCCGCCCATCCCACTCCCGGGCGAGACTCAGACTCTGAGCCATACGGTTGGCGACCGTTCTCTGGGCGACGGCATCTTTGACGACAAGGCCATCTTCAGCCGCAGCACCGATTCTGGATTTGTCGACCACTGGCAGTGGATCGATATTGTCGGCCTGGGTGCCGAGGCGGCCGATTCGTACAAGCGGCGCGACGGGACCGTGGAGACGGTGACGACGGCCGAGTCGATTGATGAGAATGAGCAGGCGATGGAGGCGGAGATTGAGCCGCATCTGGGGGCGGCGGCGCGATGAGTCGACGGAGGCGTGATGAGTCGACGCAGTCGACGAATCGCGACGTTGACGGAGTCGTCCTTAGTGTCGACGAAGTCGACACTTTTTCTTTTCTTTTCTTTCTTTCTTTCTTTCCCTTCTTTCCTTTTCTTTACTAGACACGACACGACATCGCGGACACATAGACAGCATTTGCATTTGGAGGATACCTATAGAGTAACGGGTGCATATTTTTGGTTGCAATATTGTTTGGTATTTTCTGGAGTTTAGAAGACGACTACGTCATTTCAAAAATAGTAGACGCGATAGATGTCGATCATTTTGTACGCATAATTTTGTACACATAAATCAAATATCATTTTGCAGCTACACAAATGTGCACAATTCAACTGCTGTGTACTACGTATATGTACTACGTAAAGATGTGCATACATGCTTCATCCCTCGGTACATCATATTTGTTCTCTCCCACCGACTCACAGACAAAGCTTCAGCAAGACAAAGGTACTGTGCATAATGTGCATAATTTGTGCGGTCCTCACTCTCGCCTGTGTCTGCGATCTCTTTTGGTGCTCGCCGCGCTAACATCCCAGATAAGATACAAGAACAAACAAGAACAAGGCAGGGAAAATCTCAGCTCAGCAACCGTTTCCGTTTCTGCGAAAGGGATAAAGAAAACTCTTGACGACACTCTATCAAAGTAAACTCACCAAAAAAAAATAAACTGAACCAGAAATGGGAGATTCTTATCCACTGTCGTCTTTCTCTTTTTCTTTTTCCTGTTCACTTCTTTCCCCTCGACTCCGTACACCTTTCTGTCTCAAGCCACAATGTAGCAGCACCAATTTACGCCCTGTTTTACACTGCGACAAAACTGAATCTCACTCATCAGACGAGTCGATGTGGCTTTGTCTACATATATCTATACCTTTCAGGATCAATTGTAGATAACAGTCGTCTACTTTCACGAACTCATATTTCCTCAATCTCTTTCCCTCGGAGCTTTTCTCACGGCAAAGTATCTCGTACAACAAACCCGACCGGGGATGTTTTTAGCAAATGCCGGACTTGCAGATCTTTTTGAAATAAGATTTGAGTTTTTTGCTCCAAAGTGTGCTCTGCAATGCATAAAAAAATACAAAAATAGTGGGAAAGGTTTAAAGTTGCCATGGACATGGGTCAGGACACAAGCCGCATTCCTCTCAGTGAGAGAACAGCAAAGAACAGCGTACTATCCCGCATCGGACAACAACTAGAGATCGGATCGCGTAGGTGGCCCACCTTTTCTGCTTTTTTGTGCATAAAAGTGTGGGCTTTTCGGTGTGCTCAGAAGACGATGGACAGCTGAAAAGTCAGCAAAGACTGGCCAGCACCGCCCAAGACTGGACAAGACTGGACAAGACGGCCCTAAGCTGTCCCAAGAACAAGAGAGCCCCACTCGCACTTTCCTTTGTTGCACCCAAGCACACCTGTCCACACACCCAAATCGAGTAAACAGATGAAGTCATCGGCTTTGTGTAGCTCTGTCCATCTCTGTCGCTCTGTCGCTCTGTCGCTCTTTCCACTTTGTGCATTGGGCTGCTCCTAGAAACTGCAGGCGCGATCGATTGGGACAGCAATTGGGGTGGACGTGCCTTTTCTCCTGGCAGCTGACAGGCTGCAGATTGGGAACCTACGACGTACACAGCAGCCTGAGCAGCCAGCCAGTGAGGTCAACCGTTTTCTGTCCACAGTAGAGACGCAGTGTCTTGGGTCTTTCCCAAACTGAACAAAGCTGTTTTACTTCTTCTTTCTTGGCTCCTTCTCAAACTTCTGTTTCTTTGCTCTTTGCTCTTGCTCTTGCTCTTTGCTCTTTGCTCTTTGCTCTTTGCTCTTTGCTCTTTGCTCTTTCCTCTTCCTCTCTTGTTTCTCCTTTTCCATTTCACCTTCTATGCATCTCGCGATGGGTGATTGAAACAGACATTTTCCCCACACGACAACATCACCAAACACCCTCGACAGAGTTTATCTTACTCTACATTGAACATTGATAGATAACCACCGCTCTTACAACTATTCTCATTCACACGCACACGCACACACACTTACCACTACCCCTCACAATGTCGGGCGAGGCCAGCTCATATCACGCTGGCGGCGGCGGCCAGAGCGGCAACCCCAACAACGCCCCATTCAACCAGGATCTCGAAGTGGGCGGCAACCGCCACGGCGGTTTCTATAACAATGTTAACTACAATGCCGGCGCCTTCCCAGAAGCCAACGCCAACGGCCATGCGGCGCCGCCGGGCTACGAGGAACCTGCAGCGCATAAGGGCTCTGTCCACGAGGTTCCGCCTAACGGTCAGAACGGCCAGAACGGCCAGCCTCAGCCCGGTCATCCGCAACAGCAGATGCAGATGGACGGCGGCAAGCAGGACTACGAGCAGATGTTCCAGGTCGAGAAGAAGAACAAATACAACGACAAGTGGGCTGGCTTATTGGTGAGTTCTCCCTGTTCTCGGACGAAGACAATCGACCTCAGCTAACAAACAGCTCATTGCGGTGTTTGCCGGCTTCGCTGCCGTCTCGGGCATCTCTCTTCACGGATACGGTGAGTTCATCCCAACATCTATCTTTTGACGAAACAAACACTCATTGACTTGACAGCCACCACTCGCTCCGCCACCGGCGGCGGCATCTACGACAGTAACTCGACCTTCGGCCTGACCACCAACACCATCATCTGCCTCATCATCTGCATCGCTGTCGCCATCGTTCTCAGTGTTCTGTATTTGATAGTCGCCCGCACCTGGACCAAGCTGCTCATCTGGGTCACCGGGATCCTCAACATCGCCATGGGTCTCGCTACGGCCATCTACATGCTCTACCAAAAGTACTGGTCCGGCGGCATCGTCTTCTTGGTCTTTGTCGTATTTACAATCATCTGCTTCATCTCCTGGATCCCGCGCATCCCCTTCAGCGTCGTCATGCTGCAAGGCTCCATGGACGTCGCCCGCCGCCACGGCCATGTGTTCACCGTCTCGCTCATCGGCGGCATCCTCGCGGCCGCGTTTGGTGTCTGGTTCTCGATTACCATGGTCGCCGTGTACGTGAAATACGAGCCGGGCAACAACGAGGCCTGCAGCGCCAGCGGCGGCGGGTGTAGCCAGGCCAAGGTGATTGGCCTCATGGTCTTCATCACGTTTGCGGCCTACTGGATCTCCGAGTGGCTCAAGAACACCATCCACACCACCGTCGCGGGCATCTATGGCTCTTGGTACTTTACCCGCGACGACGCTCACTTCCCCCGCGGCGCGACCCGTAGCTCGGCTCGCCGCGCCCTCACCTACAGTTTCGGCAGTATTAGTCTCGGCAGTCTTGTCGTCGCCATCATCAACTTTTTGCGTCAGCTCTGCTCCATCGCACAGCAGCAGGCTGCCGGCTCGGGCGATACTCTGGCCAGCATCTTTTTCTGCATTCTGGGCTGCTTTATCTCGATTCTGGACTGGGCCGTCCAGTTTGTCAACCGCTACGCCTTCTGCCACATTGCCCTGTACGGCTCCAACTACTTCACCGCGGCCAAGGATACCTGGACGACGATCAAGAACCGCGGCATCGATGCCCTCGTCAACCAGTGCCTGATTGGCCCTGTCTTCAGCATGGGCGCGACCTTTGTCGCCTACGCCACTGCCCTGTCAGCCTACGTCTTCCTCCGAATTACCGACCCTGCCTACAACGCCAACGGCGACTACACGCCCGTCATTTTGGCGTATGCGTTCCTGGTCGGTCTGCAGGTCTGCAACATCTTCACGACGCCCATCAGCAGCGGTGTCGACACCATCTTTGTCGCCATGGGCTGGGACCCGCGTGTTCTGATGGAGAACCACCACGAGCTGTACCAGCGCATGGTCGATGTCTATCCCCGTGTCCAGCAGGCCATTCAAGCTCAGTAAGGAGGTGCTTGGTGTGGAGTAGAAAATGAGTATGGGCGAGGGAGGTGACGGTGACGGAGACGGAGACGGATACCCGGCGTGTTCAAGTGGTGGACAGCAAATAAACTTTTTCTTTTCTTTTTTTTTCCCTTTTTCTTTTTAACAAAAACTGTAGGTATAACATGGGAGGGTATAGACTGGACTGGATTGGAAAGGATCGGTCGTTGGTAAATGTTTTTTTATTCGGGGTGCACTCGTCTTATTTTTATTGATTAGGAACGCAATTGGAGTCTCATCTTTTTTTCCTTCTATTTTCTTTGTCACATTAGCCGTTCCACTGACGTGATTCGCCGACTACGAGTCTGACCACAAGCCATATGACGTCTCACACAACAGGACAAAATTCAACATCTACCCACGACATTGAAGACAACAACAACCTCCGAACGGCCAACGACAAGTCAGTCGACCTCAAGTGTACCAACATCGAGCCAAACAACGAGCTCACTTTTATTTTTTCTTTATTTTATTGCCTTGGGCACGAAATGTCAGTTTATTTCCATGGATGAGAAAACACCTTCTACCTACGGAGTATTGGTCTTTTCCCATGAAGATGCAGAGTACGAACTACCATAGAAGACAGACAGGGTTCCTTCAATAAATCCAGAGTGAAACGTGTTTGTTGGGTTAGGTGTCGTGAAACGTGCTTGTTGGGTTAGGTGTCGTCGTTCAAGGCTTTTCTTCCATCCAGTATTCCGCCTCGGAGAACCGCCTTGTTGACTTGAGCTAGGTCGATTTGGGGACATTTCAGTGTAAGAGCTCAACTGGAGGTCCACTGATAGCGCTGTTGCGGGGACGGGACACTGCCGATACAGTGGGGTAGGCAGCCGCTGCCGTCCCAGGCAGACAGCCCGCTGGCAGCTTTCGGCCTATCAGCGTCCATCTTTCGTCTTGGCTGTGTCTGCCTCGCGCGGACATCCAGGCAGCCTTCCCCGTATTCACTCATTGGGGGTGATCCACCCATTCTGTAAACATACACAGGTCTTCTTTTTCACTATTCTTGATTCGACTTGAAGCTTCCATCTTCCACCTTCCACCTTTTCCGCCAGCTTTATTCACTCCGATGAGTCAAGCGGAGCCACTCAATACAGGCCTGACAAACGTCCTCTCCTTACCGGGCCTCACGATCCACCTCACCACGCCATGGACGCTCATCATTGGCCATTGGACAGAAGCCTTGGGGGAGAAAGAGAAGAAAGGGGAGCAGGGGCAGAAGCCTGGATGAAGAATGAAGCTTGCGAGCTCGGTATATAAGACGAGGCTCTCGACGATATCCAGTGAAGATTTGTCTCGTCTCATTCATCAATGCAATAAGACTTTACACAACAGCAACATCTTGAAGCCCATATCAATAAACAGACACAATGGCTTCTTCTGTGATTCAAGACGAAGAGCCCGTGGCCGTCGTGGCCAAGACGGCCGGAGAGGGTGTCGACAAGGTTGAGGAGGCCGACGACACAAAGGCATCGACAGAAGAGGCCAAGGCCGATTCCACCTCGGAAACCAAGGATGACGAGAAGAAGGAGGACGAAAAGGACGAAAAGGACGAAAACGAAAAGGCGGCCGTCGTCGGCATGGAGTGCGCCCAAAAGGACCTCTACCAGAAGTGGGACACGCAGAACCGCTTCGTCTGGACCGACACCTACCCCAAGGACCTCGAGGAAGCCGCCGAGAACGAGGACACCGAAAAGTTTGCCATTCTCGTCCGCAACAAGAAGAGCTACGACTCGCGCAAGTCGCTCGAGATTGACTCCATTGTCATCCAGAGTCCCCTCCTCAGAAATGTTCTCCGCACCGTCCTCGACGACTACCCCGGCGTCACGCCCAGTCTGCAGCGTCTCGTGTTCTCGGCACCCTTCCAGCCGTTTGTCCACCGCTGGGAGCGGCTCAAGGCTGCACTCACCGACGAGGCGCACGACCAGGCCACCCGCGACCATGTCCGTCTGCTGTACGACCTGCTGCACACCGAGCTCAAGGACACCATCCGCGCCGTCGACGACTACATGGCCCAGGGTGTTGTTTCGTATGAGCATGCCTGGACTGTCTTCCACCCCGGCTGCACGATCGTCACCAGCCGCTATGGCCACCCCGTCGCCAACCGCTTGAAGCAGGGCCAGTACATTAAGCACCCGCGTCTGGGCGCCTGCTTTGAGCTGGTGGCCGAGCGTCTCGAGTATGACGGCCACCGCTTCGGCTACGACACCGCCCACGTCTACGTGCTGCCCTTTGTCGGTACCGTCCCCATTGCCACGCTCGAAGCCTTCCCCCTCGCCTACCACCCGGACCCGGCATCGGTGCGCGCTTCTCTCTTGGAGCGCGGCCAGCGCTTTGCTGCTCTCGCAGGCTGGCACTACATGGCCTACAAGGGCACTGCCGTTGAGATGAAGGAGAACGGCCCTGTGCCCATTGCCATTGACAGCCGTATTGTTGTCGATGCCCAGACGCACGGCCGGTTCAATGCCGGCTATACCACGTCGCTCGGCCACTTGACCAAGGCCACCAACACCGTCCGCAAGGCCCAGGCCGAAACTGCCGACGACGAATTCAACGACCCCGGCGCCGACGACATGGACGACCAGAACATGCGCATGCGGATTATCAACGGCCGTATAGTTTACGATTTCGGCGACGGCGGCGACGGCGAGGCCATGCTCAAGTTTAAGAAGGAGGGTGGAGAGGACGAAGGCGAGGAGGAGAGCGAGGCGGCCAGCGCCCGTCGCCAGGCCGCAGCTCTGACGGAGGAGCAGATTTTGCTGGCTTCCCCCATGGTCAAGGGCTACTGTTTGCGCACTAAGAAGTGGCTCGAGTTCTACGTCGACAGCGTCCGCCCCATCAAGTTCAACGAGCAGGCCTTTGACCGGCTGGTCCTGCCCGCGGGCCACAAGCAGCTGGTGCTCGCGTTTACGCAGAGCCAGATCAAGAACAAGCACAAGTTTGACGACGTGATTGCCGGCAAGGGCAAGGGCATCATCATGCTGCTGTCCGGAGGCCCCGGTATCGGCAAGACCCTGACGGCCGAGTCCGTCGCCGAGAGCATGCGTGTCCCGCTGTTTGTCATGAGCGGCGGCGATCTGGGCATGACCTCCAACGAGGTCGAGTACAACCTGGGCCACGTCCTCGACATGGTCGCCAAATGGAATGCCGTGCTGCTGATTGACGAGTGTGATGTCTTTTTGGAGGCACGCACAGCCGCCGACCTCGACCGCAACCGCATCGTGTCCATCTTTCTGCGCACGCTCGAGTACTACGAGGGCATTCTGTTCCTGACCACCAACCGCGTCAACCAGATTGACGAAGCCTTCCATTCGCGTATCCACATTAGCCTGGCCTACCCGCGGCTGGATGCGGCCGCGCGGCGGCAGGTCTGGGAAGGATTCTTGGGGGAGAATGGCAAGTTGGCGCATGGTGCGGAGGCCGCCCCGACGGAGTCGACGGAGTCGACGGAGGCACAGTCGACTGCGAAGCTGGCTGCACCGTCTACGCCGGCCAAGACACACGCCGTCACCGCAGACGACATTGCCCGCCTTGCAGAACTCGACCTCAATGGCCGCCAGATCAAAAACTTTGTCAAGACGAGCCATTTGCTCGCCTTCCAGCTTGGCCAGACGCTTTCGTTTGAGCACCTGCAGACCGTCCTGCAGATCGAGGGGCATGCCATTTGAGGAGAAGAGGAGGTTGGCAGGGTGTGTTGATTTGAATCTGTTTTGAATTTCGGTACTGGGAATTTCATGATTACGGTATTTAACCATCTGGTTTTGTTTGAGTTTATTTTCAACGTATTTTCAATGTTTTGATTTTATTTTCGCATCTTTAGATGGCAATAGATTTGTACATACGACGTACGATAAATCCAAAAAGGCTTTTCATACTGTAAAATAATGCCGCGAGCGTAAAAAAACAAAGAAAGCAGAAGACAGTTTTGTTGACGAGCAACCGTGTTGTTTGTTGTTCCTTTCACTCAAAATTCCCGTTGATCTCTCATATATACTAAAACACTGCTTTGCCCACCAATCAAAACGGGTCCAGTGGCCAAATGGCAAGGCGCTTGGCTACGAACCAAGAGATTGCAGGTTCGATCCCTGCCTGGATCGTTTTTTTTGTGTTTTTTTTGTCTTCTTTTCTTTCTTCTTTCTTCTTTCTTCTTTTCTTCTTCTTTCATTTTGATGCTACCGCATCAAATATCTTCCCTTCTCACCTTTCTGTCTGCTCTCCATCACCATCTCCTCTCTCATCCCATTCCCTCTCCTTACGACAGACTCTTCCCAGACCATACGTCGTACTGACAGAAGGCATCTTCCACCTCGCGTCACGTGCTAACAATACGATTGTACTTTCCCTTTTGGGAATACTTTCTGCTCACCTCTTCGCCTTCCTTTTTCGTCTTTCCAGTTTTCACTGTTTTGCCCCCGGTAGAAGAATATTCCATCTTCTTTTTCTTTTCCAGTAAAAGAGTAAACCCAACTACCGCCTCGCGGCAAGTTCCATTTTGCCCTCGTTCAGTCTTCTTTTGTCTCGAATTTTTGACAGTAAATGGTAAATATTAGTTTCTGTTCTTTTGCTGTTGTTCACTGGCTCTGCCCCATGGCTAATCCCGTTTAGTAACCTTCTCCCGCGTTTTCTTTTCCTCCTTCTTCGCCCCCGCCGGCGTCTTTTCTTTCTTCACCTTTTTTTTATTTTTCACCTTTCGTTCTGTACACGGTATGGCGCCCGCTTTGCCGGCACGGCAGCAGAACGGACATAACTGACGAGCCGGCAACAGACACGACCGTCTACTGAGCATGTGATTCCTCACCCGTCAAAGGCCGACTTTTGATTTTGACGGCTGACAGCTCCCGGCTGCTTGGATTTGCCTCCCTCCGTCCGTTGTCCGCGTGGTATTTGGGTATTTGCCGCCGTTGCTCTCACTTTCTTTTTTATTTTGTGTCCTTCCTTCTTCCCTTCTTCTTTCGCCCCCGAGACCGGCGCTGTCTACTCTCGGGCCGGGGTAGTTCGTTTCTTTCATTTACCATCTCTTTGACAGTTACAAGCCGTTTCTCGAAGCCGTTTCTCTTAGCCGTTCCATCGCTTGTCTGTTACTTCTGCTTGCCTTTAATGCCTTCCCGAAAGGGAGTACGGATTACAGGCTCCGGCAAGTATGCTGGTAATCTCATGGGACTGCATGTACATTGCAAGTGTGCAAGTCTACAAGTCTGCCTGCAACTAGACAACGCCATGACCAGGATCGCGGACCGAAGGCTGCATATTCGCCATTGCATCCGGCCTGCAGAGTTTTTTTTAATATTTTTTTTTGCATCGTTTACGTTGTTTGCGTTGTTTGCGTTGTTTGTTATTCTTTTGTTCCTTCTTCTCGAGTATTTTGCCTTTTGAGTAGAGTCTTATGCAGGTTCCTACGACCGGACCTGCAGGACTGCAGGTAGCGAACGCAAAGGATGGCTCGGAGACATACGAGTACTGTGAGGTGTGCATGCCGTGCATGCCGTCTTTCGTTGATGCCTACCAATCTTTCATGTCCTGTCCCCGCCAGAGGCCCATTGTTAAGAGTCACCGAGTGGCCAGAACCACGATGGTGTCGCAAAGGTTAAACCAACGAGACGCCGTCGAGCACACAGTACGGCGCATTCGTGACCGGGTTGTGCTGCACTGTATTTCGGTCCAACCAAGCAGAAAAAAGCCTCTCCTCACGAGTCTACACAAGACTGGGTCGGCGTGCATCGCAACCTTTTAGGCACCATCTAGGCACCGTCTAGGATTCGTCTAGGCACCATCTAGATCAACACCCACACACACGTAAAGCAGCAGCAAGTGAGAGCACAGTATCGAGAAAACTCTTTAAAAATTTAGAGGCATCGAGTGCTGAAGACAGAAAAACTAGTTTAGCTGCATCTGCATCGTCACAGACGGCGGACTCTTTCTTGTCAGTCTCGTGGGACTCCGCTCGGGAGGGCCACATTCTGGATAGTCTGGGCCGCACCTGCCTCTGAACGGCATGGGCTTTTCTTTGCTCCCCACCACACTGCGGAACGGGAGGGGGAAGGGGAAGAAAGGTAAGAGGGCAAGAGAAGAAGGCGGAAACAAATATGAGGGGCTGGGAGAGCGGAGGAGAGGAGGGGACGACTAGTACTACCGAGCAGATGGGGACTACGATGTACTACAAAGTGGTGAAAGTGGTGAGGAACGACACACAAAAAACACAAGTGAGGGGTTGTAAGTCGGTTGTAAGTAGTGTTGTGCCAGTATACAAGGCCGCCGTGTAAGTGGAAGTATACGAAGTACTCTGTAAGTGAAAGCAAAGTGGCACGCATATCACACGATATGCAAGTCGGAACCGTTCAAGACAAGGAGCACAACATAAACATATGCTTGTGTACGGCAGGAAGAAAAGAGAGAATTTGTCTCGGAAGATTGTTCGGGCATTGCAAAAAGAAAAAGTCAAACTCGGGCGTTCAGGAGTTAGGAGTCAGGAGTCAGGCAGTTAGGGCAGTGAAAACTCTGAAAAAAAAATGTTGATATTTCTTGACGCTCCCAGTTGCCGTTGTCGTCGGGTTGTGTGTTATGTGTGCTTTGCAGGCCTTGCACTCCTTGCAGCGGCATGTTAAAGTGAAAAGTGATGGTAAAAAAGAAGTGTGTGTTGTGCGGGTGGGTTCAGCAAGTCTGCGGTCCAGGGTTCCGACCGAAACAGAAAAAGAAGAAGAAAAAAGGAAGCAAACGGTCGGAGGCAGACGTGTGAGAGTGGAGCCCGCACAAAACTAGTCCCGGGGGCTGGCTCGGCTGGTTTTGCGGTGGTTGTCTGGTTGTGCGCTGGTGCGGTGGTGAGGTGGACGAGCGGCGGACGAGCGGTGGACGGTGAAGTGGATCGCGGTGGCGAGAAGAGGAGTTTTTAGTTTTTTGTTTTTCGGTGGACTACCTGACTACCTCTGAACAAGTGTCTCCTCGCCATGTGGATTCTCTTCTGGTGCCTCTCTGGTGGAAGAGCGTGCATGCAGCTAGCCCCAAGATGGAAGACTCTGTACGACGTAAAAGACGGGAACTTGATGGGAACGTGCTCGACTGAACATGTACATTGGTGCAAGGAGACAGGTCAGACAACAGGCCCCCTAAAACGAAAAAAAAGGAGAGAGAAAGTGACAAAAGATGTGCCTACATAATGCGTAGAGGCATCATGCAGGGCGAAGAGACGAGAGAACAAAACAGACGAATGGGAAAGGATGGAAGAGGACAGTAAAGGATGCAAGACGATGTAAGACGAAAAAGGAAAGAAGACGGACAGCTGGATGAGACAATAAACCCCTCACTTGTCTATTGTACTCGATGTATTCCGTAGTGTCCCATGGATATGTTTTTTGCGTCTTGTGACATTCCGTCTTTTTCATTCATGATGGTTTGTTTCTTGATACCGACCTCTTTGTGAAAAAGGAACAACCGAAAACTACCAAGTAACGGTCAAGTAACAGTCCAAGGACGTTCGTAACGGTCAAGCGAACCGCCTGGCCGTCGACCGGCCTCTTGCAGTGGTCGAACGGCCGATACTCTGTTCTTGAATGTTGAATGTCCTTCTTTCTTCGATGTCTCCTTTGTTCATTGCCAACGGACTCGCAACGGCGTGCCAACTTGTCGTCAAAACTACACAACTTAGTGGAAGCTAGATCGTTGTAGAAACATCCCATTGGGTCTGTTTGCGTTTTGTTCCTGGTCTTGTGCCTGAACTTGCCGGGCCAAGTCGACTTAAAGTCGACTTTCTACTGCATTTTCTTTGTTCTCTTCCATTGAGTCTTGTGGTGTGCGACTGACAGTGTGGGTGGGTGGGTTTATTTGAGGCTCCTTTTGCGGCCGGCTTTTGGTCTCTTGGGTCTGGTCTCTTGGGTCTCCTCACTGAGACTGAAGGGCGCCCTCGAGGGCCATAGACTCCATTGGGTGCGAGTGGGCGAGTGGATTCTGGCGAGACGGCCGTCAGCAGCGGCCGTCTTTTTCTGTCCTGGCGCGCGGCAGCGGGCGGCTTCGCTTGGTTCGAGATGGGACCCTGGAAAATGGAGTCCTTTTCTCAAAGGAAGCATACGACGTACGAAGAACACGACAAACATGAAACAAGACACAAATGCAGGATGTCGTTGAGGCGGAAAATCAAAAATAAATAAAAGAGAAAAGAAAGAAAACAAAAGGAAACAAATGGAGATGAAACAAACAAAAATGGGTGAGTACTTTTTAAAGACTTGCTTTAAAGGCAGTCAAAGACCATTCACAAGACCATTGACAAGACCATTCACAAGACCATTCACAAGACCATTCACAAGACCATTCACAAGACCATTCACAAGACCATTCACAAGACCATTCACAAGACCATTCACAAGACCATTCACAAGACCATTGACAAAGTATTGGCAAGCCACCTTGGGATCAAGAATGTACGGAGTACAGCAGGGACAACAGGCGATAAACCGACAACTCAAACGAAACAAACGCACAAACGCCGGTCTGCAGGGAACAAAGACGTGTCAATCGATACAATGAGGAAATGGAATAAAAAGAGGTGTACTCCGTACAAAGAAGAAGAATGCAAAAGATGCAAGTCTTTGGAAAAGATACAAGTGACAAAGGACTGACAACAAAGCGACAGCAGCTGATTATGTTGTTCCTGAGGCGTTGTGCGGTGTGATGTGTACCTGAATGAGACTGGTCTGACTCCCACTTAGTTTGTACACGTCAGTTTTTTTCTTCTTTTTCTTCTTTTTTCCCTTTTTTTCTCTTTCTTTTTTTCTTTTCTTTTCTTTTTTTGTTCCACGGCCACGTCAACCGGCAGGTACCGACTGCAAGTGACGGGTGACGGGTGGCGGTGACATACGTATGCAGGAGTCAGGCACCAACACAGGCACAAGAAGAACAAGAAGAACAAGAAGAAGAAGCAGATGGATATGCCCCGAGAACACGGCACGTATGAGACAGTACAACTGTCACTTAGAAACGGGAGACAGCAGATGTCGCAGCCGCTTTCCTTTGTTGTTTTCGCCCAGAGACCTGAAGACTCAAGACGAGGCGGACTGCCGGCGGCCACCCCCAAGTTGCCCGGCAGTGTCCAGACTCGATGGAAAGATACTTGCAGCGACGGAATACTTGCAGCTCCTCAACTCGTTCGGCGTCCTCCGTGTGGATGTCTTGGATGGCATCTTGAGCATTGCGCGGCCTCTTCTCTCAGTACGGAGTACATCGTACCCTGGACATCTCCACTATCTTGACTGACGACGACTTCAACTTGACTTGTCGACGACGACTTCAACTTGACTTGTCGACGACGACTTCAACTCGACTGAGACAACTTCAGCTAGAGACGACACTCTCAGAAATATGGACCCGGCAAACGGTCCAAACCATTGACAAAGAGAAAGGCCCGCGCACAGTGGGCAAAAGTTCTGTGGATCTGAGAGAGAGAGAGAGAGAGAGAGACTGACAAAGACGAACTGGAAGAACTTGAGGAGTGTGTGTACAAAGTACATCGTGATTACACTGTGTACTCCGTACATTCACCGTGGTGAGAACTGCCGTGATCAGCGCCGGAACTGAGAATTCTGCGCCAGCACACAACGGAGCACTTGCCCGTTCTGGGAGGAGCACGACGTGGAAGACCGACTTACAGGCGACGGGCGTGCAGGCGTGCCTGGCAGTGGCCCAAAGGCTAAAAGGCAGAAAGCAGACTTGACAAAACAGCGGTGCATTGATAGTGTTGGATGGCGTTGGATGGCGCATCAACGGCGTCGTTTTAACGACTTTTAGGGCATGTCGCGTGCTAACTCGGTGGCTCTTTGGAGTGGCAGCGCTGTATTTCCCAGGAACAGGCCTGTGAGTGGCTGGCGAGGACACTAACACTGAGCACTCGACAAGGCACGCACAACGCACGCACAAAACTCCCACGCAAACTCCCACGCAAACTCCCACGCAAACCCACGCAAACTCCCACGCAACTCCCGCAAACACAGCGCATGGCGTGTCGCCCCAATTTGGCGTGGGAAATTGACCCACCCGTCTTTTTGATCTTTGCCGTTTCGGGCTGTCCTTTTGGATGAACCCGGACTCCTGATTGGCCCGACCCTGGATTAGACCCACTAGTTTCTGCTTTCGCACCTTCTTCTGTTTTCAAAACGACGCCCCTGGATGCACGGTGCGCGTTCTCATTGGCTAGACCCCTGGAAGGTGTGGCCGCTATTTCTTGTTCCTGCATCTGATGCCTGAGCTTCCTTGTGCTGGCCCTTGTTCCCTTGTTACTTCCCTGCGTCCTGTCTTTCACTTTCTTTCTCTTCTTTCACAAAACTAAATAAATAGTACGCATACATGTACGTCGTACAATACACAACAACTGCACAAAGACGACGTGGCCCATGCACGGCAGTGGATGCGCTGGGTTGTTTCTCTTTTTCTTTTCCACCTGTCACTTTGTCTCCACGATCCACGTCTCGTAGTACACAAATACACGTTGGATACGGAGTGCGTCGTACCTTGACCGTCTACTTTCTTACACAGTACATACACACCGAGTACTTAGTGACATCCTGCGAGGTACTTTGCACATGTTCTTTGGTCGCGCTTTTGAGTGCCTTCCTGTTCAGCGTTCTTGAAGTGTTCTTTCAGTGTCGCTCGCTCTTTCTCTTTCTCTTTCTGTCTGTCTCCCTTTGTGCTCTCATGTGCTCCTTCCTCACTCGTCTTGTCGTCGTTGCCTCCCCACCCAACCACATGCCAGTCTCTCCTTCCCTCCTAGTGCCTTGCGTGTACATACCCGCCAGTCTGTGTAGCGTGCATCTTTGGTGCATCTTTGTTGTCGTTTAGCGGTTTGTTGTGGTTTGTTGTGTTTTTCTGTATTAATTGGCGTGCCAGCCATTTCTTCGGTCTGCCGCCCAGACTCACCATGCCTGTCGCCGTTCAGACGTTCTGGGCGCTCTTGGCCCGTTTTCTTGGCCTCTCTGGCCCGCCACCAGGCCCCTGTCCCCGAGAAGGCCTGGCCAGAAAGTATTCGTAGACAGTAGAAAGTGGCCCAGAAAAGACTGGAAAATAAATAATGGAGACGAAAGTCTCTTCTGTCGCTCGTGCCTTCCTTGTCTTCTTGCCATCTCTTTGGCCCTGGCCCGCTTCGGACTGGGGCCCACTTATTTCCTGCAATCTCGCTGCGCTACGAAAAGGGCAGACGCAATACAGGCCCCTTTCCCTTCCGCGTTCTTTCCCCTGGCGCCGCCCCAGTATGCAGCGCCCACCCTGTCTCCTCCACCCCTTCCTTCTTCCTTTGTACCTGTTCCTCCCCTTTTTGCCCTTTCTGCCCTTCTGCCTGCTTTCTCTCCTTTCTTTCGCTTCCTTTCCTTCCTTCTCTTCCTTTTCTCTCCTCTTCTCCCTCTTGTTCTTCCTTTCACGCCTCACTTTCGTTTGTATCCTCTTTTTGGTTCGCCGCCTTTTTCAATTCGGTTACCCGTCCACTCCTTAAAAGACCTCACCTCCCACCCCGGGCCCTGTCTTGTCCTCCCTTCCCTCTCCTTTCCCCCTGTTCTGGAAATCCACGCGTTTATTTCTTTTCGATCCCAAAATCGTACCTTTCCTTCCATCGCGAAGTTCATTCCTTTTCTTTGCTCTTCAGCAGACACCACACTCCTTTTTGTGTTTCCAGCTCAGCAACCAAACGTCTCTCTCGCGAAAGCCAGCTCTTTCCAGACAACCACTCTCCTTGACAATATATCGCATCGCACAACAAGACAGCAAGCATCAATCAACACCAGTTCTGGTCAACTTGGATAACCACCAACCACTTTCTTGCAAACAACGACTGTTACGACAACTCTACACGATCCATCGAGAACCTTTTTTATACAAAAACAAACACACCTCGGAAAATCGACGACAATGCGTTTCACAAACGCCCTCCTCCTCGCCGCCGTCGGCGTCTCGGCTCACCCCTCCGGCCACGCCCACTTGCACCGCGCCGTCCACGAGAAGCAGCAGCAGGCCGAGAAGCGCGACGCTGTGCTCGTCACCGCCACCATTGACGGCAAGGTCGTCTCCTGGACCCAGGGCGGCTCGCCCTTCAAGGCTGCCCACAAGCCTACCATCGCCGCCGCCGTCGTCAACACCCCGACCACCACCTCTACCTCGACTGCCGCCGCCACGCCCACGGTTGCCAAGGCTGCTTCCAGCTCGCCTGCCGCTGCTGCCTCTTCGTCGACTGCCGCCTCGCCCGCCGCCTCCTCGGCTTCGTCGTCCACCGGCTCGTCCTCGGGCGCTTCCGGCAGCGGCATCTCCACCTACGAGGCCTTTGCCTCCTGCTCCAGCTCCAAGAAGCTCAAGAACAAGAAGCGCGCCACCGCTGCCGAGATCGCTTACACCGGCAACACTGGCTGCGACGGCTACGGCTCCAACATCAAGCTCGTCCAGTCCAACATTGTCGACAAGTACACCTACGCCGTCAAGGCCGTCAACTCCGCCAGCGAGACCATGCAGTGCCAGGTCTGGAACAAGATTGGTTCCGATGGTGGCATCAACGGCTTCTTCAGCGGCAACCAGGCCCTGACCTTCACCATCCCTGCCGGCTCCTCGCAGAACGTCGTCTTCGACACCAACACCCAGGGCGGCATGTGCTGCCAGACCGGCTCCGTCTCGCTGACCTCCGCTGGCGAGTTCCTCTGCCCCTGGCTCGAGTTTGATTTCGGTGACTCGGCCAACAGCGGCTGGTCCGGTTTCGACGCCTCTGCCCTCGTTGCCGGCTCTGTCGGTGGCCCCTATGGCGCCCTCAAGGCCTGCACTGCTGACGGCGCTACCTGCTCGACCCTCACCGCTGGTGGCGGCGGCACCAACGCCTACCTGCCCGGTGACGAGGCCGCCGATGGTATTGGTGGCAACCTGGCCCCCGGCTCCGTCTCGCTGGTTGCTACCTGGTAAACAATCAATGCCGTCAGGCATTGTTTGCTTCTCGGGTTGCCTTTCCTTTTTTTTTTCAACGACTTTTATATACGGGGTTTTATATCTTTTCTCATTTATGTCTTTGTATTGGGAGGTTTATAAATTTAACCACTTCTATTATGCGCGCCCTTTTTCAAACAACTTCTTTCTTCACTTCTTAACTTTCGTTCAGCCGACGATGCGACATACAAAACCACTTGGACTTTTGATCTTTTCTTCTTGGACATATACTCTTTTTCACTTTTGTATACACTGAGAAAAATGAGCAAAATCTAGTGGGGCCATCTGATAGGGACATTATATCCATTCCTTTTTTTTTGTGTTGATTTTATCAAAATTTAACGTCTTCCTTTACTTTTTGCTTTGAAAACTACAATCGTGAATTCATGACTGGAGTGAGCGTGACCGTGGCCGCGACCACACCTCTACGTTTGAAACGCTTTACAGTAGTTCGTACGGGCTGGTGACCTGCCTGCACTACAGAACGCCCTTTGTTGGCAACCTTCAATGGCATCTGTTGTACTCGTTTTGAAACAGACCAGACCACTGGACAAAGGGCGGCCACTACGCGGCCAGCCAACAAAACAACTCGCGAGTGCTAAGAATATACCAACAGAACAAGAAAAACAGTCGACTCGAAATGAAAACGTGTCGGGCGTTTTATTTTTGTTTGTCGATGATCGATGATGGCCCACATCCCACCGCGAAAAAATGGAGAACTGGAGAAGGGACATGCAGCAAAAACAGGGCACGGCCAGGCACACAGCCCTGGCCGAGCGTGGTCCATCGGTCCAGAACGATTGGAGGAAAACAGAAGAATAGAAGAGCAGAACAAAACACGTCGATGAAGAACACGCCTTGACATCCTTGACATCTTCAGCTAAATGGTTTATTCTTGGAATCAGCAACATCGGAGAAGGAATTGCCCCCAGAAATAAAAGCAAGGATGAAAAGAGGCTCAGCATGCACAGACGACGGCACAGACAAATTCAAGCACAGTGGACTGTCGACACTGTCTGGAGACTGCAAAGAGAAATACGAGGAGCATCAGTCTCTGTCAACAATCTGTCAACAAGAGAAGGACGATGACTGTTAACATAGTATTACGGAGTATCCCTAGCTGGCAAGGGACTGGTGGTGGTGGGTTGACGCGTGAGACACCCAATGTGGTACAATGTGGTAGGAGTACGACAGTAGAGTACGACGTAGAGTACTGCAGAATATTGACTGCTTCTGTCAACCCATCAATCTAAATTGCTCTCAACTGAATATGTTCATGTCACGAGATGTCAAGAGTGCGGCAGAACAGAACGTCGAGCGTCAGAAATGGCCGTTGGTAGCCATAGAGACCACTCCGCTCTCCCAGTATTTTGCATCTTTTTTTTTTGTCGCGTTGCATGTCTCGCCCTGTACAAAGAGAACGAGAAAAGAGGGAGAAGATGTGCAGGTACGAACGTACGAACTACACAGAAGAAAGGAACCCCAGAAAGAACGGCAGGTAAGACATCCAGGAACGCGGGCGATCACCATCCATTGAAGAATAGTCCGTAGGTGCTCATAAGATCTGCTGTTGGTGCTTAATATCCATCTCACCACTGGACACAGCAATCATTCATGCATCATCACAAGAAGAACACGGACGATGGCCAGATCGCTGTCGTCTGGACTCTGGACTCTGTATTGCCCGGCAATTTTTGTGTCGCCAGAAAGGTACAAACGTAAATACAAGGCTCCGTGTCTCCCTTGTTGATCGCTCGGCACAAAAGGTCGATTGCGAATGTGCGCCAATGAAGAAGAGCGAGTTCTCCAAGAAGAAAGGAATGCGATCGACACGGATCGACGCGGCTCAACATTGCACTCCATTCCCCTCGTTTCGAGAGTACTCCGTACACATACACATACTGACAAAAAGATCTCGACCGCCCGCCGCCGCCAAAATGCGCGACAGACAAAAGAACCTGCCAAGGTGTCGAAATCGAGGCGGAGAATAGACGGTCGACTGCGACTGCGACGGCATCTTCAGTATTCAGTATTCAGTGCAGACTACGGCCACGGCCACGGCCACGACGGCACCGCATCTCGGTCAGCTCAATGCACCGCCGCATATAAACGTACAAAAATACTCTCTCAACCAAGCTTGTCTATTGACGAAGAATGGTCGCCTACTGACTGGCTGTTGTTCTTCACTTTGCCAGGACGACGGTCAACAGCATGTGAGTAAGAACGGGTTAAATACTGTGTAAAGAATATACAACATCACTACCATCAGCAATGGCAATGTCGATATTCCGTAGGTCTACTCTATGCTCTGTACATGTCGATTTCAACCCCGGCCGTTGACTTCTTGTTTTATCGACTCTTGCGGTCGTCATGTCAAAGTCGTCTGCCTCGTGTACATTTCCACTTGCAGTTAATTACAGAGTACGTCGTATTGTGTGTGATTCCCTCCGACGACTCGTAGCACTCATTTCTTTCCCACCCTGAGGGTCCCTCTTTCCACGTGGGCTGTAATTCGTACTCAGTACGTCGTACGGAGTACGTCGTATGCCCCTCTAGGGTCGTCGTCGTTCGCTATCGTCAGTCGTAGTCCCCAGTCTCCATTTCCTATTTCGGAATCTCCCATTTATTTTAAAATTGCAACCACTTTCCCCCCCAAGCTTGGGCGCAAATTGCGCGTACGACGAAATGCGACGAAATGCGACGAAATGCGACCTAAAGCGACTCTACCAAGACTCCAAGAGCCATGGCAAGCATTGGCATAGGCCCTTTTTTTCCGTGACTGCAATTGACTACCGTTTCACGCTTCTCGACGTCGGCAGAGATGATGTGGAAGTACGACGTGCGGCGTAGTTTCTTGTTGGCAACTTTGCCATTTAACAGTAGCACGCCCGATATGCTGATTGTTCTTACTCTTGTACAGGTAGATTTCTGCTTGGCGTTTTCCCGTTCTCCCGAGAAGAAATAACTCTATTCTACCCCTAGCCGCGCCTGCTTCTAAACGTCATCTAATACATGCATTCAGGTACGCTGATGGGAGATGCGATGAACGACTGTGTCTCTTGTCAACGCAATCGCTCCTGTGCCGAGCACATAATTTTGTGGCATTCTGCAATGACCAGCCGTGCTCTTCGCCGAACTCTCCGGGCCACTGTACTTCGATGGTTCTTTGGCGGGTAGGAGGTTGATGTGTGATTCTCTAAAGCTATAAAAGAGCTGTTTGATCTTCTTGACAGACAGCTGCTGCTCGAGACCAAACTTTCACAGCTACTACACTCGAACTGCCGTCGTGGTGGTGTCAGGTTGGTGGGACTGTGAGGAATCTGGCATTCACAACTAGGATGATGGTTAGTTTGAGTTTGATGGCCGAAATTGTTTGTTCAACGAAAGCTTTGCTTACTGTATATTGCTGCCGTTCTGGCCGTCGCTCGTCACCGACCGACCGTACATTGTCGTCATCGTCGCTGCGAAAACATCGTCCCAGGAAGCAGACGCTTTGAGTGTGCTGTTGGTCATGATGCGGCGAGTTGGCGAGTCGGCGAGTGCTTTCTAGGAAGAAGATGGGCGCGAGTGATGAAGTCGGCTGCAGAAGAAGAAGAAGAAGAAAAGAAGAAGAACAAGAGTTGAAGATTGTCCTGGAGCCCTCTTCTTATTTCTCTCGTTGACAGAAGCTGGCCTGCATCACTGTCCTTGTGCAACATGCAAACGAAGACAAGGAACACAAGGAACACAAGAAAGACAATGAGCACAAGGAACACAGTGGTCGCTGACTGCCCTCTCCGAGTGAGGCAGTGCACCGGCGTGGCGGACGAAGAGCATGTGTGTTCCCTGTCGTGGAGCTCCTCTGGGATTCTTGTGCGGCATGATGCTCGTCATTTGTTTGCCCGTCTGCCGTTTGCCCTCCGTTTGCAAGCCGAGGCTGACCGCTACTCTGGGAAGCTGCATCCAGCTTTCACATAATGGGTAGTACGGTGTGTTACTGGTAGGCAGGATGGCCCAGCAAACAAATGCCGAAATAACCCAAGGATTCTGAGATAGGAAATTTTGCAAGGTAGATGTGGTTCTGTGTCACCATAGAGATGGGGAATAGAAGGAAAGAAATTAAGGGGAGCCGTCAACAATACTCCACGCTGTGCTACATGAACGTAACTGAGATGCATCCGGCAGCCAGAATAGAGCTTCACAGTGTTTAGCTCTACGACATAAATAGACAGAGGAACCCAGTGACTTGGGAATGAGTTTCCCCATCTCAAGTATTGGTGATACAAAGATGTGAGACGGGAAGCAGTGATATAAAGAATTTGAAGATATTGAACTGCTCATTTTCTGGTGTAACTCAATATTATGAGCTTTTCCACGACGAATTAATGAACATGAAAAATACTCTTGCAAATATCTGATTCTGTGCAACGTCTTCCTCTTTCATGCGCAGTCCGAGGAAGTCGACGTGGATGGGTCAAAGGCAATAAATATACTAGCGGATACTCCAAGTTGTGACTTCCTGGGTCTACAGCAGAATTCTACAGTACTTACGATAAAATCCGAGACAAAAAACATCAAAGACCAAAGATGTTCTCTCACAACGAGCAAGTCTGACGATGCTGACGGGGAAGAGTTCGTTTGGATGTGAGAAGTTTGGGTTGGTGAAGAAGTGGGTGAAGAAGAAGGTTCTCGACCTCTGATTGGTGGACTGTCGCTTTTACACTGTCTGCCAGCTGACACAGACTTCTGCCGGCTACTGCCAGCTGGTCCCCCTCGCCTTATCGGTCGCGTTCTCCCCCCACTAAATATTTTCTTATCGGCAGAAAAAATAACGTCGGGCACGATTTGCAATCTGAACGCCCCTCTCACCAACCAACAATTCTCACGACAAGATCTTTATTTGGTCTGCTTCTTTCAGTCGCAACAACCAAGTACCGAATCTCGCAGATATGGCGGCCACTTCCGAAAGCGCTCCGGCCGACGTGCCCGCGCAGACTTCTGTCGAAGCCCCTGTTGAGGTTCCTGTTGAGGTTCCTGTCCAGACATCAACGACTACCACCACCGACAACACATCCACATCCACATCTACACCCACACCCACACCCACACCTGCCCCCGCAACGGGCGACTCTAAACCCATCCACACTCTGGTTCTTGATGCCGGCCCCCTCATCAAGAACGACCCTTCGGTCAGCACACTGCTCGCCCAGGCCGAGGTTTTGGTGACGATCCCGTCCGTCGTCGACGAAATCCGCGACCCGGCCACCCGCTCTCGTGTCACGACGACGCTCCTGCCGTTCCTGACGCTGCGCACACCCAAGCCGGCCAGTGTCAAGTTTGTCAGCGACTTTGCGCGCAAGACGGGCGACCTGGAGGTGCTGAGCAAGCCTGATTTGCAGTTGCTGGCGTTGACGTACGAGCTGGAGTGTGAGCGGAACGGCGGCGACTGGCGGCTGCGGGCGACGCCGACGCAGAAGGGAGTGAACGGGAAGTCGCCGGCGGCGGCAGCTGAAGCAGAGGCTGCGGCAGCAGCCGAAGCATCGACGTCGAGCGCGTCGACGTCGAGCGAAGCGAAGACGGAGGAGACGGAGGAGACTCGGACAGAGACGGAAACGGAGATTCCCGAGACCACAGAGACAACAGAGACACAGACGACCCTCGAAGACAAGGTGGCCGAGCTGTCAATAGGAGAAAAGGCGGAGACCACCGAGGAGAAGGAGGAGACCACCGAGGACACCCCCGCCGACGACGACGCTGCTTCCGACGACGGCGGCGAGTGGATCACCCCCTCCAACCTGAAAAAGGTCCAGGCCAAGGACAAGCTCGGCGCGCCCACCCAGCCCATCCAGAAACGCCTCCAAGCCGCTCTGTTGTCGTCCGACTACGCCATGCAGAACGTCGCCCTGCGCATCAACCTGAATCTGCTGTCGCCTGCGCTGCAGCGCATCACCCGCGTCAAGACCTGGGTTCTGCGGTGCCACGGCTGCTTCACCGTCACCCGCCAGATGGACAAGCAGTTCTGCCCCCAGTGCGGCCAGGCCACGCTGACCCGCACGTCGTGCTCCACCGACGCCTCGACCGGCCAGTTCCAGCTGTACCTCAAGAAGAACTTCCAGTACAACAAGCGCGGCAACGTCTACAGCGTGCCCAAACCGGTGCACGGCAGCGCCAACGGCAAGTTCCAGGCGTCAACGCAGGGTGGCCGCGGCGGGCACAACGGCTGGGGCCGGGACCTGATTCTGTCCGAGGACCAGCAGGAGTACACGCGGCGGATCGAAGAGCAGAAGCGCCACCGCATGCGCGACCTGATGGACGACGACTACCTGCCCAACATTCTGACGGGCTACCGCAACGCCGAGTACCAGGCCAAGATGAAGGTCGGTGCCGGTCGGAATGTGAATGCCAAGAAGAGGAAGTAGGCGTAGGCGCGCACATACATACACGTCAGTGTGTGTGTTGTTCGTCAGAAATTGGAAAGAAGGGTCTACGGTTACGAAAAGCATCTGGGTTCTGCGGCGTTTTTAGACTTGGACATGTTTGCTTAGAAGTTAATACGATTTATGGATTACTGTTACCGTCACTCATGTCACCAAATGTATTCAGAGTGTCTTGCGTAAAACTTTTGAATTTGAAACCAGAGCGCCGCAAATCATGTAGTAAGAGTAAGAACAAAAACGTCAAAAACGTCAAAAATGTCAAAAATGTCAAAAATGTCAAAAATGAACAGGTGTAGAACACACGAAAACGCCATCCAGATTGCCCAGAAATGTCACACGCTGGTATCAACCAGTCCCTCCTCCGCCGTTGTAGTCCTCGAAACCGCCACGTCTGTCGTCGAGGTGATCCATCGCCGTCGAGAGGAGTCGTTGACGTTGTCGCAGGATAGTTGGGAGTGGACTGTCATCTGTTAGTATGGTCTCTTCCATCATCTTGTCTCCTCTCCTCTCAATCACACACACCTTGTATTGTCTTCTCGCAAGAGTCAAAGACTGTCTCCTGTCCGTCGAGCAGTCATCGTCGTCATAGAGGTATCCTCGCTTCGCTCGTCAAAGAGTCGTCGTCTCGCTTCGCTCGATAGATTGCTCGTCGACAGTCACGTCGACTCCGCTCCTCGCCTTCCTCGCTTCGCTCGTTCGGCGAGAAGAGCTCGCCTACTTGGACAGCTGCAGCAGGTTGAACCGCCGCTTCAGCGTCACCCGCTGGCGCGACCACTTGTCGTCGGGTGAAAACCGTGCCGGGTGCGCCGACTTGGTCACCTTGCCCTCTGCCGTCAGCTTCTTCAGCGTGTACAGACGCTTGCCGCTGGCGTCGACAGTGCACATGAGATGCATTTTGAGTAATGTGTGGGGGTTGTCGGGAGAAGAAAGGTGGTGGGTGTTGTTGTAGATGAGGATGGTGATGTCGTGGTGGTCGTGTGGTTGGTGTTGGTGATTTTACGGAGCAATGGCGATGCTTCTGGGAGAAAATTGATGGACTTTATTTCTGAAATTTTAAAAGTGGACATTTGCTCGGCTGGACCAGTCAGCGTCTCCTCTCCGATAAGAAAGACGGTATCTTATCGATACGGTGAAATGGCTGGGTGGAGACTCTTGCTGTAATTGGACTGTCTCCACTTTTCCTACTTACACCGTTTTGGTGACGGAACGGAAGCAACGCAAGATGGGAAGAGGAAGGTGCGATGGAGATTACGAGAAGAGGTGAACTGTATTTCAACTTCTTTTACGACGTATCGTCACTCACTATACTATACATTTAGGCCCGCATTGTTTTCTTTCAGTCTTTTGTCAAAATCAATATCGTATTAATCAATAAGCTATGAAGGAGAGACATGAATAATGAGTCTGTCGATGTGTATCGTTTCCTCCAGTGAATAGTAGTAAAAAGCCGTAAGTAGAGTGAAATCCAAAATCCAAAATCCATCCATGAAAGTTGAGCCGTGCCGTCGTTAATGAGCGGCTCTCGTCAAGAGAAGTAGGAACTCTTCTGACTGCCCGGCGTTCTTCAAACTCATTCCTCTTCGAGGAATTCGTTTTCACCTCTTCGAGGAATTCGTTTTCAGAGCCTATGCGAAGAAGCTCTTGATGCTCTCCACCCACCGGCGGTACGTGCCGTAGGTCGCGTAGCTACCACCCGGCGGCGGGTAGTCGCCGTACGTGGCATAGCCGCCGGCCGTGCTGTCCTTGTCCGACTCCTTGACCGCACCGTCGCCCTTGTAGTCGCCGTAGCTGGCGTAGCCGTCCTTGGGGGAGTAGTCACCGTAGGTGGCATAGCCGTCACCGCGGGCGGCAACAGCGTCGGCAGCAGCGGGAGCAGCAGCAGCAGGGGCGCCCAGAACGGGGCCAGCCAGGACGACGGCAGAGAGGATGACGGAGGCCTTCATTTTGGAGGGAGGTGAAGTGAAAAGAGTGAAAAGAGGTACAAGTCTGAAGAAGAATGGTGAAGGCTGAGGTGAGATGAGTGGATGAGATATCTTGAGATGAAGAAGATGAAGAAGATGAAGGAGATGTGAGTGATGAATAATAAAAAAAGAGAAGATGGAGGGGAGAAGGCCGGGAAGACGGGTTTATATATATGATGGATACGAGATGTGGTGGGAGGTGAGTGGGAAGAAAGAGGAAAGAAGAGAGATGCGTGAAGAGAGCAAGGCGGAGGAGGCGGGGTGGGAGTGGACGGAAAGAGAAAGCGAGGATGGGCTGGGAAGTGACCCAAGAAGACGAGAGACTAAGAAACGAGAGGACAAAAAGACGAAAGACGAAAGACGAAAGACTAAAACGACCCCAACAAGGCTAAGAGCAGTCGACGGTGGGATGACAACATTGTTGGTGGAAGAAGGCGCAAAGGACGACGGATCAAAAGAGAGTGGTAGAGTGGAAGAGTGGTAGAGGCGGAGAGACATGCAGACGCATCCCACATCTGGCCGCTCCCTCTCAGCTCACACCCACCCATCCGTTCACCCCCCTCTTTCTCCCTCCTCCACTGTCTCCTTTCTTTCCAAAAAGAGAAAGTACAGCTGACTGAATAGGACCGATGGTTAGACAAGGTCGAACAAGAGGATCAAGAAACATTAAAGTGTACAGAAAGAGACAACTCATGAGAGACAAAGTAAGCTTAACTTTTGCTGGGTGAGACCACGACAAATAGCATGCAGGACGATCTCAAGCTGGAATCGGACACAGAAAGAGAGACAGGAAGAGAGGCAGGAAGAGGCTGATGTTAGAGTATATGCCGTTCGTATGCTTGTATCTCCTCGTTCACCACTCCTTTGGTCCAGATCTCAAGACGCCATTCTGGCCAAGATATTACGAATAATGGAGTTGTCTGTTGGGTGTCGAGTGTGCCTCTACATTTCTCCTGCTGTCCCCTCGTACCTGCCATGTTGGAGCAAAGAACGAGTGACCACTATACCTTGAAGCTCATCAAGCTATCAGCCTTTGTTCTGTCTGTTGTATACCGTCTTGTCGTCTTCATCTATCGGTCTGTCGTCCGTCGACCCAGGCAGCGCCGTTGATTGGCCTTTTTGTTCCTTTTGCTTTCTTTTTGCTTTCTTTTTGCTTTCTTTTTTCTTGATATTGCTTTGTCTTGGTAGGTAGAAGTGCTTTAAAGAAAGTCGGCAGAGCCGTGTTAGTCGAGTGCAGGGATACGAGATGCCGTTGGGAGTGTTTAGAATGGGGAATATCCCTTATTTTGTGGAGCCGTTGGTGGCCGTTGTCTTTGCTGCTGTTTTTACTCCGTATTTACTGCTCGGATGTCTTCTGTCTGCTGGCAGTCAAATCCGCCCTCTCCACTCTACCGGTAGTCTATTCTTTCCTTTTCCTTTTCCTTTTCTTCTTCTTTCTTCTTTCTTACTCAGTAGTGGGCTAGACCCCAGAATAGGTTCAAGGATCACGCCAATACTAGAGTGTAGGCAACAAAGAAGGTATGATTTTCTCCTAGGGCTATTTTGTGGCTTGGGTCGAGCGGGCAGAGCGTTGTTGCAAGACGTGGGGCGGACATGAATCCTCTGCAAGACGAAGTGGTGAGTACTTCGTATTTCCTTGGTTTCTCCAGCTACGAAATGCACGAGCTCAAAGCATGCAGTGTGCAGCCGTATTTTCAGTGCCAGTGGGACGGGCTTCTCTCCAACGTGGGAATACGACACGAGGTAAGGCAAAACAAAAACGAGAACATAAAAAAACAAGGGGAAAGACACATCAGTGGCGAGGAATGGAAGAACGACAGTACAGAGACAGAGAGAGACATAAAAAGACAGAGAGAGACATAAAAAGACATAAAATACATGCAGCACGTTTATTCTGAGAGCCAATTTACAACGAGGCGTTTGCGGCGTTTTTGCTGCTCGGCGACCAGAAAGAGACGAAGAACAACAAATACAGTCGAGAGTCTAGAGGGGTGGCTGAAAAGATGCATCTAGACTTTGACGATGCATTCTTTATTTATGTGTATTACTAAAACCAAGCTTGAAGGGCTGTCGGAGTAGAGATGCGGAGTACAGATCCGACAAAGAGGTGGCTTCAATAGTGTGAATGGGAGAATTGACGACAGTGCAGAGAGTGCAGAACTGGAGAGCAGAATGAATAGTTTCGTTGCCAAGGGGGACTATAGAAGACTACGCCGTACATCTGCATAGAATCGGGCTTCAGCCGTCGGAGGAATTGACAATCTTAGTGGTCCGTTCTGCTCATCGATGTCAATGGCGGCCAATGGCGGTTGGGAGAACGAATCAGGACGATGAGCGATGCTATGCGGGCGATGAACAGTAAACGATGAAGCGATCAAAGAGAGGGCTTTGGGGGCGTTCTGCCTTTATTGAGCAGTGCCGACTAACACTTCCAACAGACGGTGGCTGAAAAGCCAAGAATTGAGGGATCAATTGTTGTCATTTCGCTTGTTCACTCAACTCTGAATGGAGTAAGCTGTCCGTGTTGATTGTGCAGTCTGTCTTGTCGCTGCTGTATGGTGTCTGTGGAGTTGACGTGCTTCTTCCTCTTCCTCTTCCTCTGCAATTTGCAAGTCAAGTCTGTTTACACGTTCGTAATGTCGAGATCGAATGTGTTGTGGAATAGAGTTACTGTTGTCTCTAGAAAGAGACATCTCTCGTCAGCGACCGCAGCATCCTTTGGAATGGAGCAGGGTATGGCTGCATGGCTGCAGCACCCAAATCCATGTGGAATGGCGACATGAGACGTCTGTGATGCAATGGAATACGTGTGCAATGAGCGAGGAAATCAACATCGGATGCCAGCCGGTAGTACTCAGTACTGCCAGTGAGACTCTTTTTATGAGAGCTCACTCCTTTTTTGTCTTTTTACGAGTAATACTGAGTACCTTCTTTGTCACGCGTTGTCCCGCGGCTTCGCCGGCCATATGCTCACGCCTCGTCTACTTTCGAGTCCTCTTTGAGCCCACGATCGGAACTGCTCTCTCTCTCTCATTCTGCCACCACCCGTCTTTTGTATTTACGATACGTTCTCTTGGCAAGACGTCCCGCCCTCGTATTTGTTGACTTGAAGCTGCAGCACTCAAACGACCCAGAGCCAGAGTAAAGTACTCCGTACTATCGCAAATCGCAACATCCGTGCATAAAACCCGTGATACCCTGTTGACCCATCTGTCCAAGATCAACACGGTCATCGCTGTTCGCCTTCCTCTGTCCCATCGTGAACAGTAAAAGCCGACCCAGAGTGGGCAGCAAGAAAAATCAGGGAAGGCGTGAGCTGGCAGAGTAGGCAGAGTAGGCAGAGTAGGCAGAGTAGGCAGAGTAGGCAGAGTAGGCAGAGTAGGCAGAGTAGGCAGAGTATGCATGAGCCGCAAGCTGTATGGAGTAGTCAAAGCTGCAAAGCTTCCTTTCTTCTCCACATTCATCGTAAAGAGACAGCAAGAAGAGTGAGCGCGGAAGAGCGTGGCTGGGCGGCGTCATTGTGGTTTGTCCTTGCCTCAGGAGGCTGCAAACGTCTACGGAGTACTGGAGGAAGAGAAAAAAGACAAAAATACGTCGTGCAATGCTTACTTGCCTAGAAGCTTGGGAGCTGGAAGGAACCCAGAATAGTTCGTATGCATGTAAGCTGAGAAGAAGGACCAGTGCAACAATGCACAACAATGCACAACAATGCACCAACGCACAACAACGCACAAGCTACAGCAAGTATGTTTATTACTGCGTAAAAGTGCAAAAGCCCCAGCGACGGAACAGCCTCCTTCTGCAACCCCAAGAAATCCCCTTTTGAGTGTTGGATGTGACCCTACACAGAAAAAGGCGGAGAAGGAAAAAAGACACAGGAATGGATAGAGAAGCATGCTCACGGCCGTGGCAATACTCCGTACAATTGTCGGCTTACGGAGTACACTTACCGTATTTGTCTCGACATTAATAAACGAGTTCATCTTCAGCCCAGAAAAAGAAAAGCCCAGAAACAGCCTCCAACCGCCTACACCCACCCCTGTCTCTCGTCCACTTACACCACTTTCTGCATTCTGCATTCTGCACTCTCTTCTGCCACACATTCTGCACACCTCCTCCATCTCGTCGGACCATCGTAGTTATATTTTATTCAAAGAAAATGGCAGGGAGCTAAGCTTGTCCCGTTTAGCACCGTCCAGTGCCAAGAAGACGACAGCGACAGGGAGAATAAAAAATGAGAATGCTAGTGGCTGACTGAGTTGCACGCCCAGAACCTGGCCTGGATTCTGTCAGTTTTTTTTGGTTGACTGTGTCGACTCTGTCTTGTCCGACTGTTGGGCCTACGAGAATTCCCAATCCGTGACAGGGCACTCGGTGTCCGCCACCAACAAGACGACTAACACAGACGAGAGAGACGGGCCAAAACAAAACAAAAATAGAATGAGTCGACAACTCTACACAAGACATAACAGCAGCTACTTCCAGACTACAGCGGAGAAATCAAAACGGAGAAGCAGAAAAGAAAGACGGGAAAAGATAAAAGAAAAAGGAAAAAGAAAAAGAAAAACAAACGACAAATATACGAGTTTCCGTCTCTTTCTTCAGTCTTACTTTGTGTTGCTGCTCCAGCAAAGCTCGTATTCCCTCCGTCCAAGACAGCCGTCTATTTTTCTAACGTCATCATCTACATACTCTCTCTTTACTTTCTCTTTTCTTTCTCTGCTTTCTCTACTTTCTCTCCGTTTTCTCCTTATCTGTTCTTGCCTCTTGCCTCTTTCTCTCCTACTCATCTCCATCTTCACCTACTTTCATCCCTCCCATCGCTGATACTCTTCACTCTCAGTAAACAGCTACTCTTTTATTTCTCATCTCCACCCTCTTCCTCTCCATCACCTCACATCTCCCCCTACATCCTTCACAATGCCCTCCGACTACCGCCCCATCCGTCATTCCGACGACGACGCCGACGCCGAAGCCGACGCTGGCGAGTCCACCCGCTTCATCGGCTCATCCGACTCCTCAAACGCGCTGCTCTCAGAAAAGCAGACACTCACCACCGGCGCCTCCCGCTGGAAACGTGCCTGTGTTGTGGTTGCCGTGCTGGCTGTTACCAATGTCTCGTCTTTGACCATGGGCGCACTCGCCGGCCGCTTCTCTGCCTACGGCCCGCGCCACCTCGACGCCCAGTGCGCCGCCCACACAACGCAGTACTCGCCGCTGCTCGACAGCGTCCACGTGCACTATGCGCCCGTCCGCTTCAACGGCTCGTTTTTGGAAGAAACCGTCTACCGCCGGCCCGGTGCACCGGATGTCGATGCCGCCTGGGAAGCTCTGGGGGTCGACTACCGCGCCGGTGTCATCCCGGCCGAGGCCGGGCCCCGCAGTGGCCTGACCGAAAACCATGTCCAGAGGGCCGGCAAGTACGGCGGTGGCTACCTAGTGAACGTCGAAGGCATGCACCATCTCCACTGTCTGAATCTCGTCCGCAAGTCTCTGTACTACAACATCGACTACTACAAGGCCATGGGCAGCCATGCCTTTCTCAATGACGACACCATCCTCCAGAAGCACGTCAGCCACTGTGTCGACATTCTGCGCCAAGTCCTGATGTGCAACGTCGACACCGGCGTCCTGGGCCAGGTCTGGTACGACCAGGACCACCCGGCCGCCTTCCCCGACTTCCACACCACCCACATGTGCAAAAACTACGACGCCGTCCGCCACTGGGCCGAGCAGCTGCAGGCGCCGCCCGTCGACGAGCTGCCGGCGGACTTTTTGCAGCCCGCGAACCCGGGCGCCGTGCTGCCGTCGACGCCGTAGAAGTAGTGCTAACAGAGTGTTCTTTTTGTAATTCGGATTTAATGACCAGCACGGAATAAAATAATGCATTTTTATGACTGAGAGACGCTTGACATAACATCCGGTAACATGCTATACTTGTGCTGTCTCTTGACACCTCGAAAGAGTCGGTAGGCGGGATACTCTGCTCGACAGTAGCCGTCTCAAGTCTAACTGTGGGCAAGCTTCGTCACAGGCACGGCGCCGGGTCGCCGTGAAAGCTCTTGGCACGCTTTCTCAGAGTGCGCCAGCATTGCGACGAGAATTTGGGCGACGACAGCTTCGCGGACGACAGCGTCGTCCGGGGCGGGCCGATGAGGGTCGTCGGGCTTTGGTCGTGGGTCGTGGGTCGTGAGGGCGTATGTCCTCGATGACGTGGAGATGGTGGCTGTGTTTGGTGGATCGTGCGGTCTGGAGGAGAGGCAGCTCCGTCTTCCATCTTCTAGACCGGCTTGCTGCGTGGCGGCGGCGGTCTCAGGGACCGGACCAGCTCGAGGCGTTCGTACTGCCACCACTGGAAAGCCTGGTTCCAGCGCCGGGCGGCATCGGCATCGATGATGTCCTCGTCGACGGCGAGAGCGAGCAGCTCGGACCACAGTCCTGGGACCGGGACGACCTCTGGTGTCGGGCCCTCGTCGGGTGGAGGGCCGCCGCCGAATACCAAGCGTAGAGTCGCAGCCGCGCGTATCCCGGCCATGAGCTTGTGTGCGGCATGCTGGATCTCGAGCAGGCGGAAGCTGGGCAATGGGAAGGCGGCCGGATCTGACGAGACGAGCTCGATCACGTCGCCGTGCTCAACGACTGGACAACGGCGTGGAAGAGCGTGGTATTGGGTGTGAAGATGCGAACGGCGAACGTCGGCCATGCGCGGCCGTCCGTCGGCATCGTTGGCCGGCTCGGCGTCGAGAATGGACAGTCCGCCTGGCTGGCCGACGCGGCTCAACCACACCATCTGCAGGTACAAACGGCGAGTCGGGTCCGTCGGGTGGGCAACAGGGCGTAGCGCAAACTCAAACCGATCCCAGCGTGCGTGAGCACTGGGGCTTAGCGGTAGGATATTGCTGGCGGCCTCTTGGCCGCAGACGGCCAGCTCCTGCAAGGCCGGAAGGGGCCAAAAGCAACGCAGAGAATCCCAGATACGTAGCAGCCGTCCCTCGCCGGCCCGCGTCACACGAACTGGCACAATGTGCGCACCCTGTGCGCCTGACTCCCCTGTCAGCACGCACTTCTTGCCGTACCACTGGGGCACGGCCGCCTGCGCCTAGCAGTCTGCGGCCGGTCGTGGCTGGCCCTCGCCGTGCCAGCTCGCCCAGCTATGCGAAATCTCCGAAATTTCTGACGCCAGGCCCGCAAAGAGGACCCTCCAAGCCCGCCGTTGTTCCACGTACGGGATGGGCCGCAAATCCGGCAAGTCTGCCGACGGATCGAGCAAAATCGCCCGGAGAGCAACGCCATCAAGACGGCCCCATGCCTCCCTTACCACCGAGACGGCGTCGTTGTACGCTTCCTCTTCTTCGCCGGCGTCGTCGTGCGCTTCCTCTTCTTCGCCGCCGCCGCCATCTTGCTCGCTCCAGAAGTGTAGACGGTCTTCAACATAGGCGAGAAACGCCTCCTTGAGCCCGGCACGGTCGTCGTCGTCGTCGTCGTTGTTGTTGTTGTTGTTGTTGTTGTTGTTGTCCGCCTCTTCTGGCTCAGCCGCAGACACGTCTGGCAACCAGTCGAGGGGTTGCCGTCCAACATAGAAGACGTCCATGCCGCATGCTCGGAATTAAGATGCTGCTGCTACCCTGCAGATGATCGCTTGGCTGGTGGGTACGATTCTGGTGAGACCGAGATTTTGTTGTGGGATTCGTTAAAGTCGAAGATTTTGGGTTTTTGTCTGGGGAGCTGTGGGTTTGATATCAGCACTTCCATCACGTGTTATTATTAAGCAAACTGTCAGAGACAGCGCTGCGGCGTTCGTCGAGGTGCTATGTGGTGTTACTAATACGGATTGCTCTTTGCTAGGGACCTTTTCTTATTTCTTTTTACTGCGGAGAAATGGAGAAATAGGAGCATCATGGCGATGATAAACGCACAAAAAAGACAAAAATAAACATGGATAAAACATACAAAATAAATGGACCAAACAACTAAACAAGCAAGTAATATCAGATGAAAGGCTTTACAACACAAGAAAAGTAGACAAGGCTCAACTGGTTTCATGTACCAAGAAAAGGAAAAGCAGGCATCATCTTCTCCCATGTTTACGAGTCATCACCTTCCACAGAGGCCGATTTGAACGGGCCGTGAAGATTGGGCTTGGCGTTCTTTGCAGCCAGGAACGGACAGTGAACTCGCTGGATCTGACAGGGCTGGCGGAGGCGTGCCGAGTCGGCGGCCAAGGGCTCCACCGAGTGGACAGTCGGGGTGTTTTGCTGTGTACGGAGTAGTCGTGCGTCGTACCGACAGGTGTCTTATTTCTACGAGTAAATACAAACTGCTTACGCTTATACTGCTGTTCACAGAAAGTCCTTGTGTGGAGCGGTAGCGGATGCAAGTTGGTGCGGTGGAGCCATCGCGGCCGACACGGCACCGACAATGGGACGCTAAACGTGTGGAGGTGTGGAAGGTGATGAAGGGGGGACGACTGGACGACAGGACGATGAAACGAGAGAATGGAGAGTCGTGTGCCAGAAACTGCCAGAAACTGGCGTTAACGCTGCCGTTGGCGAGCATTATCTCCAGTCTTTGATTTTGGACCTGTATCCTGAATCTCTGTTGTATATCTCGTTGTCTTGACGGGTTGCTGTAGATGTAGCTTGTAGAAAATAGTCAACGGCCGATGTGAGGAGAATCTGTGTCTGCTGTGTTTGCTGAGTTTGTGTGGTGGTCTGCACGGCGTGGTGCCGCCTTCCGGAGTGGAGTCGGCATTGATGCAGCCTTTGTGCTTTCATATTTTCTCTCCAATCTGCTCCTCTGAGTCTCGCCTTTTTGTTCCCTCTCCGCTCTCCGTGCCCCGGGGATATGCATCCTGTCTTTTCTCCGTTCTTTTCTTTCTTTTTTCTCTTTCTGTCTTTGATTCTCCGTCCGTCAAAAGTATAAGAGTAAAGGAGTGTGCCGTCTCATAAATATCAAAAGTTGTGAGTTGTATCCCGTCTCTGCATATCTCTTGTGCCTCTCCTTCTTCAGCCGCCAAAAGCAATCCATCAAAATCCAACAACCTGGTTTGCGGTGCCGCCTTTACACACCGCACTCGATAGTAAACTACGCACGGGGTAACTCACACCGAACAGCACAAACAGTTCCCGACTTGCAACATGGCACCGGCCGATGCCAAGACGGACCCGGCCACTGCAGCCAAGACAGCCGCCGACGCCGACGACTCTCTGTTCCTACAACAACCAGAGCCTTACAGGAGCGACGAGAAGGACGTCAAAGACGAGACGGCCATCACACTCGACCGTCCAGCCTCGGCGGCATCGTCGACAACAACACACACGAGCAACATTCACGTTGGCGGCACGTCGCCATCATCACAAGGGATTGAGCCAACCTCGCTGAGCGAGCTCGCCGTTACAGATGCACCACGACAAGACCTGGAAGATGCTGAGAAACAGGCAGCAGCAGCCGCTGCCGAAGTCGTCCCTCCGCCCTACTCCATCCACTCAACCTGGACGAAACGCTGGATCGTTCTGGGTGCCTCGCTGGGCGCCTTCATCTCGCCACTCACCGGCCAAATCTACCTGCCCGCCCTCAACGAGATCGCTTCCTACTTCCACATCACCGACGGCCAGGTCAACTTGACCGTCACGACCTACATGATTTTTCAAGGCGTCACGCCCATGTTTCTGGGTGGCATGGCCGACGGTATTGGCCGCCGCCCAACGTTTCTGCTGTGCTTCTGCATTTTCATTGTGGCCAACATTGGCCTGGCGCTCTGCCGCAACTATGCCTCGCTGCTGGTCGTCCGCATGATCCAGTCGGCCGGGTCGGCGAGCACGGTGGCGCTGTGCCAGGCCGTGGTGGCCGATATCGTGAGCAGTGCGGAGCGCGGCCAGTACATTGGAATCACGATTATCCCGGTTGTGTTTGCACCCAGTCTGGGCCCTGTGCTGGGCGGTGTGCTGTCCGAGTATCTGGGGTGGCGGGCCATCTTTTGGTTTCTCGCGATCATGGGTGCCGTTCTGGGGCTCGGGCTCGCCTTCTTCTTGCCCGAGACGTGCCGTAAGATTGTGGGTGACGGCTCGATCCAGCCGCACCCGTTCCACCGGACGGGCTACCAGCTGATCAAAGAGGTCGTGGCCCGCCGGAACAACGCCGGGGACAACGCCGCGGCCTCGACTACACCGACAGCACCTCCTCTAAAAATGCAGGTCCCCAACCTGTTGCTGTCCATCCAGCTTGCTCTCCAGAAAAACATTGGCCTGCTCCTACTACACTCCAGCCTTTTGTTTGCCGGCTTCTACGCAATTGCCACCAACCTGCCCTCCAGTCTCGAAGCCTATGGCCTGTCCGAGCTCGAGATTGGCCTGTGTTACCTGCCCACTGCCGCCGGCTCCATCATTGCCGCCTTTGCCGTCGGGCCGGCCATCAACCGCAACTACCGCCGCCATGCCGCAAAACTCGGCATTCCCATTGACAAGTCCCGCCAGCAGGACCTCTCCAACTTCCCCATTGAAAAAGCCCGCCTCGAAGCCGGCCTCCCCCTCTATTATCTGTCGGCCGCCACCATGCTCTGCTGGGGCTGGGTCATTCAAAAACATGCCCACCTCGCTGTGCTGTGTGTCCTGCTGTTTCTCAATGGCGTCGGCATGATTGGCTTCCAAAACGCGGCCAGCGCTTTGTTGGTCGACATCACTCCTGGGCGCGCCGGCGCCGCCGTCGCCGCCAACAACCTGATCCGCTGCCTCATTGGCGCCGTCGCCACCGCCGCCATCAACCCCATGATCTCCGCCATGGGAACCGGCTGGGCCTTTTTCTTGATTGGTGCGTTGTATGTTGCGACGTCGCCCGGTATCTTCTTGTTAATGTTCAAGGGAATTGAGTGGCGCCGGCGGGAGCGCGAGAAGATGGAGCGGCGGCAGCAGAAGAGGGAACAGAAGAGAAAAGAACGAAAGGCGAAAAAGGAGGCTGCCCAAGAGGCCGGGCAGTGAGGACAAAGGAGGTTGGCTCAGTTTTAAAATCTTCTGTGAAATCGACGGTTTCCTGCGTGTACCTGCAAAGTCTGGTTCGGAAGCGTGTCGTGATCATCGGCCTGCGACGATGTGCGATGTGAGATGTGAGATCTGCGTTTATGAGAGAGATAAAAATAAATGACGGAAAAGGATCAGAGGTACTCCGTACAAGAGAGACAGAAAAGGGGTGGGGGTTCACTCTAGCCTTCAGAAGAGAGACATAAACGATAGTGAACGACATCGAAAGACATCAAATGCACGTGGTGGCTACTCAATCAAAATCACTGATGAGCCAACAGCCCTTTTGTAAATAAATCATGTCTCAAGAGACGAGGTGCACTGTGTACGAGGCGTCGAAGAGAAAAAGGAAAGAAAAGGAAAAAAAGGAAAGAAATACCCTCCAACGTCGTACCCAAAATAAGGAAACACGGGACGGCAGGCCAAGAGGCTCGAGAAAAAGCATGCCGCGCCGCGTGTACGAACGTACGCCGCTGAAGGAAAAAACAGGAGGTGCATACGGAGTACGTTCGTACAAGAACGTGCAAAGTCCAAGAGAACCCCCACGCCGCAACAAAAAGGCGGCGAGGGAAGATGGAGAGAGGAAGAGGTTTGTAAATGGGTGGGGATAGGGCGTGGGGGTCAACTACTCTACAGAGTACGTCTCCTTCCCTACTCCGGGGTACTGCACTTGGGGTTCCGGCCCATCACAGCGAGGAAGGCGCGATGAAGAAACGATTGAAATAGGAAGTGACAACTGCTTTTGCTAGAGGTTCCCCCTTTTCTCGTAACCCAAATTTGTCATCTCCCACCTCATCCCTATCCCATCAACAACATACGACGTACAACATGTCAAAGTCCAAGTCGAAAAACACAAAACAGAGTTTCGACCCCTGCCCCTTCAGCACCACTCGTCACGCTAAAAAGGGCTAGGATCCAAGCGCTCCCGCGTCCTACTAGCAGACACCATCTTTTTGGGCAGTCGGCCATCTTCCTCCAGACCTCGACAGTCCTCGACAGTCCTCGTCCGGTTTTCCGTCTCAGTCCAGTCCAGTCTCATCAAGTCCCAGCTCGCCATCCACATTTCGCTAGTGTGCTTTTGTGCTTTTGTGCTTTTGTGCTTTCATCACATTCACCCCCTGGACGGGGCGTCGACATCCTCTTCCTGTCGAAGCCCTGTCAAGCCCGTTTCCCCAGAGTGACACCCCACGCTGCCCATCCAGCTGTGCTCGAGGCAAGTGGGCAACAAGTGCAAAAGGCAGAAAAAAGACGGGGGACGAGAGATAAACGACACACAGAAAGACACACAGAAAGACACACAAAAGAAAAGAAAGTTGAACGGCGTCCGCGACTTGGGTCTGGGCAGGCAAGCTCCTTTCGTGACCGATAGTTCGTGACCGATAGCTTTCGACTCTTTGTTCTCTTCGTTCTTCGTTCTCTTCGTGCTCTACGGTGGACAGCACTCCCCTCTTTTGACGCGGAAGTCTACCAGTCTACCGCCTGCATGTCCAATGCGCAGATACCCTTCAAACACAAAACTGCAAAAACCTCCGCGACGCATCCCGTCTTTTTGGGTGCCATTTCGGTCCAGCCGTACCCCCAAAGCACATATTTTTGAGGCTCCTCGTCTGTCTCTCCAACGCCCTTCTCCCTCCCCGCTCTGTGTTCCTTGACGGAACATCCACAAAGATCCCCTGTGCCACATTGCACAGAACCCGTGGGCAGACAGCTTCTCCTCTCTGGCAGCTTTGCCCTTGCTTTTCTTTTCTTTCTGTCTCTACTTACTGCCTACAGTACCGTTTTATTTTCCTTTCCCTTTCTACCTTCCTACCTTCCGTCCCCCATTTACTCCCCCAACTTTCCTCCACATACTCTGTGCTCTGTGCTCTGTGCTCTTGGATCTTTGTTGATCTCATCTTTTCTTCTTCTTTTCTTTTCGTCTTTACTTCCTACTCTCTGCAACGATCATTCTTTTTAGGTCCCTTGCTTTCTCTCTCCGTTCTCCCCGACCCACGAGGAAACCCCGACTCGACCACACCTACGATACGAACGGTCCTTTCGAACATGCACGGCACCGCGGACCGCCGCCAGTCCGAATGTCCGACTCTCACCACCACCACGAGCAGCAGCAGCAGCAGCAGCAGCAGCAGGCACAGGCACAGCATCAAGCGCAAAAACAGGGTCACGGCACACCCGGCTCCGCTGCGGCTTACAAGCGCGCAAGTCGCAAAGGCGCACCCCGGCGCTATGGCTGTCGCTTTCCCGGCTGCGACAAAGTCTACTCGCGCCAAGAGCATCTCCAGCGACACCAGCTGAATCGTGAGTTCTGCCCCGGCAACAAACTGTATCGAAAGTCACTCACTCACAAGACAGACAACCCAAAAGAAATCTTTGCGTGCGATGTCGACGGCTGCGGCCAGCGCTTCGTCCGCGCCGACCTTCTGAACCGCCATAAAAAACGACACTCTGGTTCCTACACGCCGCGCAACCGAATACAAAGCTTCACCGAGCCCGAGCATGCGACCTATTCCCTGTCGCCGCCCATCGGCCTACACGCCACCAGAGGTAGCCATATCGATAAAACACCGCAAGGAGGGCGCGCACCGACATCCAACAATGACAGCCATGCAAGCAACACTAATGTCGGCAGTAGTGGTGGCGCCGGCGCCAGCGGCAGTAGCGTCACGGGAGCGGCCGCTGGTTTCAATACTGCCCGACTGCCACCGTATCCACCACCAAGTGTCCCACGAGACGCGGCTATTTTGCTGTCGCCTGAGTCGAGCTCAGCCTTGCCGGTGACCGCTTCCATACCAATAACGGCACCTCATGTCGGCATTGCAGGAATACCTAGCCACCGGGGTGCACCACCGACCGCACAAGTGCAGATCCAAGCTGTGTCGACTACCTGGGCCCCCTCAGCACCGATGCCGACAAACATGGGCGCCGACATGATGCAGACCGACAAATCCACGGCATATTACCAGACACAAACAGTCACGCAACATCATCACCTCCAACAACAGCAGCAGTTACAAACACCCGCGCATCCACCTCCTCCACCACCACCCCAACAGCAACAGCAACAACCCTACCACCACCAGCATACCCGCCAAGGTCCACATACACATGCCATTGCCGAGCCAGCGCCTGCCGTGTTGACATTTCCGACAGCACCATATGCGGAGCAGTATCTGGAGGGCGACAACTATTACAATTTCGGGGAGTGGCTCTTTGACCCGCGGGACGCCCTGAACGACTTTAGTGTTGCGCATATCCCATTTCTCGAGGGCGGCCTCGAGTCGCCCTTCAACAACAACATCACCTACGACTACGAGTCGCTCACAAGCCAGTCACACAATGACACACCACCGCGCCAGCTTGAGAACAGCGACGAAGCTGTTGGTGATCTGCGCCGACAAGAAGTTGTGCGTTTCTTCAAGGCGTGCCGTCTGCAACAGCCACAATTTGAAGTGCGCATCCCCAACTTTGGGCAGACATTGGGTGACGACATTCCCGCTCTCAGCGCCGACATGATTCACGAGAGCTTGTACGAGTTCTGGGAGCACATCTCACCGCGCGTCCCCATCATCCACCAGCCGACGTTCTCATGCAACCGCTGTCCATTACTTCTGTTGGCGGTCATGCTTGCTTTGGGTGCTGCCTCGCGTTATGATCGTGATCAAACGGGCACTCTTGTCGAGCTGGGCGGCTTCGCCGATATTATCATCACGAGTGCACGATTTGAAATCCTCACGAGCGAAGAGGCCACACCACCCGTCAGTCTATGGGTGGCCCAAGCACTGTTGTTGGTCGAGTTTTACGAGAAGATGTTGTCGACACGCGGCTTGCACGAGCGCTCCCAAGTCTACCACTCGGTGACACTGACACTTTTACGCCGTGGCAGTCCACTCATCGGTCGGTCCGGCAGTGAGTCACCCCCAGACGAGTCTCAGTTGCCGTCTTTGACGGCTGCCTCACCACCATCATCGCTTCCACCACACCCCCACTCACCGCCAACGCCTCTCTCCGGACACCAGCCTCTGGGCCGTGCGCACCATTCACACCATCCTCATCACCGCCCACATCAGCAGCGTTTGCACCATCACCACCACCAACGTGACGGTCATGCCACTACTGCTACCGATCTCCAAACTTGGTGGAACCGCTGGGCCGAGACCGAAGCCATGCACCGCGTCGTCTTTGTCACGTTCTGTCTCGACATTGCCCACGCCGCCATGTTTGGCCACATGGCCGACATGGCGCCCCACGAGATCCGTCTGCCCTTGCCGTGCGACGACAATCTGTGGACTGCCGCCAAACCCGAAGAAGTGCGCTACCTCGACAACAATCTGCGAATGTACGGTGTGCACCCCATCACCTTCTTGGATGGGCTCAAGCGAGCTGTGCATGGCATGGAAGTCAAGACGCACAGCTTTGGGCGGATGATTATCATGTCCGGCCTGTTGAGCGTCGGATGGCACCTGCGGCACCGCGAGACACACCTGAAATGGCTGGACTGGTCGTCAGCATCGGCTGCTGCTGGCACCTCCACAGAAACGGGAGAGCCACAGCAAGATGCATGGCGCAAGACGTTGCTGATGGCCTTTGACGGGTGGAAGGAGAGCTTTGATCATGTTCAGGGAACGGCGGCAGCGACGGCCGCTGTAAATGGGAGAGGTGCTACGGCAGCAACAACAGCGGCCTCATCGTCTTCCTCCTCAGCATCCTCGCCATCGCCGACCATCCGGCGCAGTGGATTTAACGGTCCCATCGAGAGCGCTGCCGTGCTCTACTATCTTGCCCACATTTGTCTGCATGTCGACATTGTCGACTGCCAGGTGTATGCGGGCGCCAAGAAGTTGCTGAGTCGTAAAGTCTCGAGTCGCGACTACACCAATGTTGTCTCGCGTATGAAGGCCTGGTCCAAGCAGGCGTCCACACGCCATGCCATTCTGCACGCCTTCCGTTTGCTGTACCGTGTTTTGGTGGACCCAAGAGGACGGGGCGCCGATCCTTCCCGGTCTTTTTCGCCATCGTCCGACATCTACTCCATCAAGACGGAAGCCGACCCCCACCGGCCCTGGATCATGTACTATGCCGCCCTCAGTATCTGGTCCTTTGTCCGCGCAGTGGGCAAAACCCTGCCGCGGCAAACGCAGCGCCCTCCCGTGGCCGGCGTCGGCGTCGGCGTCGGCGTCGGGGTTGGTGTTGGTGGGTCGTACCAAAGAGTCGTCGCCTACCTCGCCCGTGTGGCCGAGCGCCACGAGCTGGACGAGACGGCCGTCGACCTGGCACCGTTGGCCGACGGTCTCCCGGACCTGTTGGAGTACCTGCAGGCCGTCTTTGCCGAAGCGCACTCGGAGCTGCTGCAGGAGGCGCATGTCCGGCTGCAGACCTGTCGAGAGATTATGGCGGGGATGTGACCGTGGGGAGGATCCTGAGCAAAATTTGTGATGGACCGGGGAAGGAGACTCTCCTGGATGATATCAGGAAACATGTACTCCGTATCTGCTTTTGCTTTATTTTCTCTCATTTTCGGTTTTGTAGACCGACAACCCATCTGCGCAAACAAAAAGGATCGAGGAAGAAAAGAGTCGCCCTTGCTTTTGATTCCAACAAATGGCGTCATTTCATTCTGCGATTGCTTTCTTCATTCCCGACATTCTTTATGCGCCGATCATGTTCAACCGCCGCTCGACCGCCGCATCCTTTCTTTTGCTTCGCGAATACTTGCCTGATTGCCGTTTTGGGACAAGTCTGGGTTTGCGAACGGGTGTCAGTGCAAGTGCTGGCGTATAAGTGGGACACACCTTGCGGAGACCGGTGCGGCCGGATTACAAAGACGAAAAGGAAGACAATACGGAGTACGTCGTACAGGCCACACTCAATCGACAACGACTAAACATGTTTGTGCGGCTGCATCAGATTACCAATGCTATCTGATTGTGCCGAGCTCGCCATACTCGCATGTTCTCTTCTGGCAGGCAGTCAAACAAGTTTGCAGTAGCCTTCTCCCGGCGAGGCTGCGGACGAGTCTGGCTCTCTGGGTATATATCTTGGCGATACCCTGCCTTTCTGGACGATTGAAAGCAGAGCAGAAAACTACCAACTTATCAATCATCAACACGCACAGACAGCAAGTATTAGTTACCCAAAATACGACGTACTTGGACAACACACAATGCCCGCCCCTGTCGCCCTCATCCTCGGCGCTGGCGCCAACGTCGGCCAAGCCGTGGCGCGCGCCTTTGCTGCCGAAGGCTACAAGATTGCCCTGGTGGCGCGCTCGCCACCCAAGGAAACAAGCAGCCCTGAAGGCTATGTGCACATCCGCGGCGATTTGGCAGACCCGTCGTCGGTCGCTGGGATCTTTGCACAAGTCAAGAAGGAGTTGGGCCCGCCGCAGGTTGTCGTCTACAATGGTGAGTTCGTCGTTAAAGGCGGCGGCAAGAAGCGCCGATGACGAAAAGAGGCTTGCTAATATTGTGCTAACATTGTACAGCCGCCGCCGGCCGTCCGGCGGCTGACCCCTTTGCCATTCCCCTGGCCGACTTTGTCTCGTCCCTGCACATCAACACCACCAGTGTCTATGCCGCCGCCAAGGCGTCTGTAGCCGCCTTTGCCGAAGCCGCGACACCCTCCGGCACCTTCATCTTCACCGGCAACATCACCAACATCAAACCCATCCCCGCCATGGCGCCCATGAGCGCCGGCAAGTCGGCAACGGCCGCACTCATCCAGTCGGCCGCCGAGTCGGGCAAGTTTCCCGGTGTGCGCTTCTACTATGCCGACGAGCGCAAGGCGGACGGCGCCGCGGTGTACGGGGCGATTGACGGCGAGGCGCATGCAGAGCTGTACACGTCGCTGGCGCGGTCGACGGCACAGGGACCGTGGCTGCAGACATTTGTCAAGGGTGTTGGGTACAAGGCGTTTTAGAGGAGAAGCAAGGGAAGAGGAGGTCTGGGGTAGTCTATGGACGTTTTCTAAATGCCAGGATGAAAATGATAATGGCTTTAATTGAACCTGCCAGCTTTCCTTTGCGAGCTGTGTTCTACCCTCTCTACCGCCGAGCGAGTCAGCACAATTTGCCAGCGTCGGATCTGACTTGTTCCGTTGTTCAGCACAATAAATCAGCACAATAAATGTGCAGGCCAGGAACACAAATGAGTCTCATTTCAACACCATATCCAGGGGCTGCGTGTTAGAGGTGTTGAAGGATAGCCCTGGACGGATAATGCATGCTCGACGACTGTTGATAGTTGCATCCTTGATTGATATTGCTACTTTGATTTTGGCTGAACATAGAGACAGTCGGTGGTTGGTTCTCGAGTTTCGTTCGGACTCGACCGACAAGTTGAAAAACTCTCGGTTATGTCGATCAACTCGTAGTATGTACTTGTTAAAAACAAGCTTTGTCCGTCGTTTTTATCTCCTTGGCTTCCCGTGTTTTATTGCACTTGGCCAGAAAGAGTTCCGTTCTTCTTACCTTTGTAATTGCAAGGATTTCGCATACCCATCGACGCTCGTATTCATTAGAGTGCTCATGTCCTTCTGGGCACACTTGAAACAGAAAACAAGCTTACCCCTCCCAAAGCTAGCCTTGTGGATGCGAGTGGAGTGGAGTTTCTTTTGTATCCTGGTCCTGCACCTAGACCCCTGGAAAGAAAGGCCCGATGAAAAGGAACAACAGACTGTCGTGATCGCCGATTGGAGACTTGTCCTGGCCAACGTCAACCGACGACCACAAAGAAGACACGACCGACTCCGACTCCTCCGTACAACTGTGCAGGATAGGTCCCCGCGTCTGACGAAATCTCACCTCCTCTCCCAGCCCTAGCGACGAGTATTTGGAAGCTTGCCGCGAAGACGACCCCTGCGCCACCATCTTTTCACCATCTTTTGAAAACGAGAAGCGATCGGCACTGCAAGTCGTTAGCTGAACCTTGTGTCCCACTTTCAGAAAAAGAGAACCCCAGCGGCCGCCCGTACGGAGTACTTGAATGGTGCCGGTTTTGCCGCGCCAGGGCAGAGATGCATAGACAGTACTCCGTACGACGTAGTCCGTAGTGGTGTGTGAACTCGATTGCCAAGGAAATGGGCCTGTCCCGTTGGCAGCGTCTTACACATTTTGTCGTACAAACGTACCTACGTACCTGTCTCCAACAACGCCTCCTTTACGACGTAGACTGAGCGTGAGACGTAGCTGCCCTCAGCCCCTGAAGCAAAGCAGGGGTTTAGATGTTTGCGCTGTCCTGTTCCGGACGTACAAAAGAACAGGTAGACAAGAACAGGTCGACGCGGTGATGGTCCGTTGAACTGTGTTATCTGCCGCTCGTCTCTTGTTGTCGTCAGACTATTTAGTCTTGTCCGCCGCCCACACGTCGACTTTGTCAACACAATCCGTAGTCATTCTTCAAACGACACAAGTGTCATTTCTTTCACTACTCCACCTGCTTCGCCAACATGCGCTCCTTTACATCCTCGGCTCTCGTCGGCGCCTTGGCTCTTGCCAGCAGTGTGGCCGCCGCCACGAGTACCACGAATACCACGAGCACCTCTTCGGCCGCCACAGCCGCTCCGTCTAGCAACACCACCTGTGCCGAGAGCTTCTACATCCTCATCGCCCGCGGCTCTGGTGAAGCCATCACCCCGCCCGGCGCCTTCAAGTACCCCGACTATACGGGCCTGGCCGCCGAGGCCGCCGTCCAAGTCCAGTCGCAGATCCCCGGTGTCGTTATCGGCGGCGTCGTCTACCCGGCCGTGCTCAACTTTACCAGTCTGGAAGTCTATGGCGCGTCCGAAGCCAACGGGACGACCGCTGTGGCTGCCGAGGTCGCCGCGTACAGCAAAAAGTGTCCCGGCGTCAAGATTGCGCTGATGGGTTATTCGCAAGGCGCGCAGGCTATACAGGACGCGCTGTGCGGCGGTATTGGCGGCGATGCCAAAGCCAACGTTGAGGGGGGCACCACGACGACCGGCTTTAATGCATATGCCCCGATGGCGCAGTCGCTGGTGGAGGATAGCGGTACGTTCTACATGAGTTGACTATGACTTGACTATGACTTGACTATGACTACAGACTGCCGTCGCGAGTATACTGACCACCTGCTACACCCTCCAGTTTTTGCCATTGCGCTCATCGCCGACCCGACACACATTGCCAACACCACCTACGACCACGGCAACAGCACGCACGACGGCGTCTTTTCGCGCACCAACACGACCGCCTGCGACCCTTATGCGACCAAGGGACTGTACGGTGCCTGGTGCCAGGCCGACGACTTCTTCTGCGACAGCGGCACCGCCAGCAACAGCCTCACCATCCACGAGTACGAGCCGTTGACCTACCAGGACGACATTGCACAGTTTCTCGTCGACCGGTGGCACAACTATACGGCGTCTGCATCGGCCACGCCTTCTGGGTCGGGCACGGCATCGGCACCCTCGGGCACGGCGACAACGAGTGCTGCGGGCCGTGTGGCGGGTGGACTGAGCCAGCCGCTTGTTGTGGGAGCGAGTGTTGCTCTTGCCGCATGGCTGTTGAACTAGGGAGAAAAAGTCGCGGTATAAAGTGCTTTGATAGCAGAAACCAAGCGGACGTGCGCTGGCTTTGATTATATGCCAGTAGGCGGCAGTATGTGGGCACATGAACTGAAAACAGAAGTAAGAAGTGGCTCGTAAACCGGGAAGCTACAGCGGCCGCTGTTTACGACGTACTTGGCAGTAAGACATATTCCCCTACCGGGCGAGAATAGGTCTGCAGAAAGAATCACAAAACATAGTCCACGGCAGCCATCCAGGTCAGGTTGGCAGTCTTGTGACAATCAAAGCGACCTTTTCTCGGCTTCTTTTGCTGTATCCATCTTCTCTCTCCCACTTGCCCAGTGCTCGGAAACACAATTTGAGCAGATCGTCCGGCAGTATTGTGTTTGTGTTGTGCTCAGTATTTGTAGCGAGTTGGATGTGTGATGTGTGATGTGTGATGTGTGATGTGTGATGTGTTGTGTGGTGAACGTCGGTAGCGTATTTTTAGGTCTTGCCATTGCAGGTTCTGTTCTGTTCTGTTCTGTTCTGTTTCTGTGGTCATCTTTTACAATTCCCCTTTTGCAGTGCTCTACTACTTTCTATCGCTTTCCCGGCCACTGTGTGCTCTCTTTTGGGTCTACATTCTGAGACAGGATCGACGAACCCAAATGCACAACAAGGGTACCAGAAAGAAAGCACGTGTAATCGAGGGAGGGCAAGGACCGTAAACACGACAGAATATGAAATAAAGAGAGAAAAAAATAAAGTATGGAAGGGCCCGCTTATGTGAGACGTTGAAATGGGCATTTGGGTGATGTCTCATGTCTCGACCGGTCTTTCCTTTTGTGGCTGTGAGTGACTGAGTGACTGTGATGTCCGTGTCGACGATCAAACGTGGCAGGTGCGGGAGCACCAAGAAAAAGAAAAGGAAAGACCGGGAAGTGACCACTCTCGTATGTGCAGAAACGGACAAAAATAGGAAAGAACGTCATGCCAAGGTCCACACAGAACGGAAAGAGCGTGGACTCTCCCGCAGACTAAGAAGGCACGACAGAAAACCGCCTTCCCGGAACGGCCGTCCTGCACACATGCCCACCACTCCACCCACCAGCCGGATCGCCGTCTTCCGTCTGTGTCCCTCTTCTTTCTCTTCACTCTCTTCACCCTTCTTTTTTCTGTTCTTTGTCTCTCAACTTCTCTCCACACCATGCTCGCTTCTTGTTCCAGACAAATACAGCCGGATGGAGACCAGGCATGCGTCGTCCGTGGGTCGTCTCTTCTTCTGACGCCGGGTTGCGTTCTCTAGGATGCAGATGTGATGGGCAGACAGCAGACAGCAGACAGCAGACAGCAGACAGCAGACAGCAGACAGCAGACAGCAGACAGCAGACAGCAGACAGCAGACAGCAGACAGCAGACAGCAGACAGCAGAC